>JAAOOA010000232.1:242500-477871 GCA_012861695.1 Trematomus loennbergii
GAAAGGAAACTTAAAAAGTGGAAATAAAAATACGTAGGCAGCATTTGACCACCTCACTGGGTCTGCCTCAGCCCCTCATCCACCTCACTGGGTCTGACCTCAGCCCCTCATCCACTCACTGGGTCTGACCTCAGCCCCTCATCCACCTCACTGGGTCTGCCCTCAGCCCCTCATCCACCTCATGGGTCTGACCTCAGCCCTCATCCACCTCACTGGGTCTGACCTCAGCCCCTCATCCACCTCATGGGTCTGACCTCAGCCCCTCATCCACCTCATGGGTCTGCCTCAGCTCCTCATCCACCTCACTGGGTCTGACCTCAGCCCCTCATCCACCTCATGGGTCTGACCTCAGCCCCTCATCCACCTCACTGGGTCTGACCTCAGCCCCTCATCCACCTCATGGGTCTGCCTCAGCCCCTCATCCACCTCAGGGTCTGACTCAGCCCCTCATCCACCTCATGGGTCTGCCCTCAGCCCCTCATCCACCTCATGGGTCTGACCTCAGCCCCTCATCCACCTCACGGGGTCTGACCTCAGCCCCTCATCCACCTCACTGGTCTGACCTCAGCCCTCATCCACCTCACTGGGTCTGACCTCAGCCCCTCATCCACCTCATGGGTCTGACCTCAGCCCCTCATCCACCTCACTGGGTCTGACCTCAGCCCCTCATCCACCTCACTGGGTCTGACCTCAGCCCCTCATCCACCTCACTGGGTCTGACCTCAGCCCCTCATCCACCTCATGGGTCTGACCTCAGCCCCTCATCCACCTCACTGGGTCTGCCCTCAGCCCCTCATCCACCTCCAGAAGAAGCTTCACCTGCAGCCTGACGGTCAAACAGATACAGGCATTATGCTGCAAATAACTGTTCGACTGACTTCAGTTCATCCTCTCCCTCTCTCTTATCCTCCCTCTCCCTCTGGCTGCTGTCCATATATCCATTGTTGTTGTAAAAGTTCTTACGTGGAGTCTTTTTCTAGTGCTTTCATCCTGATTTCTGAGTGAACAATAAAGCAGTTTGGGGTTTATGGTCATTTGGCCACCCGGCATGTGTATTTGTTTAGTGGTTCATATGTTTAGCATTTTTAATGGCAGTGTTTTGAAAATGGCAAACAAGTGAATATGTCAGATTTCTGTGTCTTACGTAGAGAACCGTGTGCAGTGTTTTGCAAAAATGCCAAGTTGAATTGCAAATTGGGTGCAGAGCTGAAAACGTGTTTAGAGTTTTGGAGATTTGAGCTGAGGTTTTGCTTTTTGAGTGTGAGTTTAAATAATGATGCTTTATGTGACACTTGTTTGTGTTAGCAACTGAACAAAACTGTAAAGGTTGAAGGTCAAAGGTTTTAAAGTGTTTAAGGTTTGAATAATGTAGGAGGAGATCTTAGGAACAGGAATGCAATTCAGAAATTAAAGATTGAGTCCAACATTTCCCAGATAAGGTATGACAGTCTTGTTTTTAGCAAAGAGAAGAAGGGTGATGAAGAAGGGTTTGTTGGAGGATATTCAAAAGTTGTTGGAGAGAGTAGAAAGTTGTTGGAGAGAGTAGAACGTTGTTGGAGAAAGTAAAAAGTGTTGGAGAGAGTAGAACGTTGTTGGAGAGAGTAGAAGGTTGTTGGAGAGAGTAGAACGTTGTTGGAGAGAGTAGAACGTTGTTGGAGAGAGTAGAACGTTGTTGGAAGAGTAGAACGTTGTTGGAGAGAGTAGAACGTTGTTGGAGAGAGTAGAAAGTTGTTGGAAGAGTAGAACGTTTGTTGGAGAGAGTAGAAAGTTGTTGGAGAAGTAAAAGTTGTTGGAGAGAGTAGAACGTTGTTGGAAAGAGTCGAACGTTGTTGGAGAGAGTAGAACGTTGTTGGAGAGAGTAGAACGTTGTTGGAGAGAGTAGAACGTTGTTGGAGAGAGTAGAAAGTTGTTGGAAAGAGTAGAACGTTGTTGGAGAGAGTAGAACGTTGTTGGAGAGAGTAGAACGTTGTTGGAAAGAGTAGAACGTTGTTGGAGAGAGTAGAAAGTTGTTGGAGAAAGTAAAAAGTTGTTGGAGAGTAGACGTTGTTGGAGAGAGTAGAACGTTGTTGGAAAGAGTAGAACGTTGTTGGAGAGAGTAGAACGTTGTTGGAGAGAGTAGAAAGTTGTTGGAGAAAGTAAAAGTTGTTGGAGAGAGTAGAACGTTGTTGGAGAGAGTAGAACGTTGTTGGAGAGAGTAGAACGTTGTTGGAGAGAGTAGAACGTTGTTGGAGAGAGTAGAAAGTTGTTGGAAAGAGTAGAACGTTGTTGGAGAGAGTAGAACGTTGTTGGAGAGAGTAGAACGTTGTTGGAAAGAGTAGAACGTTGTTGGAGAGAGTAGAAAGTTGTTGGAGAAAGTAAAAAGTTGTTGGAGAGAGTAGAACGTTGTTGGAGAGAGTAGAACGTTGTTGGAAAGAGTAGAACGTTGTTGGAGAGAGTAGAACGTTGTTGGAGAGAGTAGAAAGTTGTTGGAGAAAGTAATAAGTTGTTGGAGAGAGTAGAACGTTGTTGGAGAGAGTAGAACGTTGTGGAGAGAGTAGAACGTTGTTGGAGAGAGTAGAACGTTGTTGGAAAGAGTAGAACGTTGTTGGAGAGAGTAGAACGTTGTTGGAGAGAGTAGAACGTTGTTGGAAAGAGTAGAACGTTGTTGGAGAGAGTAGAAAGTTGTTGGAAAGAGTAGAACGTTGTTGGAGAGAGTAGAAGGTTGTTGGAGAGAGTAGAACGTTGTTGGAGAGAGTAGAAAGTTGTTGGAGAGAGTAGAAGTTGTTGGAGAGAGTAGAAATGTTGGAGAGAGTAGAAGGTTGTTGGAGAGAGTAGAAAGTTGTTGGAAAGAGTAGAACGTTGTTGGAGAGAGTAGAACGTTGTTGGAGAGAGTAGAACGTTGTTGGAGAGAGTAGAAACGTTGTTGGAGAGAGTAGAACGTTGTTGGAGAGAGTAGAAGTTGTTGGAGAGAGTAGAACGTTGTTGGAGAGAGTAGAACGTTGTTGGAGAGAGTAGAACGTTGTTGGAGAGAGTAGAAGTTGTTGGAGAGAGTAGAAGTTGTTGGAGAGAGTAGAACGTTGTTGGAGAGAGTAGAACGTTGTTGGAGAGAGTAGAACGTTGTTGGAGAGAGTAGAACGTTGTTGGAGAGAGTAGAAAGTTGTTGGAGAGAGGAACGTTGTTGGAGAGAGTAGAACGTTGTTGGAGAGAGTAGAACGTTGTTGGAAAGAGTAGAACGTTGTTGGAGAGAGTAGAACTTTTGGAGAGAGTAGAACATTGTTGGAGAGAGTAGAAACGTTGTTGGAAAGAGTAGAACGTTGTTGGAGAGAGTAGAACGTTGTTGGAGAGAGTAGAACGTTGTTGGAGAGACTGGAAGTTGTTGGAGAGAGTAGAACGTTGTTGGAGAGAGTAGAACGTTGTTGGAGAGAGTAGAACGTTGTTGGAAGAGTAGAACGTTGTTGGAGAGAGTAGAACGTTGTTGGAAAGAGTAGAACGTTGTTGGAGAGAGTAGAACGTTGTTGGAGAGAGTAGAACGTTGTTGGAGAGAGTAGAAAGTTGTTGGAAAGAGTAGAACGTTGTTGAGAGAGAGTAGAACGTTGTTGGAGAGAGTAGAACGTTGTTGGAAAGAGTAGAACGTTGTTGGAGAGAGTAGAAGTTGTTGGAAAGAGTAGAACGTTGTTGGAGAGAGTAGAACGTTGTTGGAGAGAGTAGAACGTTGTTGGAGAGACTGAGAAGGTTGTTGGAGAGAGTAGAACGTTGTTGGAGAGAGTAGAACGTTGTTGGAGAGAGTAGAACGTTGTTGGAAGAGTAGAACGTTGTTGGAGAGAGTAGAACGTTGTTGGAAAGAGTAGAACGTTGTTGGAGAGAGTAGAACGTTGTTGGAGAGAGTAGAACGTTGTTGGAGAGAGTAGAAAGTTGTTGGAAAGAGTAGAACGTTGTTGGAGAGAGTAGAACGTTGTTGGAGAGAGTAGAACGTTGTTGGAGAGAGTAGAACGTTGTTGGAGAGAGTAGAACGTTGTTGGAAGAGTAAACGTTGTTGGAGAGAGTAGAACGTTGTTGGAGAGAGTAGAACGTTGTTGGAGAGAGTAGAAGGTTGTTGGAGAGAGTAGAACGTTGTTGGAGAGAGTAGAACGTTGTTGGAGAGAGTAGAACGTTGTTGGAGAGAGTAGAACGTTTTCACTTCTTTGCCAGACTTCAGCCTCCTATAGGGCTCCTAAATTGTGGCCGTCAAAAGTGTTGGGACATTTTTGTGGACTTCCATAGCCATAGTATTATCCTAAGAGTTCGTCCTCTCACGATCACGAATGGGATTCAAACATTTAAATTTGAGTCATTCTTTATCCAGATAACAAATTAGGGCCTTGGTTGCAGCCGATGCCACGTATCCAAATACAAACCATGTGACCTTTGTTGGCCTCTCTCTTTCCCATCATCTGTCCAATAAAGAGTGAAAAGGCGAGTAGCGCTGGCTCATTAGAGCTCTACTGGAGCTACAGTTGCTGTGTAGAAATGAAGTTGAGGTGTGAATGAGTTTCCTTTCACGCTCTGCAACAAACATCCGTTTCAGATCCAAAGACAGGTCCCACCCTCGGATGATGTTACGTGGGAAAAAGCAGCGGGCTTTGACACAAACAGACAACATCAAACCCCCGGGGGGAAGGTAACCAGGACATCAGATAAGTTTTTATTGTTGATGTGTTTTAAACCTTCATTTTCCACATGAGACTCTGCTGAGCTTTGTGTTTCTCTTCAGCTCCACCCGGCCTGCCTGAATGCAGGTCAACACATTCACACACAGCTACTTCCTCCTATCGTCTACTTTTTACATCACATTACAGCATTTAGTGGCCGCAATGCGCTTCCCTGGACATCTTCAAGTCATCATTAAAACTCACCTGTTCACCATGGCCTTTGACCCCTAACCCATCACAGTCCCCCTGCTTCCACTCCTACTGCTATTTATTACATGTTTGACTTATTATTGGCCGCTTTTGTTTGTTTGTCTGTCTGTCTGTCCACCATGTAAAGCGGCCTTGGGTCCCTTGAAAGCGCTATACAAATGTCATCTATTATTATTATTTATTATTAAACTAAGGACAACAAGAACAGTGCTGACTTCACACAAGCAATATTTAGTCATATCAAGCAATAAGAGTTGCACATGTCATAGCTAATGTGCACATGATGATAAAGCCTTGAATGAATTTAATCTGTCTGTTTTCCTGTTTTATTTTGAAAGGTGTTCACCCCCTGTCTCATGTCTGTGGCTGCTTCCTGTCTCTGTGTTTTCCCTCCTGTCTGATTACCTGATTCTGTTCACCAGGTGTGTTTGTCCCGTCCCGCCCAGCTGTTCTTCTCCTCTGATTTCATTTCAGTTCATTTTTATTTGTTCCGTTCATGGTATGCACAACTTAAAGGGGACCTATCATGCAAAATGCACTTTTGCACGTCTTTTATACATGAATATGTGTCCCCGGTGTTCCAGGGAACTCACCAAGTGTCAGAAAACACAACCCTCTCTATTTTCCTCCATACCCAAATCTCTAAAAAAGGGCTGCAACGGATCTGATAAAACTGATCCAGATTTGAACACTGTCCTGACGTCAGGACGGTGGCGCTACGGCTATTGGGCCAACTCCACCATCAGGAGGAGACAGCCACGCCATTGCCGTTCGAAAGCGCTGGAGACGCTGTAGTACATATGCCAGGCCAGTAGGTGCTGTTCTGCCCTTATCTGCCCTTACACAAACAGAGCTAAAAATGTCAAATTGAGAAATGAGGCATGGCTAAAATGATCTGTTTGGTATTTTGAAAAAAAAAAAGTATAAATATGCCTATATAGGTATGGTCCTACACTATATTATTCAATATAGCATGATAGGTCCACTTTAATGTATAATAATTGTTAACAGAACATGTCTCTGTAAATAATCTTATATGACCTGCCCCTTTCTAAAAGAAAGAAGAAGTAAATAAATAGATGGTCTGTCCTTCATGTTTCTTTTTCACAGCCAAACGTAACAGTATCTTAGGATAATAAGAGAAACACAAAAAACACTTATTTCCCACTTGACAGTTAACGGAAAGAAACAAACAACCACACCAAAACATCACATGTGCAAGGAAGAGTGCAACACCCTACTGGAGGAGAAGGTGGAAAGCGGTGCATAATAATAATAATAATTAGATTAGTTCTGAATGTATTTAAGTTCTTGTTTTTCTGTAGGTGGTAGTGGGATTCTTGAGTCTTTCACAAGGGAGTGAGTTTTGTATGTTTTACGTGTAGAGCCTTGAAATAAAGGTATTTTCCATTTTATACCATTGTCTGTCCTGCAATTGGTGCTCTGCTCAACCCTGACACATACAGGTTAAAAGCTATATGAGTGCATAAGAGTTAGGATATTGTATTGTTGAATATTCCATCTATAACACATGATGTAAACATGAATACAAAATCCAGAGATTGCAAAAGTACACACATCCTTTCCTCAAGTAGATACTCGTGTTTAAAAATACTCTGGTGAAAGTAGAAGTACTGACTAAACTTCTTTACTCAAGTAAAAGTAAAGAGGGCTTTGAAATGTACTTCAGTAAAAAGTACCCATAACTAGCAGCTGTTTTAAAGAGTACCTGACCTCCCTTTATATTAATAGAACAATAATGTCATTGTTAGCTAATGAATGTTTCCATGCTGAACAACGGCAACATGACAACGTTTTCATTGGTCCCTCTTCTTTAGAGAAGACCAGGAAATGATGGATACACGGATCGTGTTCAAATCAATAGGCACGCAATGACTCTAAATAATAATGATCACGCCACCAAACACACATTCAAACTAAAGGAACCAGCCTGTTTGGGAAATGTGAGAAGTAGAAAGTACAGGTATTTGGTTCAACATGTAAGAAGTAGAAAGTACAGGTATTTGGTTCAACATGTAAGAAGTAGAAAGTACAGGTATTTGTGTTCAACATGTAAGAAGTAGAAAGTACAGGTATTTGTGTTCAACATGTAAGAAGTAGAAAGTACAGGTATTTGGTTCAACATGTAAGAAGTAGAAAGTACAGGTATTTGGTTCAACATGTAAGAAGTAGAAAGTACAGGTATTTGTGTTCAACATGTAAGAAGTAGAAAGTACAGGTATTTGTGTTCAACATGTAAGAAGTAGAAAGTACAGGTATTTGTGTTCAACATGTAAGAAGTAGAAAGTACAGGTATTTGTGTTCAACATGTAAGAAGTAGAAAGTACAGGTATTTGTGTTCAACATGTAAGAAGTAGAAAGTACAGGTATTTGTGTTCAACATGTAAGAAGTAGAAAGTACAGGTATTTGTGTTCAACATGTAAGAAGTAGAAAGTACAGGTATTTGTGTTCAACATGTAAGAAGTAGAAAGTACAGGTATTTGGTTCAACATGTAAGAAGTAGAAAGTACAGGTATTTGTGTTCAACATGTAAGAAGTAGAAAGTACAGGTATTTGTGTTCAACATGTAAGAAGTAGAAAGTACAGGTATTTGTGTTCAACATGTAAGAAGTAGAAAGTACAGGTATTTGTGTTCAACATGTAAGAAGTAGAAAGTACAGGTATTTGTGTTCAACATGTAAGAAGTAGAAAGTACAGGTATTTGTGTTCAACATGTAAGAAGTAGAAAGTACAGGTATTTGTTCAACATGTAAGAAGTAGAAAGTACAGGTATTTGTGTTCAACATGTAAGAAGTAGAAAGTACAGGTATTTGTGTTCAACATGTAAGAAGTAGAAAGTACAGGTATTTGTGTTCAACATGTAAGAAGTAGAAAGTACAGGTATTTGTGTTCAACATGTAAGAAGTAGAAAGTACAGGTATTTGTGTTCAACATGTAAGAAGTAGAAAGTACAGGTATTTGTGTTCAACATGTAAGAAGTAGAAAGTACAGGTATTTGTGTTCAACATGTAAGAAGTAGAAAGTACAGGTATTTGGGTTCAAAATGTAAGAAGTAGAAGTCAGAAAAATAAGTAGTGGAGTAAAGTACTGATACCAGAAAAATGTACTTAAGTACAGTAACGAAGTATTTGTACTCCACTACTTCCCACCTCTGCCAAAATCTAGCGAGTCCAATCCAATGAATCACTATCTCCATATTATTTGTGAAGGGGTGAGCTGACCTTTTAAAAAGCAGCGGTGGAGTCGAACATGTTGTCAGACTGAGGATAATCCCCCCCCCCCCCCCCCTATCATTACATGGATTGAGGTCATGAGGTCATGTCAAACAGAACAGCCTGGGTGTCATTATAAAGAACCCCCCCCCCCCCCGATACCACACTTACTGTATACCCCACCTCCCCCCCCCATCAGAGGGGTCGGAGGTCACGCTGCTGTGGAGCTGGTAACAGGCGGGAGCCCTCTGGGAATCGAACCCACATGCTGTTATGTCACAGAGTCGATCACACGGGGTCAAGTTCACATCACAGCGACCGCTCACATCAAACATCGATCTACCACGATCCCACAGGAGAGAAAAAGCAGCTCAGCTCAGGAGATACGCCACTACACAGATTTAAAGGTCCCCTATTATACTGTTTTTCATCAATATATCACAGGTCTCAGATATATCCAGAACCTGTCTCTGATTGGCTGAAACACCAAACAGATCATTGCAGCATTACCCATAATCCCCTCTGTTTCAGCCCTGTTTCCAAAGTGCTGATTCTCTGTCTGTTACTTTAGATGAAAATAAGGAGCCCCTCCCCACGCCCCTCTGAGAGATATTTGGTTACAAAGAACACAATGGAGCTCTAGGAGGAGATTCAGGTGATAGGTGGGGGGGGGGGGGGCGCTCACAAGGAGGAAAAACTAACGTAACAAAAAGAAGACTTAATAAAAACGTAAGCCTAAACAAAATAAACAAACATAACAAAACCTGACATGAGAGAAAGCGATACTTTCTGAGCTGAGGCTTGGCACGACCATTAGAGGAAACAAACAAGACGAACTGACACAGGACAGGGGAGAGACAGGACTATTTAAACATGAGGCTGGCCCTTCCTACATCCAGGACATGGTTAAACTGTACACCCCAGCCAAACGGCTCGCTGCACCCGCACTGCGAGGGGGACCCAAGTTCCCTTCAGCAAAAACACGTGGGTTTGCTATCCTGGCTCCAAAATGGTGGATGAGCTCCCCATTGAAATCAGGACAGCAGAAAGCTCACACATCTTCCGGCGCAGACTGAAAACTCATCTCTTTTGACTCCACTTCGAGCGATAGAATGACTAACAAAGAATTACTATCAAAGCACTTATATACTAACAAAGGACTGTCTTTATCTAAAGCTAGTTGAGTAGCACTTGAAATGTTTTGGCTCTATGAAACCTGATGTACTTATATGATTCTGTTTTCTTCAAGTTTGTATCTTCTTGGTCGAATGCACTTATTGTAAGTCGCTTTGGATAAAAGCGTCAGCTAAATGTAATGTAATGTTATGAGGTGAGTGGGAACAGGTGGAAACAATCAGGGGCGGGGCAGACGCTGATGAAGCGGGGGGGGGGGGGGGGGGGGGGGAGGAAGAAACAGGGCCTGAAATGAAAGACAAGGGTAAGTACAGAATAAAACAGAAATGACAGACAAAATACACAAACTAACACATTTGACGAGACACAACAGCAATAAGTCAAATATATACATATAGAATAGAATAAGATAAAACAGTTTGTGACATTAAATTAGACGAATGCATATAGGCAGGTATTTAGCTTGAACTTGAGTCAATTTACTGTAGAATAACACCACTCATCTTAAACTTTTAGGTTATGTCAAACCTCTGAGAATAAATCAGTGCAAATGTCCTGAAATCTGACCCAAATGTATGTGTTTCTTGTGTCACTGAAACCTGTTTAAGAGAAAGAAATAACTGGTAACGTGTCGCACAGATGGCTGGACATTGAGCGGGGATCTTGTTTATTTCAGACACATCCTTTTAAGCTAAACACACTCCGTAATTGGATGTTTAATTGAGGTGGAAATGTCTGTTGTGGCATATTTAGGAGTGCAAACACGCCGTCTGTAACATCCGTATGAATGTGACTCTTGTGTTAACTCTCCGTGTTTACTTTCTGCCGAAGCCTTGTTGATTTAGGTGATGGGAACCGCCGCTCCGCGCTCCCTTCCCACTTTGATGATTCCTCTCTCTTGTGTGGACGGCTCTGAATCCCGGCCCGGGTGGTGGGTAGTTTGGCAGCCATTGAACCTTTGCGAAGATTAACTGTTATTACCGACGTCTTTGTGCGTCCGGGCCGCTCTCTGCATACCAGCGGAGAAACAAAACGCTCTCTCCAGCCTCTCCAGTGGAGGAGGCTTCAGAAAAACAGCAGGTCCGACTCGCCTTTATCTGACGAGAGCATAAGAGCACTAAGTGGTCTCTCGACTGACAACAAGATCCTTTTTAGGAGAGAAGAGGTCCGATATGCCCTGTATTAGCCCGACACCACCACACACACACACACACCACACAACCACACCACACACACCACACACACACACACACACACACACACACACACACACACACACACACCACACACACACACACAATGGAAAAACGTTCTATTTTAGGACAGACGGGGTCACAGATCACCTTAATAAAGAGACAGGAATGTGTTGAGACACTTCTGCGTTCACTCCAACCATACGTATCTCTGACTCTCCTCGCTCAGCCTCCTGCAGCACTAATGAGCTTTGCATTCAGACCTTCTTTCAGGCAGCCCTGCTTGTATTTGAAACACATGTGAGGAACACGCTGCCAACACACGTGACCTCTGACCCACAACACACCGTCATGAATGTTGTGTCGAGCCCATTTGTGCTGTAGGAAGAGAAACTGCAGCAGCTTTAAGTCATACTGCCAGTTTACGAAATACATAATCTCGTGTTCACAAGGATTATAGGGAGCAGGCATTAAATATAGAAGATGTCTAACACTATACCCTAAACTAATCAAACCCTAACTTCTAAATGTTTCGTAAACTTGTGTAGAAGTCTACAGCTATTCATCTGAGATCGTCCAGCCGTCACCTAAAGTCCACCTGTTAATGAGTGAAATATGAAGTAATGATGTTGAATAATGCATGTGAAAGTATCTGATTCTGGTTTTAAAAGTCACATTTTGGCCCAAAGTCATGTCACTTTTAACTCATTTCAGACGCTTGTATCCACAATCTTGTTCTTTGAGTCATGACCCACCCTTCATGACCAGGTGAGGGTAAGGAGATGATGGGAGATGAACGGAGATGAACGAGATATATTCTATTATAATGTAAAAATCCCATTTTTACATTTCGTCAAGAACATCTTAAAGGTCCCTATTATACTGTTTTCGTTGGATATATCACAGGTCTCAGATATATCCAGCGCCTGTCTCTGATTGGCTGAAACACCAAACAGATCATTGCAGCATCCCATAAACCCCTCTGTTTCAGTCCTGTTTCCAAAGTGCTGATTCTCTGTCTGTTACTTTAGATGAAAATAAGGAGCCCCTCCCCACGCCCCTCTGAGAGAGATTTGGTTACAAAGAACTCATAGTGCTCTAGGAGGAGATTCAGGTGATAAGGTGGGGGGGGGGGGGGGGGGGGACCTTGGTTGCTGATTGGCTAATGGTTTACTCAAGACAACACATCGTTATGACATCATAAAGTGGCCAAAATCTGATCAGCTCATTTCAGACAGGTTTTTATAGAAATGGATCAAAAGAGAGAGAATCTTTGTTCCTGAAACTTTCAGAGTCTCTTTACACAGAGGGGACACATGTTGATGTAGAAGAGCATGAAGAAGAACACACTGTATGTTGATGTAGAAGAGACATGAAGAAGAGGGGACACATGTTGATGTAGAAGAGACATGAAGAAGAGGGACACATGTTGATGAGAAGAGACATGAAAAGAGGGGACACATGTTGATGTAGAAGAGACATGAAGAAGAGGGGACACATGTTGATGTAGAAGAGACATGAAGAAGAGGGGACACATGTTGATGTAGAAGAGACATGAAGAAGAGGGACACATGTTGATGTGGAAGAGACATGAGAAGAGGGGACACATGTTGATGTAGAAGAGACATGAAGAAGAGGGGACACATGTTGATGTAGAAGAGACATGAAGGAGGGGACACATGTTGATGTGGAAGAGACATGGGAAGAGGGGACACATGTTGATGTAGAAGAGACATGAAGAAGAGGGGACACATGTTGATGTAGAAGAGACATGAAGAAGAGGGGACACATGTTGATGAAGAGACATGAAGAAGAGGGGACACATGTTGATGTAAAGAGACATGAAGAAGAGGGGACACATGTTTGATGTAGAAGAGACATGAAGAAGAGGGGACACATGTTGATGTAGAAGAGACATGAAGAAGAGGGGACACATGTTGATGAAGAAGAGACATGAAGAAGAGGGGACACATGTTGATGTAGAAGAGACATGAAGAAGAGGGGACACATGTTGATGTAGAAGAGACATGAAGAAGAGGGGACACATGTTGATGTAGAAGAGACATGAAGAAGAGGGACACATGTTGATGTAGAAGAGACATGAGAAGAGGGGACACATGTTGATGTGGAAGAGACATGGAGAAGAGGGGACACATGTTGATGTAGAAGAGACATGAAGAAGAGGGACACATGTTGATGTAGAAGAGACATGAAGAAGAGGGGACACATGTTGATGTGGAAGAGACATGAGAAGAGGGGACACATGTTGATGTAGAAGAGACATGAAGAAGAGGGGACACATGTTGATTTAGAAGAGACATGAAGAAGAGGGACACATGTTGATGTGGAGACATGAAGAAGAGGGGACACATGTTGATGTAGAAGAGCATGAAGAAGAGGGACACATGTTGATGTAGAAGAGACATGAAGAAGAGGGGACACATGTTGATGTGGAAGAGACATGAAGAAGAGGGGACACATGTTGATTTGAAGAGACATGAAGAAGAGGGGACACATGTTGATGTGGAAGAGACATGAAGAAGAGGGGACACATGTTGATGTAGAAGAGACATGAAGAGAGGGGACACATGTTGTGTGAAGAGACATGAGAAGAGGGGACACATGTTGATGTAGAAGAGACATGAAGAAGAGGGGACACATGTTGATGTAGAAGAGACATGAAGAAGAGGGGACACATGTTGATGAAGAAGAGACATGAAGAAGAGGGACACATGTTGATTTAGAAGAGACATGAAGAAGAGGGGACACATGTTGATGTGGAAGAGACATGAAGAAGAGGGACACATGTTGATGTAGAAGAGACATGAAGAAGAGGGGACACATGTTGATGTGGAAGAGACATGAGAAGAGGAGGGACACATGTTGATGTAGAAGAGACATGAAGAAGAGGGGACACATGTTGATGTAGAAGACATGAAGAAGAGGGGACACATGTTGATGTGGAAGAGACATGGAGAAGAGGGGACACATGTTGATGTAGAAGAGACATGAAGAAGAGGGGACACATGTTGATGTGGAAGAGACATGAAGAAGAGGGGACACATGTTGATGTAGAAGAGACATGAAAAAGAGGGGACACATGTTGATGTGGAAGAGACATGGAGAAGAGGGACACATGTTGATGTAGAAGAGACATGAAGAAGAGGGGACACATGTTGATGTGAAGAGACATGAAGAAGAGGGGACACATGTTGATTTAGAAGAGACATGAGAAGAGGGGACACATGTTGATGTAGAAGAGACATGAGAAGAGGGACACATGTTGATGTAGAAGAGACATGAAGAAGAGGGGACACATGTTGATGTGGAAGAGACATGGAGAAGAGGGGACACATGTTGATGTAGAAGAGACATGAAGAAGAGGGACACATGTTGATGTGGAAGAGACATGAAGAAGAGGGGACACATGTTGATGTAGAAGAGACATGAAAAGAGGGGACACATGTTGATGTGGAAGAGACATGAGAAGAGGGGACACATGTTGATGAAAGAGAGACATGAAGAAGAGGGGACACATGTTGATGTGGAAGAGACATGAAGAAGAGGGGACACATGTTGATTAGAAGAGACATGAAGAAGAGGGGACACATTTGATGTGAAGAGACATGAAGAAGAGGGGACACATGTTGATGTAGAAGAGACATGAAGAAGAGGGGACACATGTTGATGTAGAAGAGACATGAAGAAGAGGGGACACATGTTGATGTAGAAGAGACATGAAGAAGAGGGACACATGTTGATGTGAAGAGACATGGAGAAGAGGGGACACATGTTGATGTAGAAGAGACATGAAGAGGGGACACATGTTGATGAGAAGAGACATGAAGAAGAGGGACACATGTTGATTTAGAAGACATGAAGAAGAGGGGCACATGTTGATGTAGAAAAGACGTGAAGAAGTGGATTTTGCATAACAGGTGACCTTTAACCTGAAATGTGGACCGTATGCAGTTTTGTCTCTTGACCAGGAGACTGTGATTCCAGGCTCTTCTGTCCTCAGTGCGACAGCTTTGGTAGTAAACGAGGCATGAATTCCCAGAACCAGTGTTGTGTTTTTTCTGAATAAACCTTCCCACTGGTCCAAAAGCAGCCGTTTGCCTGCGACTGCGAGCACAACAGAGCCACCTGACAGTGCCGCCGGCCAGCAGAAATTCACCTCAAAGCTTTGAGAAAGCTGCTTATGTGTTCTGCCTGCAACTGAGGGAGGGAGAGGAGAAAAGCCCTAAAAAAAGAAAAAAGTGCAACTCCGAGCTGCAACTGAGAGTTTCCTAGCAACATGTTCTGCAAGATGAATCTGAGAGTTTTGCCGACCCCTCTTGATCTGCTTTTATATTTTTAAGTTTTATTAAGTCAGGGTGTTTTCCTTATTGAACATTCTCCTACACTACAAAAACTCTAAATCTTGCCAAGTATATTAGTCTAATATCTAGTCAGAATATGTCTCTACACCTGATATAAGACACAATAACTTCAGAAGTAACACTGCAGTGAGATATCGGGTCTTGTTTTCAGACAATGCATCATCTTGTTAAGTCAAATTATCTTACTTTGAGTTGTATCTCAGATGAAACACATAATTTCTTTACATATGTATTAGAAAATCACCAACTAACATCAGAAAACAGAAAACGTTTGAGCATGTGCGGATTATATTGTAACACAACATTCCTGATTCTGGTCAAATATAGTTCAAAATGAGTTCTCCCAGATAATCACAAGATGTGATTTATCTAAAATACCCCTTCTTATTTCAAGAAATCTTATCAAGCTAATCTTCACTTGTTCTATTGGCAGATTGTTGCACTTATGTCAAGTGAAAAAAGCTTGTTTTCATTATTGTTTAACTTGTTTTTGGAGCAGCATTTTCTCCCGTGTGTGTGTTTGTAACCACACACATTTTCACCCTTTAATGAATTTCCAACAGCAGCAATGGCAGAAGCATTTGCATGTTTGGTTTTTTCACTGTAATCTCTCCCTCTGCCTCAGACCTGTTGATCTTAAACCTCACAACAGCTCCCCCATTCTCCCCTCCCAAGAGAAATACAAAAAAAGAACCAAGACAAAAAGCATGAATGCATAATTAATATAGTGAAGCTGCATTTTTAATTGTTGCTGTCTTCAAAGTTGCCCAGTGGCATTGTCTCTCGGTTCGGGCCGGCTGCTTCCGATGGCAGAGCTTCATTCAGGGTCTTTTTAGTGCCCGAGCGCTGCAGAAGCACCGGCAGACAACGGCTCCAAGCTCGCCTCTTTTCTCAGGTGTCTGCCCGCACAATGGACTTCCTTAGCCTGCACACAAAAGAGGCTGGCGCGTATAAAACACCCAAATTCAATGGCATTCCTCTCCACAATGCGCTCAGAGAATATGCTTGTCCCTCTCCTTCTCCCTCTCTTCTCTTTCAGCGCAGGGTGATTATTAGGATGATGTGTGAAGATCAGGAAGTGATATATATTCCTGCATCAAAATGAAAGAAATCTTGTAAAAGTGAGAATGGAGACAATTAAGAAGGCAACTAGCCAATAGTGCTACTTAGCGCTAACACAAAGTACAGCTAAAGCATTGGACGAATGGAAATGTTGATGTGATATTGGCTTTGAATAAAAAGTCAGAGGATCAACAAAGTTATTACAAACCACCATGAAAGGAACATACATGTCTGAATTAGACTTCATGGTAATACGTCAAATTGTTGTTGAGATACTTCACAGCAAACCGTAAATCTCATGGAGCCCTGGAAGAAAAGTTCAGGGGATCACCAAGTTCAGTGAACATGAGAATCATTAATGCCTTTACTTAAGTTTATAGAATCCAACATATATTAATGATAAATACATTTGCTTGTTGATGTGTTAACACTAAGCTAAGTCTTAAATCCACAATAAGCTCAACATAATGATGTAGCTTATATGTGCTAATCAGCTCTAAGAACTGACATCAAATAATGCTCAATATAACTCAGTTTCTTTAATTATATATAATTCCTGCTTCAGATGCTGTTTTATTTAGCTTTTGTCGGGTTTTTTTACCATTAACTTCCACTGATTTTATTCAAACTCTGGTATATATATATATCACATCAGACAGATGTAGTTCATTAGATTAAATCTAGTTTCAACCGTGCCAAAAATACCATAACCATAACTAAACACAAAGACTTATTTGCTATTTAGAAGTATTCAAGAAATATTATCGTAACATTTGGCCATTTTAGTTTAGTCTGTATATAATCAGCCCACTGCCATAGGCAAACAAAGATTCACACACAAATACATTTAACTTTTTGTTAATACAACAAACACACCACAACACACACACACACACACACACACACACACACACACACACACACACACACCACACACACCACACACACACACCACACACACACACACACACACACCACACACACACACACACACACACACACACCCACACACCACACACACACACACACACACACACCACACAACACACACACACACACACACACACACACACACACAACACACCAGAGGTCGTGTTAACCGAATATTTTCCATCCATGACGGATTTTTTTTAACAATGACGGACAAATCTGAAAGCAGTCTGTCATTTTCACAGATTAGAACAAACTCGGAAGAGCGCCAAAGTTTCCCCGCAGCGAGGCTCCGGTGTTATGCCGTGTTATGCATGCCCTCCAAAAGGAAATGATATTGTTTCCAAACCGTACTTTGCCGTACAGATCATTGAAATGTCTGTGAGTTTTGGCTTACGCTGTGCGCGCTCCCGCGAGGTGCAGTGGGCATGCATAGCACGGCGCTAACGCCCGTCCACACGGCGGCGTGCGTTGAAGCTTCAACGCTTCTGCCCATTCACTTTGAATGGGGTGACGTCACGTTTCGCCGAACTGCATTGTGGAGCGTCGCTACGCGTTGCTCACTTCAAAAGTTGAGCAATGTTCAACTTTTGAAGCTTCGACGGAAGCGTCAGCCAATCAATCATATGCCAGTACAAGCTCTAGCCAATCAAACCGCGTGCTTGTGTTCCGGGGCGGGAGATTCATGTGATTGGTTGTTGGTCGAGTTTCAGACACCCCGCCGGCAAGCTGCAACGCATGCCGCCGTGTGGACGATGCGTAACAGTTCACGAGCGTGCGCCCCCGGTTGACAGTTCACTAGCCGACTAGCGTGCTCTGTGCCCAGTGTTTTCCCTAGAGTCCACACAATGTATGGTAACCGGTTGTTTGCAAAATGTTATGGATATATGAACATACACCCCCCACACACACACAGTAATACCATTTATAGGGTGTCATTAGTGCAGCACATTCAAATTACACAAAAGTATGTGTTAAATTGTTTTTTCTTATCAATACCTTGTGCGGACCTAGGCTGCAGTCGGATAATCCAAAAATCAGCTCCTAAATTCTAACCCTATTGTTGTATGCTTTATGAACGTGGACAACAGAGAAACGTCACCCTCTCCCTCCGGTCCACATTAATACAAATGATCCCAATACGTATGAACTGTATGAAAGATCTTAAAATCAATACAAATGTATTTATTATAAACGTTAGTCCTTAACATCTATCACTGTGTATATCACCATTCAAACATCTTTTAAAAGTTGAACAAACCCCACACAGCTCAGTAAAGACTGTGAAATGTTGACTTTATTTGATCATTTCAGTAAAAACTAACGTTCATATTTCTCTTTTTGATTATAATACTGATGAACGTTCAAAACAAAGCACTTTGGCAACTTACCACATACGTTTTAAAATGCTTAATAAGCACCGTAACTTTCATGATATAATTTCTCGTCATAATCGGTTGTTTCCGTGAGCGGCCGACTGTTGTGTGACGGCAAATGCCGCGCCGCAAGGCATTGTGGGGCAGCATTTTCTCCTTTCCTTTCGGTGAGGGAGGTCCAGTGGTTCCTAAGCTAAAGGAGGTTATAAAGGAAGTTTGAAACCTCTTTTCCTATCATCTAGACTCTAGATGATATGCCATGATAAGTGCTGTTCGAATTCTCTAGATTCTAGAGAATTCGAACGGCACTTATCATGGCTGCCACTGAGGGACTTCCGGGTCATTTCACTCGGTTAGGAAGGTTCCTAAGCTAAATGGACTATTCGACTGCAGCCCTAGTGTTTGTCCAACAAGTCCCCACAATGTATGGAAACAGGTTTTTTGTTTGCATAATGTTACAGATCCATCAACACACCACACACACACACACACACACACACACACACCACACACACACACACACACACACACACCACACACACACACACACACACACACACACCACACACACACACACACACACACCACACACACACACACACACACACACCACACACACACACACCACACACACACACACACACACACACACACACACACACACACCCACACACACACAATTTACAGGGTGTCATTAGACAGTACATTCAATATTACAAAAAAGTATGTATTCAATTGGTTTCTATTATGACTGTACCCAGTGTTTGGAGTCCCCACAATGTATGATAAGAAGCACGATAAGAAGTACTTTATTGATTGAGTATATTAAGAAGTACGATAAGTACTTCATTGATTGAGTATATTAAAAGTAGGATAAGAAGTACTTTATTGATTAAGTATGGAAACAGGTCGCACAATGTTATGGATCCATCAACACACACACAGTTACACCGTTTGTGGTCCGATGGGGTGACATTAGCTCCACATCCTTGGAGGGTGGTTTTTTAGGGGGGGGGTGGTTTCTCTACTATTGTCGGGCACACATTGAGCCCTGTTGGCACGCCGGCGGCAGCTTACCAGCGAGGCTGCTGGGAGCCACAAAGAGCCACGATGGAGGGAGAGTGGAGCCGGGTGAACGTCACTCTAATCCTCCTGCCCTGTACATCTGCGCCGCTTTCTAAAGCAAGACCCCCTTTTTTAAAAACTCTAAAATCCCCCCTCCTCCCCATCGTGCACCAAGTCTTTTCTTTCCCCTTAGTTATATTCTGCAGCAGGAGAAAGGACGGGCTTTTGTGGTGGCCCATAGTGTCAGACAGACACAAGACCTGAGGCTGCCAGTCGTCAAATGGAAGCTCTCTCCGGCCTTTCACAGCGCTCACTTTGCTCATGTCGACTCGCGGAAAGAGAGGGAAACTCTTATTTTAGCACGTGAAAAGGCTCCAGACGGGGACATGAAGGCCAGCTCTTCACATCGGACACAATTGACTTTGAAAGCCTAGAGTAGTAGGGAGTGTTTGCAGGGGATGTTGGCATCATGTTTTAATTGAATTTGACTGTCAGCAGGTCTCAAAGGGGCCCAAACAAGCTTATTATGAAAACACTCTTCTGAGATCCTCCTGAGAAAACCAGGGACAAACACGAGAAAAGAAAAGATCAAATGTGTCCTACACGCTGCTGGAGTATTTCAAACATGTGCTCAGTGAAATGTTTAACTCATTTTAACAATAATTTAAAAATAAAACAAATAAACAAAGACTGAATGGCCTCAACGTCTTCTTTATTTCTTTGAGGAAAACCAAGGATTAATGTACTCCCTATTCCCCAAAAAACGTACTTTATAATAAAAGTATTCAAAAAATAGTATACCAATTATATATAAAACAAGTTCTACAATGGCACAATTACTGGACATAAAATACACACTGTTTTCACACACACATGTAAATAATATGTACCCATGTGTATATGTTCATTTTAATTAATTTCTTATTTTATAGTTATTTTATCATTTTACATTTTTATCTTTGATTTTATCCTTCATTTTATTAATCTGTGAATCTCCTGTTTTTCATTCTTACCCTGTTGAGTTTCCCCACGGGGATTAATAAAGGTCCATCTTATCTTATCTTATCTTGTCTTATCTTAGTATGGACCTGCAGAAGTTGGTCAAACTGTTTATTAATGCATGATGTAAAGGTCTTGTGGAAGTGATATGGTTCCCAAATGGATGTAAATGATTGAAAGTAAAGATGTGCAGTTTAGTTGTGTTTGAGAAGATGATATGAACCCAAAACCAGAGTCTGTAGAAAATGAGAGAGAGCTGAGGCCGCCCTCTTGTGGAGGAACTAACCCACTGCAGCCTGATGCACGCTTTTCATAAATAACTGTTTCATTGAACTTATAATAAAACGAAGTACATGCATACATCGGTGGAATAAACCAGACTTGTTTCCTAAATGTTCAAACTTGAGATTTACAAAGTCATGAATGAAAATAAAAGTGATGATAATACATCATTTATGTGCACAGTATATGTACATTATCATGTGTTTCTCAGACACTATTGATATTCAAGTGGTGGAAGGTAATTTAGTGGGAATGCTGACAGCATTAAATATTATTCCGCCGACTTATTTTGGCCCTCTTCTCCTCCCACATTCAACATCGCAGAAACTCCGTTCAAACATCAAAACGTTCAGCTCGGTCGGGAATCGCAGGCTATTACTTTTATCATTCATAACTTTCATAATTCCAGAGATACATCCCATAATTCATCACATTTTTAACATTTTAACTTTAACATTGCACAGCTCGTTAGGCAGAGTGTGTGATGTCACAGCTAGAGTGTAGGAAATCTTGAAATGTGCCATAATTCCCAAACCCTACATTCTTGAGAGATAATTTGTCATGACAAACGTAGGAAAACATCTCGTAGCTTGAAAAATGACAAATAATTAAGCAAAAAATAATTAAAGGGCCCATGTCATGGCCATTTCCACTGATCATAATTACATTGTTGAGGTATACTAAAATAGATTTATACTGTGCAATTTTCCAAACTCACATTGGTTTCGCATACAGCATCTCTGTCAAGTATGTGTATTCAGCAGTATTCACTCTCTCCACTAAACGACTCGTTGGAGCTCTTGCCCCCCCCTCCCTGTGAGCCTAGTGTGCTCCGATTGGTCAGCTCGGCCACTCTGTTCTGATTAGTCAACCACCAGAGAGGCTCCGCCCATGTCTAACAGTGCTTTTTCCGGCTGCTCTCAGCGGAACATCAGTCTTATCATGGCGTCGGTACAGCCGTATATTTTATACGCTAACTAACCGAACTGTACCTACAACTGTTGTTATAGAAGAGTGTGACGGCCCCAGGGCCTTTGTCTTACGATGGGGTGGAGCTGAAGAGGCTAATCAGCGCGATCACGGACACCTGGCCGGAGCCGAGGTGCTAGCCAGCTGCCCGGAGTCACACGGGCCCCTCTCTCTCTCCAAAGCGGCTCAGCGATCCTCTCCCCTCGACCACCTATCTCTGCATTTACCACAATAAATGTGCCGTGGTTTTGTAAACTCGTGTATGTCTCCTTGTCTTTCCGTTGTGGCCTACGAGCCGGTCATAACAAAGAGTAAGTTATTTTTACCTGTTATAAACTACTACTGTTTGATGAGAAATCAAATCATGGTTTGCTATATATGAATGATATGTTATAGGAGCAAATAATTCAGGGAAGAAAGGATAGGCCTACTAAGTATTTCCATTAAACTTTATTTTTAGAAATGTACAAAATGAACGTAAATATACATATATACACGGTATATCGTCAATTACTCCCCGTTGTCGGCATCTTGCCTATAGCAGCCGGGGCTTTTTAGGACGAGGCCTCAGTGTGGTAGTCCGGTCCCGTCATGTATTGTCCGGCAGGATCTGGCTGGACGAAATCAAATGCAAATCACAAAATATTAGAGAAACTTAGTTGTTTTAGATTCGTTAGTAGTAGTTGTGGTAGGAGTGTGGATCTATCTAATCAATCTAATGAACAGCTTGCCAGCTAATATGCTAACCTAGCTTTGTTTACCTTGGTAGCTAACGTTAGCTCGGAGGAACGGCAACTATAATGTAGAGTAATAAAACTACTATGAACAAAAGCTAGTGGTTCATATTAGGCTAGCAATAACGTGTTTATAATTGCAATCTTATACGGGTAGTCTGCTACGTTCGGTCATACATTGTAACGGTCATGAATACATTGTTTTTGCGCTAGCATGTATAGCTAGCCTCGTTAGCTATACATGCAGTATGTACATGTACTGTCACAATGCACGGCAAATCACCCGGAGTATACTGTATGAGCTGGGCTTGTTTAGTGTAATAAAACCACTATGAACAAAAGCTAGTGATTCATATTAGGCTAGCAAGAACGTGTTTTCCAGAGCAAACCCATGTAGCTCCGTTGGTTAGCTCGGTAGCATACACCCTACGCCAGCTATAATGTAATTACGTTTCGCGACTGACCGTACGGCAAATCACCCGGAGTATACTGTCTATGAGTATTTCGTGTGTGAATGCAGACATTCTCCTGCTATGAGATACATGTACTGTATGCAAGGCCATCTGCTGATATTAGAGTTGATATATGGAAACGTTAGCACAGTTAGCACTGTGTCATAGCTTAGCAGTCCGACACAGTTTATACATTTAAACAGTCTTGTTTGATAAATACACAAATAACAATGCAAACTTACAGGTTGTGTACCCGAATCTTCCCCTGCTCCAAACGGTCCAAACAAGCTGTGCATATCCGGCCTCAAACTGGGCAATGTTTTGGAAGCTTTCGTCTGTGAAATGCCGGTTCTTCGAACCTCTGAAGGAACAGTGTTAAAAAACATTTCAACCACTGACTTCGTCGTGGTTCTTCCGTCGGTAGGACAAACAGCTCAGATTTCTCCTCACATTTCAGGAAACAGGTCCTTGGCAGTGGCATGACTGGATCGATTGTGAACTGAACCAGAGCTTCCAACAGTAAATGTTAGGCTGGCAGAGGGTGCGGCCAGCGCCGCTGGGTGTGGCCATAGCTCTTCGGGATTGGTCCATTTCGTTCCGGGTACCGCATGACATCAGGCCGTACCCGGAACTAAATGGAAGACTCAAATGGGCAGTGACGTATCTCCAACGAGGCGTTTTGGGGAGGTATTTTCTGTGTTAGAGTTTTACTCGCTACAGGGTGTACTTTGAGGGTTTTGACTCTGCACACCGTTTACATGCATAAAAAACCGGAAAAGCATGACATGGGAGCTTTAAACAAAATGCCTCTTGAGGGCATGAAGTGACAAAAACGTTCAACATGTCTCCATTAAAGCCCATTGTAATTTCAGGCAGATATTTCCTCACAGCAGCAGCCGCACACCTTTAGTTAAACTGCCAAAACGCCACATTATTAACCCGAAAGTACACAAAAATTACACTTCAGATACTCAACTTCCTTGACATGCTTCACGTTTTGAAATTTCACAGATATCTGTTATTGTTCTTCCACAAAACGTTCACATGTAAGAGGTTTATCTGTCATTCAGAACAATGCAAACCTTTGATCTCTACAGAGCTCGTTAGCTCAACTATAAACACCTGTGTAATGGAACACGATGATGTCATCACTCCAACTGACATGCTCAGAGCAGCAGACTTCAGATAATGGTTAATGGTCATGCCCTCAACAGCTCTAAGTCAATTATGGGGTGTCATCAAATGCCGTTGCCATGGCGACAGACCACTCGCCATGAAACACGATGTCGCTGTAAGTCCAATGGACACGGTCCAATCGTCCCCCAATCTTCACTTGTATATCACCGGTCCATGCCTCAACAGCTCTACGCCAAATTTGAAATCTCACCATTTGCCGTTTTCGTGTTTTATGGCGAGGGATGCGTATCCCTCGCCATAAAACACGATGTCCCTTTAACTCCTATGAAAATGTTCAAAAAGTGCTCAAAATTCACATGTGTGCTAACAGTCCAGCCGTGAAGACATCCAACCCCGTATCACGGCAAGACGTGAACATGTGACGATCTACCATGCTGGGAGACGTGAATATATCACGGTTTCGTCGTTTCAAACGTGACAGTTACACGGTATTGTTAACATGGCCCAACCAGTGGAGAAATACCCGGAAGTGCCAAGCAAATGGTCTACTGCGCCTATTGGTCGGTTTTTATTGTCAAAATTAGATATTTTAAATTTATTTTGTAATCGTCACACTCGATTTTGCCGATTTTCTTGTTGCCCTAGCTGGTCGACACCTCTTTTAGCAGAAACCAGAAACAAAGGCTACATTAATGTATTAAATCGATGTTAATCCATGTGTGTGGATCATAGACTGTAAGGCTCTGATATAAAGGTGTGGATGTGGAATTAACGGACGTGACGTTGTGCGATTGCGTTGCTAGGCTACGCAATTTACAAACTCTTCAACTACAACCCTAATTATATTTAAAAACATTTTAGAAGGCCTCACGAAATACTTTAATGTAAATTCAAATGTAAATGTGAAGGGATGTGTGTAATGTGGTGATTGACATTATTCACCCACGGATCTATGGGTTGGGGGTATTGTTCCGCACAGACATTTTAGTTAACCAGACTTCCTGTTGATGTGAAATCCGAAAACATTTATTTTAAAAATAAAATAATACTTTAATGTGTGTGGCAAAAAAATAATGACCAGAGGGGCACGGAGCTGCCATCCCCACCATACGTCATCTCACATCATTCAGAGCTGATTGGCTGTAAGTACGTGTGCCGCGAAAAGTGTGGTGTGTGTGAAGAGGAGACGAGAGAGCTGCAGTGGTGCGTCCTAAAACCAGGAAGTAAGCACAAAAAAGCAATGAGGTTTCTCCATAGGATTTTAGAAAAGAGCTGGAAATAAGATCTGTGGGAAACGTACCTGTTAGATAAATGCACGTTTTGTTCAGCCGGATAACATCCACATGTCTACCCTACTTTTATAATTTTTTTATCATAAATCTATCGATTAGATTTATGATAGACTTTTGAAACTACAAGAACATAAGGAGGACTTTTACAAAAAAGTACTAGAAATGTTTGTCCAGAAGGATAGGCAAATGGACTTCATCTTCAAGTCAAGGTAAGACCGCAATTTTATTGAAAATGGGATCTTACTAAGAGAGAACAATTCAATATTTAAATGATAAAATTACATTTTTTGGGTATCCTTTTGTTGAACTGTCTGTTTAAAATTAATCGAAACATCAGACAAAAAAAGCTTTTGAAATAATATTATATTTTGGTTTAGGTCAAAATATAATATTTGTAAACCTGAAGAGTCAGTGCCAGTGCCTCACCAGCCATGAACCTCACTGCACGTCACTGCAGAAGCTTATATATAGACATCTAAGTTTTTTGTGCCCCACCACTTTTGTACATATAAAAACGCCACTGGTCACACTTACCATTCATATCACATCATCAATCAGATCATTGATCATATAATATCACAATATTTCCTTATCTGAGTCAGCTTCTCGAGCCGTATCTGGCCGTGCAACACTTACATTGTCACATATACTGTATGCAGAAGTATTATTTTAAGCAACACATTAGGTTGGCGAAACACTCAACTCAAATGTAATTAAAGTCAGATCCACTCGTGTCTTATGGGGCAGTGATATCATAAAACTGTTGTACGCATTCAAACACTCGGTAGCCTAGTTTATTTATTTTTTAACCAGTTGTTATATATTCACCTTGCAGGTGCAACTATGTGGCTCCTGGATTATATGTTTAAGTCATGGATGTTTAAAGTTCATATTTGTCTAATATTAGTTTACTTTTCATTAATGAAGTATGATGCCGCGCTGTCAGTAGCCTAGACTTGTCCCTGTTTGTGACGGTAAAATGTAGCAAACCCCGCCCCTTTCACGTGCTCTCAGCTGGAGAGAGAAACCCTGGCTTGATTTACCGAGTTGATAACCAGCGTCGTAGGGTTAGTTAAGATAACTCAAACATATCCAGGGTCTGTTGAACTGGCTTCGTAGTACAGGGCACAGGTGGCTGCATAGCAGCGCTAATGTCAAAGACACAAACATTATACATTATATTTATTTTACCAGGATGCAGTGACACAAATATTTAAGGCTTAGCCTTCCCTAGCCTACAGTACCCGCCGCCCCTGCCTTGAACTTCATAAATAGTAGGCTATTGTAAAAAAATTCTGATGCCACCGCCCCCACCCCCCGAATGTGGCTGGTCTGGGTCAGATTCCAGGGCTGATGGCATTTCCTGTTTCTGCCGGAGAGAGGGGAGTTTGTCCCAAAGCTTGCCCCTGTATTTACTCCCTCCATCTGACAGGAGGGAGCCTCGTTGCGCTGCGAGTGTCACTCCACGGAGTATGCACTGCGCATGCGCGAGTTTTAAACTTAAACGGTTGCCCAATTTGCATTGCTATATATATATATTATATATATATATATATCAAAAGCTGGTAACGACCTTTCAAATGTTGCAATAATAGTCATATAAGAAAAGTACTGATCTAATAACAGAGATTTGTTCTTGAATCAACCTTTTTATGGAAAATATTTTATGTAATTTTATTTAATTAGAAATAAAATGAAAGACATTCACAGTTAATGTAATTAGATATAAATTATGAATGCCATACATTTTTGCATACATTCACAATATGTATTCAGTATGATAGCTGTCTAACAGAAGTTAAATCCATTTCTCACTTATTCTGACAATGTACTTAACCCAATAAAAGGAGTTGTTAAATAATAGTGAAGTCACATTGTAATAACAATAATTCATCTCTCTCGTTCAGATTCATATTATCGTTTTTTTGTGTTTTCTCTTTTCTGCTTTGCCAAACGCCACTGTGTCAAGTGTCCTATTTGGGGTGCCGTATGTAGTTGTCCAATATGGCGGACCATCTCGCACATGCGCATTGCAAATCGGGCAGGGATTCGGATCGGGTATTCACACTGGGTCCAGGTGGCGTCTCGTCGCTACGGTTCTCTCTCTCTGTGTTCCTGAGAAAGCTCCAGCACTACTGATCCATCATCTGTGTGTTTGGATAAACCTCCGAATGGACTGTGTGCTCTTTTTTCTGGAGCGTTTACCTCGGACTATAGGAGCTAGCTTAGCATGCTAGCTGGAAACACGTTGGCAACACTAGTCAGATTGAGAGTTTGATGGAGAGAAAGAAACAGTGTGTTTAACGGAGTTTGCAGGAAAAGGTGATCTAGGAAACATGAGTAAAGTCAAAATGCTGCTGTCGTTAAAGAAGCAGCGACTCACAGCTGAAGAGATATTTGCTCTGTTTGAAAAAACGATAGCAGAGCTCGAGGAGGAGCTGTCTCGTTCAAAAGAGGAGAACAAGAGACTCCAGAAACTACTGGACGCTGTTTTACAGCCTCAGCTTCGGATACACAGAGCAGGTCTGTTCCCTTTACTCTTAATTAACACTTTAAACCAGGGGTGTCCAAACTACGGCCCGGGGGCCGGTGTTCCGGATTAACTGGTTTCCGATCAACTGGGGCACAGATGTGAGGGGCGTGGCCTTCGACTGAAATACACATTTCGATCGCTTCTTCTGTCGTTTACATAAATGTTTTGGTATATTTGGCTCGGTAGGAAGACTTTGATGCACATTCAGTACCAGTGTGTGAGGTTGTGGTTACGATGGCGATATCCGGACGCGAACAGCGAGGACTACAAAAAAAGAAACGAGTTGACTGGGGATGTCTGTTCAAAACATTGCGAGCTCCAATAAATCATTTAAACCAGCTATTGTTGCCAGAGTTATTACTGATTATCGTTCTTAATGTGATACCAAGTCCATCTGAGACCTGTGTACACCTTCAGATAGCCTCCAAGTGAAGCACACGGTGTTTACTCACAGTTTGAAAGCAGCGTGGAGAACTCCTCAGCTGTGGTAAACTGTGATCCGCTCCAATAAATCATTAAAACCAGCTATTGTTGCCCGATTTATCACTGAATATCGTTCCTAATGTGATACTAAGTCCATCTGAGACCTGTGTACACCTTCAGACAGCCTCCAAGTGAAGCACACGGTGTTTACTCACAGTTTGAAAGCAGCGTGCTGGAGAACACTTCATCTGTGTTAAACTGTGACCCGCCCAGGGAACTGGGACCCGCCCATGTTAAACTGTTATCCACCCAGGTTAAACTGTGTTAAGACTTCTGTGGCTATCTACCAGCGATCATGTTTAATATGAAAGACTACACACACATTTATCCCTTATAAAAACAGTATTCTGCAGCACTCATCCAGATAAGATGTGACTGTTAACTCGTTTTACAAAGATAGCAGCAGAAATGTCATTGCTGCATGTGCAGGGATACTTAGACTTTAAAATGCTGATGGGTCATTAATGTTGGTCTCGGCAAACAATAGTAGGAGTCCTCTATTCAAGCGTAATATTCAGTGTGTAGCGACATGAAAATAACAAAAAAGTTCATGCTGGACTCAAACCCGAATCCCAATAGCAAAAATCACTCCTGCCCTACGCGTTATGAGTGCGCCACGTACCCAACACGATACCTTCTGGAGAATCATAAAATAAATCATTGTGTTGAAAACACTGACGTCAATTACATTACATGACATTGCATTTACCAGACGCTTTTATCCAAAGTGTTTCTAGCGCAACAGCTTTGATCCAGGTTTACATCCTATCAGCTTCTGCATTAGCAGACATAGCAACAGGAAATGGGGGGCCTATTTAAAAAGTTTGTGTTTAAAAATGTCTATATTGTGAGGCTAAATATTATATTATAGCATAATGTTGCATGACAAATGTAACAACACACATGGCCTGATTTGCATATTGGAACTTTATGTGTGCACTGGAACACATTTATATGTACAATTAAAAGTTATCACAACATAATGTGGGCTCGCAGGCTGATAAACTAGGATATCTGATCTCGGTGGGCCTTAATCATAGAGGTCTTAATGAGGCTTGATACAGACCTCAGTCAGTAGCCTATACTATTTCTAAGCAAATGCCTACTATAATATGTATATTATAAGTGTAGATACATTCGCTCACATAATAAATGATGGTCGGGTTGCATCTTTCTGGAACTTTTTAACAAGGTTATAATGCAATATATTAAAGTCTAGTGGTGTAACACTTTGAGTAGATCCGTGGTGCACTAGTAAAGCGCAGGGCCCGAGTGATTTTTGCTATTGGGATTCGGGTTTGAGTCCAGCATGAACTTTTTTGTTATTTTCATGTCGCTACACACTGAATATTACGTTTGAATAGAGGACTCCTACTATTGTTTGCCGAGACCAACATTAATGACCCATCAGCATTTTAAAGTCTAAATATCCCTGCACATGCAGCAATGACATTTCTGCTGCTATCTTTGTAAAACGAGTAAACAGTCACATCTTATCTGGATGAGTGCTGCAGAATACTGTTTTTATAAGGGATAAATGTGTGTGTAGTCTTTCATATTAAACATGATCGCTGGTAGATAGCCACAGAAGTCTTAACACAGTTTAACCTGGGTGGATAACAGTTTAACATGGGCGGGTCGGACCCGCCCATGTTAAACAGATGAAGTGTTCTCCAGCACGCTGCTTTCAAACTGTGAGTAAACACTGTGTGCTTCACTTGGAGGCTGTCTGAAGGTGTACACAGGTCTCAGATGGATTTAGTATCACATTAGGAACGATATTCAGTGATAAATCGGGCAACAATAGCTGGTTTTAATGATTTATTGGAGCGGATCACAGCTTACCACAGCTGAGGAGTTCTCCACGCTGCTTTCAAACTGTGAGTAAACACCGTGTGCTTCACTTGGAGGCTATCTGAAGGTGTACACAGGTCTCAGATGGACTTGGTATCACATTAAGAACGATAATCAGTAATAACTCTGGCAACAATAGCTGGTTTAAATGATTTATTGGAGCTCGCAATGTTTTGAACAGACATCCCCAGTCAACTCGTTTCTTTTTTTGTAGTCCTCGCTGTTCGCGTCCGGATATCGCCATCGTAACCACAACCTCACACACTGGTACTGAATGTGCATCAAAGTCTTCCTACCGAGCCAAATATACCAAAACATTTATGTAAACGACAGAAGAAGCGATCGAAATGTGTATTTCAGTCGAAGGCCACGCCCCTCACATCTGTGCCCCAGTTGATCGGGGAACCAGTTAATCCGGAACACCGGCCCTCAGCTAATTCAAAAAGTATAATGAAATATGGCCCACAAATGAAACGTGCTTTTCTCATATTGTACTTCTTAAATATATATGTACAACCATATTACACACTAGTATTCATGTGTTAATAAGCTCACTTTTAAAACAAATTCAGTCAATTCATGTTGATAAAATGTTCTATCAAATCTTAGTTGATGAAAAAAAGCCTAATAACTTATTTACATAACAAGCTTGAAATAGACCCTTCATATTTCATGTTATTATAATCACTCTGAGACTTCTGTTTTTAAGGGATGAGCTGCCAACAAGATAAATGAAACCCGATAGAGAGCTGGGATGTAGGCTGTTTTTTTCTTAAAGCATATTAATGTATCAAGCCTAATTTAGCTACATTTTGCTAACTTATAACTTAAAGGTGGGGTAGGTAATTTTGGAGAAACCAGCTCGAGTGCGCTAGAATTTGAAAATACACAGCCGAAACAAATCTGCCACTTCCTTACAGAGCCCCTCCTCCAACACACAGGAACGCGCACATGACCAATGAGGGCACGAGATAAGTTTGTGCACAGATGGAAGGCTGACAGGCAGGTAGGCCATCCAGTTATTTTAGCCGGGCCGGTTCATGTGAGCACTGCAGCAGTCTAATGGCGCGTTTCCACTACACGGCCTCACTCGGCCCCGCTCGGCCTCCTTTGGCCGCGCCCGGCCTCGTTAGGACCAGCTCACTTTATGGCGCATTTCCATTACAGTTTAGGAACTGGGGTAGTATCTATAGTAACGCAGTGTAGGCGGAGCCGTGACGTCATCTTCAATGAGAACCCCAGAAAAACAACACAGCCGTTAGCTGTTAGCACTCAGAGCTCACAGCTCCTCATATATGTTCAGAAACTAGACAAAAGTTAAACAAGTACAAACCACAGACTGCCTGTGTCATGGCGAATACAGTCGCTGCTTTATTTATGTCTGTATAGGCCGTTGTTGTGAGTGTGGACGGTCGGAGCATATACTGCGTTAGCTTAGCATTTCCATTTAGAAAACACGCATTTTAAAAGGTTTTTCGCCTGCCGTCTGTCTGCAGACTTGTCAAAGCATTAATTCATGGTTTTTACTAACCGGTATCAGTATGTTGTTACTTCGGCATCATTTTGAAACGTGTATTACAATTAAATCACGGTCAAATATGTTCATCTTGTTGTAGTTGTAGCCCCCTTGCCAGCGATGCTCTCTCTAGTTTAGCATACTCAGCCCGACTCAGCCTCGTTGTCTCTGGCCCTAGACCCACGATTTTATGAGGCCAGAAAAACTGTGAATTAGGACCCGCTAGCCGGTACTAGGCCAAGTGGAAACGCAACCAAAGACGGGCCGCTGACGTCACAGCCCTCTTAAACCGTGGTCCGCGCTGTAGTGGAAACGCGCCATTAGGCCCGCCCAAAATGCTCTCATTTTATTAACACTTTCAACTCTTTTTTAAGCTGAAAAATAATTTCTTTGATTTAAAGACAAGTGAATACATTACATATAAGGAATTAATAAATGAATTATCATGCAATTATATTGACCAAAAAGTAATATACAAAATAAATGTAGAAAATATTTAATTCATAAAATAATAAATGTTTCCTTTTGCAGTTGTTCCACTATTCATCTCTCTTCTTTTTTTAATGTTCCCCATTATAAATGTATTTTTTAATGATTAATTCATTGTTAAATGTATGTATTTATTTTTTCATCTTGAGACAAGAAATACAAAATTACATTTTGGGTGTATTCAGATTGCGGGTTCCCTCTTCTATCATCATTTATAGAAGTGCAACCTTAAACATGTACAGCAGTAAAATGCGACACTGACAATAATCAAGAAACATCATAAATCAAACACTGACAGGGAACATTTCATTGCAGTATCATTACTTTTACATAAGAAGGTGCTGTACATGTTTCTGAGAATACTTTTAAGTACTTTTACTTAACCTCTTAAGAACGATGCTCCCCCCATTGGACCCCTCCCACCGTTTTTTTCGAGACAATGTCTCAGGGCTTCTTAACATTTATGAAACTATTAATGTGTAGCACCAGATTAACGGGAGTAATGTCAGCTAACTGAAGATATGAACCATTTTTACCAAAACAAAACACAAGGGTAATACCAAGCCTCTGAATTAGCACTAAGCACTCCACAGATTATATAGTTATAGTATCATCACTGAACGATCCGAACTTGCGACAGGGGAAGCAAACACAGACATCACAACACATAATGTATCTGTGCCTTTGAAAAAATTATTTATAATCCATAATTCCATTTTTATGTAAAAATCGGAGAGAAAAAGTTAGCTGCTAATGGTAGCCACCAGAGTGTATGCAGCTTCCGGTTTTGGTCACACGTCACTCTCACTCCTTATTTGTTAACGTGTTGGTGTGTATATAACTTTCCCTCGATTCCATTGGTTCTAGCGGTTATAAAGAGATTTCATTCATCAAAATCGACCAAGGGAAGCCAGAGAGAGGTCAAATCCACCCAAATGACCCCAGAAGTGTTTTTTTTTTGGCTAAATCTCTCTTAAAAAGGTCAATTTCACTTGTTTTGCATCAATCTTGATACAGGGTACTTATTATATGTTGTACTTTGGATTCCTAAAGCTTTTAGTCTACTAACCCATCATCCAAGGGTAGTTTTCACTATAAGTAAAAAATATTTTTGGGCGGACACTATAATTTACAGTTTTTTACTATGTTTAATTTGAATTTTCTTTAAAATAAGAAACATCTATATTGATTCTGACTTTTCTACATCCAACTCACAGGTTTATCATTACTTTGAGAACAAAGATTATTAATTTAACCCTTTTAGAAGGGAAGATATGGTAATTTGTTCTGGGAATGTCATTTTCGAGCCTGAGACCTGAAAAACAGGCTCAGTGCTTAACAGGTTAAAGGGGACCTAGTATGAAAAATGCACTTTTTGATGTCTTTTATACATAAATATGTGTCCCCGGTGTGTAAGGAGACTCTCAAATATTCAGAAAACAACCCTCTCTCTTTTCCTCCTTACCCACATCTCTGCAAACGAGCAGATCCAGGATTTGGCTCCTATGACGTCATTGGTGAAATGTGGCACACGTGACACGTCCCAATCTATCGTCTCTGGAACACGTGACACGTCCCAACCTATCGTTTCCGGCACACGTGCCACATCCCAACCTATCGTCTCCGGCACACGTGACACGTCCCAACCTATCGTCTCCGTATACAGTCGTCTAGCTCAGTAGTTCCCAACCGTTTTCAGTCAGGCCCCCCTTGTGTAATTGGAAATATTTTCGAGCCCCCCCTAATCCGGTTCCCACCGAGATTGGTAGAATTAATTGTATATAGTTGTACAAACATTACATTTTCTCTGCTAATAATTACAAGACAGTAATATGGTCTGTGTTTACATTAGCAAGCATGCTAACACTCAGAGCTAATGCTGTAGGCTACTGGAGAGAATATGTGTAACGTAATGTCCTTGCGGTAAACCCTGCGAGAGAGAAAGGTTTGAGCTCCTACTGTTTCAGAAATAATGCTTGAAGTAGTTTGGAACATAATATGGCATTTAATCAAGGCAGCTTTTAGCTGAGTTTCTCCCGGTAGAAAACTCTCTTAGCAGGGGAAGCTGCATGACGCTACAAAGGGGCGTGGCTAGCAGCAGCTGTTCCATTTAAAGCTACGGTCACAGAATCAGCCTTTTTGGAACAGGGCTGGAATAGAGGGGTATGAGGCATGGCTACAATGGGTGATCTGTTTGGTATTTTAAGCAAAAAACTTCACAGTCATGTTTTGTATAGGTATGGCCCTACAATATATTTTTAGTATTACCATTCTATAGGCGTAGTGTAGAACGATCCCAAATACAATTCATTGTTTACATTGCAGCTAGTGCTAAACCAGAAAAACCCTTTTCATTTTTAACTGGAAGTGGAATGGGGCTGGGCTACGTGAGGTGAATTGAGCCAACAAAAATACACAATAGGTGGGACTAAGAAAGATAATATTAAAGTATAAAAACAAAGGCATTATTAGGGCTGAAAATGTCTCCCGTTTTAATGGTGATTAGATTTTTAAATGCTAACACTTAACAGATTTTTCTGACTGTGTGTTTCCTGTTTCCTGCAGACGTCCAGCTGCTGGTGGTGGTTAAAGAAGAGGTTCTCCCTGACCAGCAGGAGTGGAGCACCAGTCTGGACCAGGAGGACCCAGAGCCCCCCCCACACATTAAGCAGGAACAGGAGGAACTCTGGATCAGTCAGGAGGGAGAGCAGCTTCAGGAGCTGGAGGAGGCTGATATCACCAAGTCCACTTTCACTCCTGACCCTGTGAAGAGTGAAGATGATGAAGAGAAACATCAGTCCTCACAGCCTCATCAAAGACAAACTGAACACATGGAAACAGAAGCTGATGGAGATGACTGTCGAGGACCAGAACCAGCCAGGAACTCAGATCCAGAGAGCAGTTTACAACCAAAGACTGAGGACGACACTGGAGACTCTTCTGAACCTGACACTGGAGACTCTTCTGAACCTGACACTGAAGACAGTGCTGATTGGAAGGAGACCAGAGAACCTGCATCAGGCTCAAACTCACTGAAAAATAGACATGAATCTGTCAGTGATCCACGACGTAGTGCTGAAAAGAAACCATTCAGCTGCTCAGTCTGTAAGAAAGCTTTTTCACGGAGTGGAATTTAAAGATACACATGAGAATCCACACAGGAGAGAAACCCTTTAGCTGCTCAGTCTGTAAGAAAGCTTTTTCACAGTAGAATTTAAAGAACACATGAGAATCCACACAGGAGAGAAACCCTTCAGCTGCTCAGTCTGTAAGAAAGCTTTTTCACTGAGTGGAAGTTTAAAGATACACATGAGAGTCCACACAGGAGAGAAACCCACAGCTGCTCAGTCTGTAAGAAAGCTTTTTCACTGAGTGGAAGTTTAAAGACACACATGAGAATCCACACAGCAGAGAAACCCTTTAGCTGCTCAGTCTGTAAGAAAGCTTTTTCACAGAGTGGAAGTTTAAAGACACATGAGAGTCCACACAGGAGAGGAAATATACAGCTGCAATGTTTGTGACAAAAGATTTAAATGGCGTAATTGTATCAAAAGACACAAGTGTGTTGGTCGTCAGTCCTCAAAGATTAATGAAATTCAAACTGAGGATAACAGAGAGGCAGAGCCTCCAATCAGCAGCTCAGCTGAACACACAGAAGCTGATGGAGAGGACAATGAATAAGTCTTATGACAGTTCACACATGAGAAAAATCTGCCTGACTGGATCAACATTGTTGCACAACATTCATATAAGACTTAAACAAACTCTATCTTTATCAACATAAGTGGACAATATGTTTAATGTTTTTGTCATACTGATTTTCTGATGTACTGACTGTTGATGAACATTTCATTGTGGATTGAGGGCTCCAAGTTTCCATATACAGATATAGGGTGATTTGATGTATTGCTCTTTATTTGTAAATGTTTTGTATCATTGCTATCCTGTTAATGAGTGCTCTTTTACATAAATATACCTGTTATCTGATTGTTTTTGCTTCTGTAACTGTAAGGGAACACATTTGCCTATTTTGTATCCTGATGACCTAATGCCGTTACATGTGATACGTTAGAATAGAATATCTTTATTGTCATCACACATCAGTGTAACGAAATTCAGTTGGCTTCTCTCACTGCAGTACATAAGAACACATCCATAAAAGCAGTGATAAAGCAGAGATAGTAGCAATAATCAGGGTCATCATTAAATGCACTTTACCAGAATGTTAAAATACATTTTTAAAGATTATTTAATAAAGAAAAGCTACAATTTGATACTTAATAAATATACAAATAAATAACATGATATCTTGGCTGCAGTCTTTGATGGGAGGTAGTGTGTTTATGTGTGCATGTTCAAAGTTATAGTGGGTTTTGTGGTTGGACAGGGATGGGAGTGATGGAGGCCACAGCTCTGGGAAAGAAGCTGTTCTTCAGTCTGTTGGTGCAGGATTTTATTGACCTGGGCAGGGCTGGACTGGGACAGCAAATCGGCCCTGGCATATAGACCCAGACCGGCCCAAATCCATAAAACAAACGAATAGTAGCGGTTCCTGACAAGAAGAATAAATCAGTATAATTTAAAAAAACGCTATTATTATCCTTTTTACGTACCAGGGGCAAACAAAACTAATACATACCACAAGTATGTGTAACTATCAATCATTCGAAATTAGACCTTCAAACCCTCTCACAAAGTGAACAGTGACCGAGCACTAATAGGGGGTCTGGTGGGGTATGCCCCCCCCAGAAGATTTTTTTTTAAATAACCCCTTAAATGATGACTTCTAGTGAATTTAGGGGGGGGGACCCTATAGTGCCCTGCCTCCCCTTTATATGACAACACAATAGAGATAGGACCAGATGAGTCTACAGGATGAGTCGACGGCATTTTTTTATATACATTGACGCTTTCATTTAATTTTTCCATCCTTTTTTTAATCGCTTTAATTGTATTGCCTTTTTCATCTGTACACACGACACCTATTGCACGTCTGTCCGTCCTGAGAGAGGGATCCCTCTTCTGTTGCTCTCACAGAGGTTTCTTCCTACTTTCCACTGTTAATTGTGGGGTCTGTTTTGGGGAGTTTTTCCTTGAGCGCTGCAAGGGTCTAAGGACAGAGGATGTCGTACCTGTACACACTGTGAAGCCCTCTGAGACAAATTGTAATTTGTGATATTGGGCTATATAAATAAAATGTGATTGATTGACGCACGCAAGGGGCTATAGTGCAAGTCTTAGGCGGCTGGTTTCTCAGAACCTCACAGAGCACACAGAACTGAAGGAACACAGGCTTAACCAAAAATACTATCCACTGTCTTTATTTTTTTTCCTGAGAATAGGTTTGAAAGAGACAGATTTAAATTTACAAAGAGAGTTGAAGCAACATTTGACAGAAATCCCACATAAATTACAAAAGTACACAACTAGCAAGATATATATACTGTATATATATACTGTACACACAAAGTAACTTATATACTAGACTGAAATAATTAAAATGAATGCTTGTTGTGGAGAGGGGCACTATGTCCAGCGTCCATTCCTCGGTGTGTGTGTGTGTGTGTGTGGTGTGTGTGTGTGTGTGTGTGTGTGTGTGTGTGTGTGTGTGTGTGTGTGGTGTGTGTGTGTGTGTGTGTGTGTGTAGTTGGGGGGCTTTGGGAGAGTCAAAAAGGATGCAGGTGACCTCTTTGGTCCCTGATAGAGGTCCATACAAATAGGCATTGACATAACAATACCACACAGTTAATGGTCAAAACTACATGTGTGCCTCAATTTTTTATCTATTTCTATATTATTCATTCTATATATTGTCAATCAAAACTACCACAAAAAGCTGACTATAAACCTTTTTTTCAGGTCCCAAAAGACCACTGTTGCCCTTATAACCACATAAGTAAATAAACTAAACAAAACAAGCTGCCAGCTGACAGTAATTGTTCATGAATGGTGGTTAACAAAATAATGACATTCTTTCAATGAGACAACGTATCAGAGTCCCATTAAGCTATATTTTAACTTGCCAGGGAAAACCTAAAAAAGCCAGCTTACTAGCTTGTAGGCTAACGAATGTTTCTCTTATAATATTTGTCTTATTAGTGCTTCATCAAGGGGATATTAATGGGTTCCAGAACTACAGAGTATCATAACCTTAATAATAATCTTTTCCTAATTTTCTTAGCTTCTGCTTACCGCGAGTTCTCCTCCCTCTCCTCACTCGCGCTGATCTCTCTCCCTCTCATCATCTTCCTCACCACCAATATCGGCCACGGGTGCTGAAGATGGACCTGCACCTGTACTAAACATGTCGGTTATTTTGACACAAGCGGCAGCATCAGCACGAAGGGCCTGCTTTTTTCTTGCCTCGAAAAAAAGGCAGTTTGGCTTCAACGGCCGGCTCACCTCCTGGGGGCGTGATTTAATGATGCACACCGAGCGGCCCAAAGGGGGAGGTGATTAAAGATTTGATTGGGCCGGCCCAGTGTCAATTACTAAAAACATTTAAACAGAGGGCCAATCTACCCCTTATGGGCCGTGACTTCAGAAAAAAAAAAAATGACGTGTCGGCCAAAAGGCACGTCGGCCCACCGGGAAAATGCCCGGTATGCCAGATGGCCAGTCCAGCCCAGTATGATAGCTGTCTAACGGAAGATATCCATTTCTCACTTATTCTGACAATGTACTTAACCCAATTAAAGGAGTTGTTAAATAATAGTGAAGTCACGTTGTAATAACAATAATTCATCTCTCTCGTTCAGATTAATATTGTCGTTTTTTTGTGTTTTTACTTTTCTGCTTTGCCAAACGCCATGCAAGTGTCCTATTTGGGGTGCCGTATGTAGTTGTCTAATATGGCGGACCATCTCGCACATGCGCATTGCAAATCGGGCAGGGATTCAGATCGGATAGTCACACTGGGTCCAGGTGGCGTCTCGTCGCTACGGTACTCTCTCTCTGTGTTCCAGAGAAAGCGTTTGTGAGCTCCAGCACTACTGATCCATCATCTGTGTGTTTGGATAAACCTCCGAATGGACTGTGTGCTCTTTTTTCTGGAGTGTTTACCTCGGTCTATAGGAGCTAGCTTAGCATGCTAGCTGGAAACACGTTGGCAACACTAGTCAGATTGAGAGTTTGATGGAGAGAAAGAAACAGTGTGTTTAACGGAGTTTGCAGGGAAAGGTGATCTAGGAAACATGAGTAAAGTCAAAATGCTGCTGTCGTTGAAGAAGCAGCGACTCACTGCTGCTGCTGAAGAGATATTTGCTCTGTTTGAAAAAACGATTGCAGTGCTCGAGGAGGAGCTGTCTCTTTCCAAAGAGGAGAACAAGAGACTCCAGAAACTACTGGACGCTGTTTTACAGCCTCAGCTTCGGATACACAGAGCAGGTCTGTTCCCTTTACTCTTAATTAACACTTTAAACCAGGGGTGTCCAAACTACGGCCCGGGAACAGGTGTTATGCCGTCGATTGAAGCCTTGCCGTAGATTGAAGCCCTGTTCGCGGGGACGAGCAAAGTGACGTCATCGCCTGTATTGAGCGTTCGCCTAGTTTTCTAAGCGGAAAAACGAAAGATACTATTTACTTTCTCTCTTTTGAATGATATATTTCCCATCAGATTAAACAGCAAACGGCTGAATAAATAATGTGTATACAATTGCGTGGAGGCTCGTTTTAAGGACACTTTTCAGATCTGTCACAATCTTCGTATTGGAACAAACTTCCGTTTTTGAGTCCACTCTGTTATGTTCCTCCTTCCTACAGAACAGACAATGACAGGATAATATGTCATTTGTCAGTATAGTCCTCTTTTTTAAAACCTTCTCTGTTGTTTAAGTGTCTGATAACCACGAATAGTAAGCAATGATATAACAGTAATTATATAACATATGTCAGACACTGTGTTATTTTCAATCAAGCCTAAAAGATTATAATGTGTTCAAACTGGCTTCACTCGCTTTAATTGCTCCTTTGAATGTAATGTTCCTCTGTGGTTTCCTACTCAACACATGTTTGTATTGTAATGCCACTCATATTTTATTTTTTATTGTATTTTAAGGTGACATTGAATGCTTTGAAATGTGCCCTAAAATAAAGTGTATTATTGATCTTATATCTGTGCCTATATCACACGATTAATGTTCCTTATTTTAGACTAGGTTAATCCTGGTGTCAATAGGGAAGATCTGCACTGTTCTCTACATAACATGTTCAGCAGAGCAGGTATTTCTCCTGCCAGATTTGGAACCCCCCCTATCATTTTGTCCAGGATGGTCATAGACAGGCGCGCCGGATTCATTTTAGAAGTGGGGGGGCCAAAAAAGTGCGTGTGTATGGCCCAATCCCAAACCACGCCCTACACCCTACACACTCCCCCTCCGTGACGGAGTGAACTCCGTGGAGTGACACATGAGGCTCCCTCCTGTCAGATGGAGGGAGTAGATACAGCGGCAACTTTGGGACAAACTCCCCTCTCTCCGGCAGAAACAGGAAATGCCGTAACTGTATCAACGGTATCAAATCAGCATCTCTTTGACAAAAAATGTAAATTAATAACTAAATAAAACTCCAAACATCTCTAATTGTGTTACTTTTTTGTAAAGCTCTTTTAGTTTTAAACCTGATGTTTATAAGTTTCTTAGTTTTTGCAACAGTCTGTAAATATACACACTTTATAATAAAATGCACACATTTACCTTTTTCTAGACTAAACACAGGTAGATCCTAAGTTAAAAAAATATGAGGTTATCATGAGGTTGTTAACATCGCAGTTTATCAGTGGATGTTTGCTGGAAGCACAATAACTGCATGTTTTGCATTGCTTTTAAATTTCAGTTAATATAGTGGTGAGAGACTCCCGATACATTAGATTTATAAGTTCATTAATTGTCTCATGATGCATATTTCCCGGTGAGCATGAAGCTTTTCAGAGTGGGGTTTTTCTCAGCTTCTCTGATTGCTAGGCCCTTCTTAGAAACTGCACACAGCGCAGTTGCTCCATCATTCCATCTCTTCTTTTTTCCTGCTCAATACGCTGTTGTTTGACAAGCTGTATGTTGACTGGTGTTTGACTGAAGAAAGCGCACTTTTTTTTAATACACTCTCTGTGGAAATGAGACTTTTCGTGGCTGTCCAGGAGGCTTGGGCACTTTTCCAGTTATTAACTCCGTATTAACAAAGCTATCATCTCCACATTTTGAGAAAGTTACAAGCCGTTTGACAGCAGCAAATCTGCATATTTCACAGAAGGCCCGTTTAGTGGTTTTGCAAAGAACCACTCTCTGTTTTTGTACCATTCTGCGTTGAAGTACCTTTCTCTTTGCCCAAATAATAGCGGTCAGTTAGCTGCAGCTTTACCCGTCTCAATGTCCCGACAACAAACCTCCATGCAGTCGGAACCAGCCTGTTTCGGTTCAACGACGGCGGTGGCGGCGGTTTTGACAGTCTCTGCGGCCGCAGAGCTGCTGCTTTTGGGTTCATCTGGCTTCGCTGGTTCTATGATTGATGAAGGTCCAGGCTCCGGAGACGTGGATGTCAGGGATGTGACCTTCCAGTTGTTAATTTAAGTTTAGATTGACTGTATTTAGTTTTCTTCTGCGCTGGTTCTTCTGACGTGTTTGCAAGTGTATATATTTTTCTATCTAGGTTAACGGCTGACACACACAGAACAACGTAACAAATAAAGTAAACAACGTAACGAATAAACAAATCTAAGCTTTTTTATTGGTTGTAATTTACATGGATACATTTGAATGGTGTGACAATGTCCTATTTGATTGGGTTAAAATGTACATATTCTTCCTGTTATGTCTGCCTGCTTTATTTTACCTAATGCAAAGTGACCTGCTCCATCGAAATCAGTCGCATTGACCCGAAGACACATTTTGAGTTGTATACACTGTTGGAAAGAGGAGATTCATAGCTTTCTAATGATATCAGGATTGTTGTAGGCTACTCCAAATATTAAGCAAAATATGTCACATTATATAATGACTGTTACAGAGTCATCATTTTGAGAAAAAGGCCTTTAAAGTTTCCTCTTCTCTGGATCGATCTGATTGATTATTAGCGGAGCAAATGATCAAAATAGTACGAGGGAAGATCGGGATTACGGTCTGTGGGAATAGTGTGTGTTGTGTATTTTTGCGTTTGTGTGTATTGTGTTTGTTTCCCGGGGAAAACACTCACGAGAAACACCGGCTGTTATGCCTGCAGTGACGTAAAGTTACTCCGTCTGCTTGTAATTATGCCGTACAAGCTTCAAAGTTGTATTTATCATCTGAATTTGCCGAAACAAGTTTAATATTCTGAAAGCCAAGACTTTGTTTATTTGAAATCAGATAAAAACAAACTGTAACGGACCCTGCCGTGTTATCTATGATTACTATACGCCTTACATTCATAATTTCAGCAGAGGGAGGGGAAGCGGCGCTGTGGAACAGCAGAGTGGCGAGTGAGAGCTGTCACTTTACAAGCTTAAAAAATGCCTGTAGCTAATGAGATTGAATATAACAATCAAACATAACAAAATATACACAGCTATATCAGATCGCGTTTTAGATGCGACTTTAGAGTAGAGGGGAATTATTGAAACGGGATTGTACAGTGTTCCTGATGTCAGGACAGTGTTCAAATCTGGATCAGTTTTTATCAGATCCGTTGTAGCCCCTTTTTTAGAGATTTGGGTATGGAGGAAGATAGAGAGGGTTGTGTTTCCTGACACTTGGTGAGTTCCCTGGACACCGGGGACACATATTCATGTAGAAAAGACGTACAAAAGTGCATTTTGCATGATAGGTCCCCTTTAAAGGTAGGGTAGGTAAGTTTGAGAAACCGACTCGAGATCGCTATAATTTGAAAATACACAACCGGAGAAAATCTGCCACTTCCTTACAGAGCCCCTCCTCCAACACACGACGCGCACATGACCAATGAGGGCACGAGATAAGTTTGTGGACAGATGGAAGGCTGACAGGCAGGTAGGCCATCCAGTTATTTTAGCCGGGCCGGGCCGGCTAAAAAGTATTACGGCTTCCACAGATGACATTTTTTAATGGATTTTTTGTCAAAGCACTTAAGATATTCATTGCTATCGGGATGTTAAGAGCATTCCATGGAATATAACAAAAAGTGTATCTCGAGCCGGTTTCTCAAACTTACCTACCCTACCTTTAACAGGTTAAAGGGGACCTAGTATGCAAAATGCACTTTTTGATGTCTTTTATACATAAATATGTGTCCCCGGTGTGTAAGGAGACTCTCAAATATTCAGAAAATCAACCCTCTCTCTTTTCCTCCTTACCCACATCTCTGCAAACGAGCAGATCCAGGATTTGGCTCCTATGACGTCATTGGTGAAATGTGGCACACGAGACACATCCCAACCTATCGTTTCCGGCTCACGTGCCACGTCTCAACCTATCGTCACCGGCACACGTGCCACGTCTCAACCTATCGTCACCGGCACACGTGCCACGTCTCAACCTATCGTCACCGGCACACGTGCCACGTCTCAACCTATCGTCACCGGCACACGTGCCACGTCTCAACCTATCGTCTCCGGCACACGTGACACGTCCAACCTATCGTCACCGGCACACGTCCCAACCTATCGTTTCCGGCACACGTGCCACGTCCCAACCTATCGTCTCCGGCACACGTGACACGTCCCAACCTATCGTCACCGGCACACGTCCCAACCTATCGTTTCCGGCACGCTGCCACATCCCAACCTATCGTTTCCGGCACACGTGACACGTCCCAACCTATCGTCTCCGTATACAGTCGTCTAGCTCAGTAGTACCCAACCGTTTTCAGTCAGGCCCCCCTTGTGTAATTGGAAATATTTTCGAGCCCCCCCTAATCCGGTTCCCACCGAGATTGGTAGAATTAATTGTATATAGTTGTACAAACATTACATTTTCTCTGCTAATAATTACAAGACAGTAATATGGTCTGTGTTTACATTAGCAAGCATGCTAACACTCAGAGCTAATGCTGTAGGCTACTGGAGAGAATATGTGTAACGTAATGTCCTTGCGGTAAACCCTGCGAGAGAGAAAGGTTTGAGCTCCTACTGTTTCAGAAATAATGCTTGAATTAGTTTGGAACATAATATGGCATTTAATCACGGCAGCTTTTAGCTGAGTTTCTCCCGGTAGAAAACTCTCTTAGCAGGGGAAAGCTGCATGACGCTACAAAGGGGCGTGGCTAGCAGCAGCTGTTCCATTTAAAGCTACGGTCACAGAATCAGCCTTTTTGGAACAGGGTTTGAATAGAGGGGTATGAGGCATGGCTACAATGGGTGATCTGTTTGGTATTTTAAGCAAAAAACTTCACAGTCATGTTTTGTATAGGTATGGCCCTACAATATATTTGTAGTATAACCATTCTATGGGCGTAGTGTAGCTGTGAACGATCCCAAATACAATTCATTGTTACATTGCAGCTAGTGCTAAACCAGAAGAAATAACCCTTTTCATTTTTAACTGGAAGTGGAATGGGGCTGGGCTACATGAGGTGAATTGAGCCAACAAAAATACACAATAGGTGGGACTAAGAAAGATAATATTAAAGTATAAAACAAAGGCATTATTAGGGCTGAAAATGTCTCCCGTTTTAATGGTGATTAGATGTTTAAATGCTAACACTTAACAGATTTTTCTGACTGTGTGTTTCCTGTTTCCTGCAGACGTCCAGCTGCTGGTGGTGGTTAAAGAAGAGGTTCTCCCTGACCAGCAGGAGTGGAGCACCAGTCTGGACCAGGAGGACCCAGAGCCCCCCCACACATTAAGCAGGAACAGGAGGAACTCAGGATCAGTCAGGAGGGAGAGCAGCTTCAGGAGCTGGAGGAGACTGATATCACCGAGTCCACTTTCACTCCTGACCCTGTGAAGAGTGAAGATGATAAAGAGAAACCTCAGTCCTCACAGCCTCATCAAAGACAAACTGAACACATGGAAACAGAAGCTGATGGAGATGACTGTCGAGGACCAGAACCAGCCAGGAGCTCAGATCCAGAGAGCAGTTTACAACCAAAGACTGAGGACGACACTGGAGACTCTTCTGAACCTGACACTGGAGACTCTTCTGAACCTGACACTGAAGACAGTTTTGATTGGAAGGAGACCAGAGAACCTGCATCAGGCTCAAACTCACTGAAAAATAGACATGAATCTGTCAGTGATCCACGACGTAGTGCTGAAAAGAACCATTCAGCTGCTCAGTCTGTAAGAAAGCTTTTTCACGGAGTGGACATTTAAAGATACACATGAGAGTCCACACAGGAGAGAAACCCTTTAGCTGCTCAGTCTGTAAGAAAGCTTTTTCACAGAGTGGACATTTAAAGACACACATGAGAGTCCACACAGGAGAGCCCTTTAGCTGCTCAGTTGTAAGAAAGCTTTTTCACTGAGTGGACATTTAAAGAGACACATGAGAATCCACACAGGAGAGAAACCACACAGCTGCTCAGTCTGTAAGAAAGCTTTTTCAGAGAGTGGAAGTTTAAAAAAACCATGAGAGTCCACACAGGAGAGGAAATATACAGCTGCATTGTTTGTGACAAAAGATTTAAATGGCATAATTCTATCAAAAGACACAAGTGTGTTGGTCGTCAGTCCTCAAAGATTAATGAAATTCAAACTGAGGATAACAGAGAGGCAGAGCCTCCAATCAGCAGCTCAGCTGAACACACAGAAGCTGATGGAGGGACAATGAATACGTCTTATGACAGTTCACACATGAGAAAAATCTGCCTGACTGGATCAACATTGTTGCACAACATTCATATAAGACTTAAACAAACTCTATCTTTATCAACATAAGTGGACAATATGTTTAATGTTTTTGTCATACTGATTTTCTGATGTATACGTTAACCACTGACTGTTGATGAACCATTTCATTGTGGATTGAGGTCTCCAAGTTTCCATATACAGATATAGGATGATTTGATGTATTGTTCTTTATTTGTAAATGTTTTGTATCATTGCTATCCTGTTAATGAGCGCTCTTTTACATAAATATACCTGTTATCTGATTGTTTTTGCTTCTGTAACTGTAAGGGAACACATTTGCCTATTTTGTATCCCAGTGTGCGAAAAAGTACCCGTCCCACCGCCCGGGACGTGTTATTTACAATGTCGGACAAGTAGATCTTTCAATTGACTTGTCCAGCGGACAAGTGATGTTTTTAGCCCTCATTTATTGACAAATTATTGATAAACTCAGTTTACAAAATGCAGAACTCATTCGCAAATTGTCCGTGTCCGCCATTGTTCGTTTAGAAATGTTAGTTTCGGTTCTGCTTGTCGATTCCTAAGGAATGCATCTCGCCGCTTTCTGTACTGTTAGACGGGGGCGGGGCAGTGCGGGACGTGTAGCACAGTGGCAGGGTTGGGAAGCAAATAACAATAACGAGTAGGAACAAATAACAATTGTCCGGTACCGGGATTAATAAGAGTTGTGAGGACAGGAGGCGGAGCCCCGCGGACCGCAGCTCTCTCTCTCTGTTCCGGATCATCTGATCGCTGCACGGTGCAGTTCAGCGTCTCTCTCTCTCCCTCTCTCTTTCTACACACAGCAGACCCGCTGCCCGTTTAACAGCCTAATCTTTGTCAAACTTTCTTATGTTCTTTCTTTAACACGTAATGAAGGTTATTAAGCGTTTTAGCTCCTATGTTGTTAATATTGACCGCCATTTCCTTTATGAAGTAAATCAGCCTCCCTGTCTGTGTCCTCGCGCTGTCCTCACATCCCCCCCCCAGACTCGGAGGAGCACAGGGATGTCAGTATTGTTTATGAAGCAGGGTATAGAAAATACATTATTGAAATGAAAATAGTATTTATTTACTTTTACAAACAGTGAGCAGCTGGGCAGCTGCAGCATGTGTATTGCAGGACATGTGTAAGCATGCAAGCGTCTTTGAGTTGTAGAAAAGCGCTAGGCCTATAGGCTATAAATATAATGTATTATTATTATTAGGCCTATGTGTTGGACATGTGTGGTTGGACTCTGTCTCACAGGCAGGTTGCAGTGTAACATCAGAGGAGACTGGGCCAATTGTACATTCTCAAACTGCACCACATTGAACTAACTAAACAATGCAGAGATTATTTTTATATAATTGTATTCAATAACCGTAAGAAATTAAACAGTATGAAGTGATTTCTAAATAGGAATACAGGTTTGACTTAATGTTTTCATAAATATGTTTTCTCCCAGTTTGTCATGGGACTTATTTTTACCCTCTCAAAGAACCGGAATCGAGAACCGAAAATAACCGGAATCGAAAAGCAGAACCGGAATTGTTAAAATCCAAACTATACCCAACCCTAGGTGTGATGCAGTAAAATCTTACCGCTCACGTACGTTAGCGGTGTCGTAAAAATCGTGGGGAAAAGTAAAATACGTTGGCGAAGAAGAAGATTCCAGTGGCCCCAATTTTTGTCCATTCTGGACAAGTGAAAAATGTATTCGGACAAGTAAATTGCCAAACTCACTTGTCCATGGACAAGTACTCTCTAAAAACTTTTTCTCACACTGTATCCTGATGACCTAATGCCGTTACATGTGATACGTTAGAATAGAATATCTTTATTGTCATCACACATCAGTGTAAAGAAATTCAGTTGGCTTCTCTCACTGCAGTACATAAGAACACATCCATAAAAGCAGTGATAAAGCAGAGATAGTAGCAATAATCAGGGTCATCATTAAATGCACTTTACCAGAATGTTAAAATACATTTTTCAAATCAAATCAAATCAAATCAGGTTTTATTTATAAAGCACATTTAAAAGCGATTTTTGGTCGAGCCAAAGTGCTGTACATGTAATAAAAACACATTACTACAAATCACAATAAACAACAATAAATTACAACAGATATATCTTAAAACAAAATAAAAATAAAACACACGGAAAAGTCAGGAGTCGTGCTCCGCTCTAACTAGAAAGCCAGAGAGAAGAAGTGTGTTTTTAGTTTAGATTTAAAAACCCCTAGGGTCTGGGCCGACCTCACATGGAGGGGCAGAGTGTTCCAGAGCCTAGGGCCAGCTGCTGCGAAGGCTCGGTGCCCTTGGGTTTTTAGCCTGGTTTTGGGCACTACCAGCAGCAGCTGGTCAGCAGACCTTAAAGCTCTGGCTGGGGTGTAGCGCTGGAGCAGTTCAGCTATATAGGCCGGAGCCAGCCCATTTAGGGCTTTAAAAACAAATAAAAGGATTTTAAAATCAATTCTGAACCGAACTGGAAGCCAGTGTAGTGAGGCCAGAATAGGGGTGATGTGGTCACGCTTTTTGTGGCCAGTCAGCAAACGTGCAGCGGCGTTTTGGACTAGCTGTAAGCGTTTAATTGAGGCCTGGTCCATACCCACATACAGAGCGTTACAATAGTCCAGTCTCGAGGTTACAAAGGCGTTAATAACCCTTTCGAAGTCATTAAAAGATTATTTTTAAAGATGATTTAATAAAGAAAAGCTACAATTTGATACTTAATTAAAACTGCGGTCACAGACGTGCACGCAGTTGTGGGCGGGCCTTCGCCTCCGAGCGCCCGCAGGGGAGTGTCGCCGGTCGTCCCGGCGTCCGGCGGTAGCGCGCGAGTCCGCCGAAATGAGCCGTTTGTCAAACGCTTGCGGCCCGGAGTCCCAGGTCCTCCGGCAGCGACCCGGAAACGGATGTGGGCGCGCCGCCTGGAAGGAAATGGAATTTCTGTAAAGGCTCGTCGAGGATCGATTATCGCCGAGGCTGTCTGGAGGAGCAGTAACCGTGACGCGTGGTGCAGTGGGTTGTGCAGACTTTCTGGCCTTTACCGTTTGTTTACTCAAGAAACGCATCTCCTCTGGATATTAGGCCATGTATATTTTTAATTCAACTGCTTTAATTGTGAGCCGACATTTACAGCGACAACAGCTGCCGAGGCCAGTGCGGAAAGCAGAAGAGTGCGTATGATATATATCACTCAGTAATAGAAGTAACAGGCCGACATTACACACTGTATTTGTATGCTTTAGTAGACATCTCCAAATAAACAGTTGATATTTTGCATGAAACCAAATAGTGTAAATGGTCAAAAATGGTATCTTCTCTGTTAGCTTACGACCGCCCGATTGAGCTAGCAACTACTTCATTCCCAATTCAGCATGATGTTGGATATGGGCATAATTTGTCCTTGACTGGAATTTGTCCGATCATTTCCCTGAGAGCAGTGTGCAAAAATGTGCAGAAAATGCATGAAAAACGGCCATCTTTCCAAATTGCCATTTTTCTGGGGGGCGGGGCTAATGAAACGGCTTTTGAAAAATGTGTGCCATGATAATAGCAATGTGCAGTGGCGTCGCCTGGCCTGGGCATCCGGGGCTTTAGCCCCGAATGTTTTTTCTGCAGCCCCGGACAATTCTCCCTCAATAATATAATACATTAACCGTGCTTTCCGTGAACCTCATCATGACACAAGAGAGGACGGCAGCACTGTAATTTCCCGTGTTCAGTGAATGCAACAGAGGCATGACACCAGACCAATCAGAGAGTTGCATGGAAAAAATGTGTGCTTGTGTCATTCAAGCTCGGCTCTGTGTGTGTGTGTGGCAATAGCGCATTTAGTGTGATAGAGAGAGAGAGAGGGGGAGAGAGGGAGAGAGGGGGGAGGGAGGGAGGTGCCAGCATGGACCGTGTTGTTAGCATCTGGTTAGCTAGCTGCACTAACGGACATATGGAGCTGTTTGTTCCACAAGAAGCTGGAGGAGAGTCCTCTCCTCTCAGACTGAGAGACTCAGGTGAGCTAAAGGACTCTCTGAGTGTTTAGATAGTTAACTTTAGTCTAAGTTATCTCAGTGGGTCTCAAACGGTTTGGTCACAAATTATTCAAAAGATTATTTCCGTGGCACACCTTCATATGATCATTATAGTTATTAAAAAAAAAGAGAATAAAGGAAAAACAGTTATGAAATACTATATGGCAGTAAAATATCCATAAAGAAAAAGTACATCTGTTTACAGTTCTGCTTCATATGGGTGTTGAGAGAGGTATCCATAGATCTCTTCATTTTGCTCTCAAAGTGCACCAGATTGATGCATTTAACTTCAATATTTAAAAAAAAATCTTCCCGGGGGAGCATCCCCCGGACCCCCCTAGAGGAGGTGAGCCCCCCACTCATAAAAAATACCACTGCCTATATGCCGTGAGCTGATTATCGAGCCTTCATTGTAACAGTCGCGAGTGTACTGTGTGTGTGCGTGTGGGGAGTGTTGCAGTAAAAAATGCCACTGTAGTGCCGCCGCCACTGTGGACTAAGCCCCGAATGTTTTCAGGTCCAGGCGACGCCCCTGGCAATGTGTATACAGCGTGTCATGAATATGGGGAAAACTATATGCGATGAGTGACTAACCCCTAAGCCTAACCCTAACCCTAACCCTCGTAAAAAATGGCACATTCTCCGTTAGCTTACGTCCACCCCGATTGAGCTAGCAACTATTCATTCGCAATTTAGCATCACATTGGATTTGGGCTCAACTGGTCCTGGAGTGGAATTTTTACGATCATTTCCCCAAGAGCAGTGTGCAAAAATGTGCAGAAAATGCATGAAAAACGGCCATCTTTCCAAATAGCCATTTTTCTGGGGGGCGGGGCTAATGAAAAGCAATTTGAAATATCTGTGCAATCATAAGAGCAATGTGTATACAGCGTGTGGTGAATATCGGGAAAACTATATGCGAGTAGTTTGGAGTAACCCCTAACCCTAACCCTAACCCTAACCCTCATCAAAAATGGTACATTGTCTGTTAGCTAACGTCCCCCCCGATTGAGCTAGCAACTATTTTATTCGCCATTTAGCATGATGTGGGATATGGGCTGAACGTGTCCTGGACTGGAATTTTCCCGATCATTTCCCTAGGAGGTGTGAGCAAAAATGTGGTTAAAATGCATGAATAACGGCCACTTCTCAAAATGGCCAACTTTCTGGGGGGCGGGGCTAATGGAAGCCATTTGGAAATATGTCCGCAATTCCATGAGAAAAGTCTGTGCCAACATTCGGGTAGTTGGGAGAAACTATATGTGAATACCGCACAATAGGGGGCGCTACTGAGCTGATTTCACAAAACGCACGATTTTATTGTACAGTCTGGAAAAGGTCGTGGGCGGTGACGTGTGTCCCAAGTTTCACGTCCGAAGCTCATTTTAGCGAATTTGTGCCATTTAAATCGTCGAAAATGGCACATTCTCCGTTAGCTTACGAGCACCCCGTTTGAGCGGTCGACTATTCATTCGCAATTTAGCATCACATTGGATATGGGCTGAACTTGTGCTGGATTTGAATTTTTTCGATCATTTCCCTAGGAGGAGTTTGCAAAAACGCGCTTAAAACGCACATTTTCCAAAATGGCCGACTTTATGGGGGGAGGGGCTAATGGAAGCCATTTTGAAATATGTCGGCAATTCCATGAGGCATGTCTGCGCCAAGACTCGGGTCGCTGGGAGAAACTATATGTGACTACCGCACAATAGGGGGCGCTACTGAGCTGATTTCACAAAACGCACGATTTTATTGTACAGTCTGGAAAAGGTCGTGGGCGGTGACGAGTGTCCCAAGTTTCACGTCCGAAGCTCATTTTAGCGAATTTGTGCCATTGAAATCGTCGAAAATGGCACATTCTCCGTTAGCTTACGAGCACCCCGTTTGAGCGGTCGACTATTCGTACGCAATTTAGCATCACATTGGATATGGGCTGAACTTGTGCTGGAATTGAATTTTTCCAATCATTTCCCTAGGAGGAGTTCGCAAAAACGCGCTTAAAACGCACATTTTCCAAAATGGCCGACTTTATGGGGGGAGGGGCTAATGGAAGCCATTTTGAAATATGTCGGCAATTCCATGAGGCATGTCTGCGCCAAGACTCGGGTCGCTGGGAGAAACTATATGTGACTACCGCACAATAGGGGGCGCTACTGAGCTGATTTCACAAAACGCACGATTTTATTGTACAGTCTGGAAAAGGTCCTGGGCTGTGACGTGTGTCCCAAGTTTCACGTCCGAAGGTCATTTTAGCGAATTTCTGCTATTTAAATCGTCGAACATGCCACATTCTCCGTTAGCTTACGAGCACCCCGTGTGAGCGGTCGACAATGCGTTTCGGGATTTAGCATCACATTGGATATGGGCTGAACTTGTGCTGGATTGGAATTTTTCCGATCATTTCCCTACGACAATAGTTTGCAAAAGCGCCTAAAACGCACATTTTCCAAAATGGCCGACTTTATGGGGGAGGGGCTAATGGAAGCCATTTTGAAATATGTCGGCAATTTCATGAGGCATGTCTGTGCCAAGACTCGGGTCGCTCAAAGAAACTATATGTCACTACCGCACAATAGGGGGCGCTACTGAGCCGTATTTGCAAAAACGCACGATGTTTTTGGACAGTCTGGAGGAGGCCGTGGGCTGTGACGTGTGTTCCGAGTTTAAAGGCCGTAACTGTATTTTCCCGCTACTTATGGGTCGGTAATGGTTTTTAACCCTTCGATTTCGACATAAAGCTGAATAGGTCACGCCCACTTCCGTCATTGGTTGCGCCCCTTTAAATCTCAGTTGATACTCATCCTGCCAGTATGTGTATGACAAAATATATTTATTTCGTCTATCGGATCTTCAGGTATAAATTTGTTGTGCTTTTGGCGCCCCCTATTGTCCAAAATGAACATGCTTTTTTGTGCCTATTCCCAAGACAGACTGAACCTTTCCACCGAAATCTGTGATATTTGGATACATTGCGGATGAATTAGGAGCATTTATGTCTAAGCCACACCTTTTTGCTAATACGTTGCGATTGATGTCGGGCACATTTTTCCACACGTCGTGCTCATGTTCTACGGTAGTGTGTGTGACCCTCCACTGATGCTGTACACTAAGTTTGGTGTTGAAAAACAAAAAATTTAAATTGTAGTTAATATTTCACTGTTTTTCACATTATGCGAATTTAAAAAAAATCAAAGTTGGCGGAGCTTAGGGATATGAGAGGATAATATGTAGAGCTGCTCCGCCCGGATAAGTGTGCAAAATGTCAGGTCCATCCGAATTACGCGGCGAATGTATGTACATTTTTCTAAAACTGAATTTTCACAGGTGGCGCTAGAGAGCATGTCGGAAATTTTGCAACCATCGAATCCAGAATGTTAACATTTTCACCCGTCCTGCCGGCGTTGCCAAATGTCGCTACGTGAACAGTGTGGGAACCCCCTCAAAAACAGGTCCAAAGCGCAGATCAAGGAAAATGAGAATAATAACACCCACGATTTCAATAGGTCTTCGCACACTTCGTGCTCAGGCCCTAATAAATATACAAATAAATAACATGATATTTTTGGCTGCAGTCTTTGATGGGATGTAGTGTGTTTATGTGTGCACGTTCAAAGTTATAGTGGGTTTTGTGGTTGGACAGGGATGGGAGTGATGGAGGCCACAGCGGCAGCGGTTCGAACAGTGAGTGGCCGGGGTGTGTGATGTCTCTGATGATACTGCTGGCTTTCTTCTGCAGTCGACTTTTGTAGATGTTGCCAACCTTGGCAACATCTACAAAAGTGGACTGCAGAAGAAAGCCAGCTCAGTCCCAACGATGCGCTGAGCAGCCTTCACCACCCGTTGCAGGTCCTTCCACTCTGCAGCTAGTGTACCACACAGTTATGCAGTACAATACAATACAGTTAGTCGACCGATAGAAGTTTACAGCAGTTTTTGTGGAAGCCTGGCCTGTCTCAGTTTCCTCAGGAAAAACAGTCTCTGCTGTGCCTTTTTCACCAGGTTTGAGGTCCAAGTTAAATGATTGGAGATGTTGACTCCAAGGAACCGTAGGTCCTCCACGCTCTCCACTGCTTCTCTGTGGAGGGGAGATGGACCAGCTAGTCTTATGGCGCATTTCCACCACACGGTCGGCCTCGGCCACGCTCGGTACTGCTTGGCCGCGTTGGGCCTTAACAGGGCCTCACTTCATGCTGCGCTTCCATTACAGTTTAGGAACTGGGGTAGTTACTATAGTAACGCAGTGTAGGCGGAGCGACGCTGCATACAACTGCCGTGACGTCATCTTCAATGCGACACAACTCACGAAACACGCAACAATGGAGGATGTGGATGCCATCGTTTCCTTGTTTCTGTGTCTGTGGTTTTTATCACAGCAAGAAGGAACACTTTCTTTCGGAAAAGGCGGCTTATAGCAAGACGTAATAGAGAAGAAGCTCATGGGAGACTTATGGCAATCGCAGAAAGCGGCAGAGACTACTCCAGCACGACTCAACGCTACTCGGTAAGCTAACGTTCGCTAACTAGCAATGTGTTTCACGCTCACTATACGACCAAAGTGTTTCAAGTATTTAATTAATTGTAGCTACCACTTTTACGTATTAAAATATGTATGCTTTTGTTTGTGTATTTCAGAAGTTAGGTCGCCGCCGCAGACCATGTGTTTGGATGCTCGACCGAGCTACCGAGTGGTGGGGTGTGATTGTTCCATCTTTCACACACACTCAGTGGGTCGAGAACTTCAGGATGTCAGAGGAAACCTACGTCTACCTGTGCAACAAACTGCCGCCAGCGATGGAGAGACAGGACACAGCATTCCGCAAGTGTATACCTCTAAAGAAGAGGGTGGCCATCGCACTGTGGAAGCTTGCGACCGGCTCAGAGTACAGAAGCATTGGACATCTTTTCGGAGTGAGCCACACAACTGTGTGCCGGTGTGTGCAAGACTTCTGTGCTGCTGCAGAGATGTTGTTAGTACCGGAACTAATTCATTCACCAGACCGGGAGAAGTTTGCAGAAATGGCGGACGGCTCCCACAGTGTGTAGGTGCTATTGATGGATCACACATACCCATCTTGGCACCACAGGAATACCACTGCGACTATTTCAACCGTAAAGGCTGGCACTCCATCATCCTTCAAGGAGTTGTAGATGGAAAGGGACATTTCTGGAATGTGTTTGCAGGAATGCCTGGGAGCTTGCATGATGCTCGGGTTTTGAGGCTGTCCTCATTGTGGGAGTTGGCCAGTCGTGGCAACTACTTTCCACCTTGCACCAGGAACATTGGTGGGGTGAATGCTGGCTATTACATCCTGGGAGACAATGCCTATCCCTTGCAAAACTGGCTCATGAAAACGTTCCCTGACAATAGACAGCTGACAGCAGAACATGTGATCTACAACAAGAACATTTGCAGAGCACGGGTAGTGGTCGAAAACGCTTTTGGTAGACTGAAGGGAAGGTGGCGTTGCCTCATGAAAAGAAATGACTGTGATGTGAAACTTGTGAAATCTATGGTGCTGACATGCTGTGCTCTATGATGATGAATTGGATGCACAGCAGCAGCAGCAGAGCCTGGGGTAGCAGTGGCACAAGGTGCAGGGGAGGGGGGCACTGAAATAAGAGAGGGTTTGATGCGCTACCTGAATAGCAATTGAAAGATTGTGGGCCATTAAGGGTAGTGACATTTTGTTTTGTGTTTATTATTACTACATTGTGTTGAACATAAATAAATATTTTTTTCTCTTTCACATACATGTGTTTGTCAAATGATTTAAACCAAAAATTTTATCAGAATTGACTATTTAGTAAATATTTGAATTTCAAGTACCAGTAAGTACTGCCCCATAATAACATTTGAGCAAATATCAGATCCTGAAAAGAAAATCTCTAATAAATTAAGCAAATATCCAAGTAAACTATAAACATAAATACGAATGATCTCTTATCCTCCTCTTTCTGTTTTTTTTCGAAATACCCCCTTCCAGTTTATTTATAAAAGGTAGTCTTTGACTTTAAGTAAGCATATTGTGCCTCATATGTACAAGGTTAACATTGAAAGTTACGATGATATGTCCCAATGCGTCTCAAGGGTTACTCCAGCTGCATATCAGTTTACTCCACTCAAATGGCGCAAAACTCGCGTTCCATGGACAGACGTGTAATACACTCAAATTACAATAGATGGAGCTCTAGACTAATTTATAAAATTTGTAAAAAATGTTGTTAACACTCTGGGTGTGTGAGACGAGTGAACCAAAACGTAAAACCTCCGCAATTAAAACAGTTTAATCGAGTTTGAGCACTAATATACCCATGTTTTGAACACTTTAGCGGGGTAAATGTGTTATCTTTTCACCCTGGTCCTGAATTAAAACAGTTCATCCGACTTTAAACACTAATGTGCCCATGATTCAGACACTTATTCATGGGTAAATGCAGTGGCGGCCGGTCCATACGGGCGCTAGGGGCGCCGCCCCACCTCTTCCCATATTAAAAAATAAAAATAAAAATAAAAATAAAAATAACAAATAAAAATATATTTAAAAAATATATATATTTTTATTTTTATTTTAATGAACAAGGTAAATATTATATAATTGGTATCAGTAAAATGTATAATCTACAATAAAATCTCGTTTAAAATTGTGTTACGATCTAAAGTTACTGATAAGTCACATGTTTCCTGCCTGGCCTTGCCCGTGTACCTTCTCTCGTCTGGGCGCTAAGAGAGGAGCCCTCAACCAGTGCAGCAGCAGCCACTAGCAGCTGACTGTTGCTATCTGTAACGTGTAAACTATGCCGCGAAAACATAATTTCAGCCAATCAGCGTCGTCAAATATGATGGTCACAGGGCTCCTACGTGAGCGCCCGGTGCAGTCTGTGAGTTGTTTGGACTCGTATCCAAGGAGACAAAACAGGAAGCTGTCATACACTCTGGAAGCTACCATTAGCAGCTCATGAAAACTCAGTTTTTGACATAAAAATGGAATTATGGATCATCAATCATTTTTCAAAGTGACAGACACATTGGATTAACCTATGGATTAACCTTCAGCTGCGTTTTTCTCGTTTTTGATCAGAATTGTTATTCTGCAAAAGGTGAGCATATCTCCATGTTTTGCTACCTAAAGCTATGTCGTGTGATGTCTGTATTTGCTTCTGATCGCTCAGTGATGATACTTATATTTCTAGAATATGTGGAATCTCAGCTTGTAAGCTTGTTTGTGCATATCCGATAAGTATATCGATTGATTTATACCTAGAGTGCGTTAGCATTTTTTCGCTCAGGGCTCATTGAGACACTTCTTGTGAGATTTGTGTTTTGTTTCGGTAAACATGGTTAATATCATCAGTTAGATGCGTTTCCTCTGAGTAGGACACATGAATAGTTTATTACATTTTAAGAAGCCCTGAGACACAGTTTCGTGAGAAAAAAACGGGGGAAAAAAGCCCCTTAACAGGTTAAATGGGAATTAAATCAGTGTTCCCAAAGCCCCGGTGTTCTGCAGTTTGTGTGGGCCTACTGTACTGTTGCACAGTTTATGCTGTAGAAACTATGTCCAGGACAAGGTGTTTGGAAGTTAGCTAACCACACTGAAGTTATGGAGGTATTGATCAGTCTTCTCATATTTTTAAGCCTCAAATTGTCCTTCTCCCCCTCCCCCCCCTCCCCCTCCCCCTCTAACATCACCAGAAGTCATGATTTAAGGGGTCTTTTCTCCAAAAAAATTACCGGGGGAACATCCCCCCGGACCCCTCTAGTATTGTTTGATCACCATTTCCACAGCCCCACCTAAAATATTTTCCACCAGCCGCCACTGGGTAAATGTGTTATCTTTTCACCCTGGTCCTGAATTAAAACAGTTCCCCGACTTTAAACACTAATGTGCCCATGATTCAGACACTTATTCATGGGTCAATGGGTTCTCTTTTCCCCCCTGGGTATGTGTGTGAGACAAGTGAACTGTGTCAGCCTGCAAACAAGCAGCAGTCTGCTGTCATTTGAAACATTTTCCCCGACTTTTTAACACACTTTTACCCACGTTTTGAGCACTTATTCCTGGGTCAATGTGTTCTCTTCCCCCCTGGGTGTGTGTATGTCTACCTGGAAGTGTGATATGCTGCTTAAAGCAGTGATTCTGCTGTTTTTAGTTTATTGTACATTTAATAAATTAAATATGATTAATATGTACATTAATCTGTCTATACTGACACGTTTATGTCCATAACTCCGTATGTTTATGTCGTCCAATGTACACTGTCTAAAAACGACAATAACGAGTTAATTAAAACATTTTAATCGAGTTTGAGCACTAATATACCCATGTTTTGAACACTTTAGCGGGGTAAATGTGTTATCTTTTCACCCTGGTCCTGAATTAAAACAGTTCACCCGACTTTAAACACTAATGTGCCCATGATTCAGACACTTATTCATGGGTAAATGTGTTATCTTTTCACCCTGGTCCGGAATTAAAACAGTTCCCCGACTTTAAACACTAATGTGCCCATGATTCAGACACTTATTCATGGGTCAATGTGTTCTCTTTTCCCCCTGGGTGTGTGTGTGTGAGACAAGTGAACTGTGTCAGCCTGCAAACAAGCAACAGTCTGCTGTCATTTGAAACATGTTCCCCGACTTTTTAACACGCTTTTACCCACGTTTTGAGCACTTATTCCTGGGTCAATGTGTTCTCTTCCCCCCTGGGTGTGTGTATGTCTGCCTGGAAGTGTGATATGCTGCTTAAAGCAGTGATTCTGCTGTTTTTAGTTTATTGTACATTTAATAAATTAAATATGATTAATATGTACATTGTTCTGTCTATACTGACACGTTTATGTCCATAACTCCGTATGTTTATGTCGTCCAATGTACACTGTCTAAAAACGACAATAACGAGTTAATTAAAACATTTTGGCCGCTCATAGGCGGCCTGCCATGCGCACCTTGAGTCCCCGGGCCCCCTGACTTAAGCACACTGCCTTGGACAAAACCCCATGTGCATAACTGCCAGACAAGCGTGCCCTTGGTAACCTAAAAATATGAAAAGTGTCTGAGTGTCAGGAGTCCGCAGTTGGATGCTTAAGGGCGGACGGTAGACCACCACAAAATCCACCCCTTGTTAGTCTTACCAGGGGCACGAGATTCTGGAGGGTGTGAATATCTGGGTTTAGTCCGTGGGGGAGTGCTTAACTGCGGGGGCCCGGGGACTCACGGTGTGCAAGGTTATGGAGGTGCCACTGTTAGGGGGACATGCTGGTGGTCATTAGTCCGTCCTTCGAGGCTCTGTGAGCGGGCAAAGAGAGGTGATTTTCCGGTCTCCGCCCTGGAGGTGTGAAATAAACAGAGTCCCACTGTTAGGGACTGGTGCTGGAGGTCTCTAGTCCGTCCTTCGGGGCTCTGTGAGCGGGCAAAGAGATGTGGTTTTCCCGGTCTCCGCCCTGGAGGTGTGAATGCAGGTGCCTGCATTTAAACAGATTCACCAGTTTATAACATTACTTTAGCCCTGATCAGAGCCCTGTTTTATGGGTAAGACAGCGATGTGCTGTACCCTGGGTCTCTGGCTCTCTGAGACCCTGCTAAAAGCAGTGACTCTGCTGCCTGCATTTAAACAGATTCACCAGTGTATAACATTACTTTAGCCCTGATCAGAGCCGTGTTTTATGGGTAAGACAGCGATGTGCTGTACCCTGGGTCTCTGGCTCTCTGAGACCCTGCTAAAAGCAGTGACTATGCTGCCTGCATTTAAACAGAGTCACCAGTTTATAACATTACTTTAGCCCTGATCAGAGCCCTGTTTTATGGGTAAGACAGCGATGTGCTGTACCCTGGGTCTCTGGCTCTCTGAGACCCTGCTAAAAGCAGTGACTCTGCTGCCTGCATTTAAACAGATTCACCAGTTTATAACATTACTTTAGCCCTGATCAGAGCCTGTTTATGGGTAAGACAGCGATGTGCTGTACCCTGGGTCTCTGGCTCTCTGAAACCCTGCTAAAAGCAGTGACTCTGCTGCCTGCATTTAAACAGATTCACCAGTTTATAACATTACTTTAGCCCTGATCAGAGCCCTGTTTTATGGGTAAGACAGCGATGTGCTGTACCCTGGGTCTCTGGCTCTCTGAGACCCTGCTAAAAGCAGTGACTCTGCTGCCTGCATTTAAACAGATTCACCAGTTTATAACATTACTTTAGCCCTGATCAGAGCCCTGTTTTATGGGTAAGACAGCGATGTGCTGTACCCTGGTCTCTGGCTCTCTGAGACCCTGCTAAAAGCAGTGACTCTGCTGCCTGCATTTAAACAGATTCACCAGTTTATAACATTACTTTAGCCCTGATCAGAGCCCTGTTTTATGGGTAAGACAGCGATGTGCTGTACCCTGGGTCTCTGGCTCTCTGAGACCCTGCTAAAAGCAGTGACTCTGCTGCCTGCATTTAAACAGATTCACCAGTTTATAACATTACTTTAGCCCTGATCAGAGCCCTGTTTTATGGGTAAGACAGCGATGTGCTGTACCCTGGGTCTTGGCTCTGGCTCTCTGAGACCCTGCTAAAAGCAGTGACTCTGCTGCCTGCATTTAAACAGATTCACCAGTTTATAACATTACTTTAGCCCTGATCAGAGCCCTGTTTTACGGGTAAGACAGCGATGTGCTGTACCCTGGGTCTCTGGCTCTCTGAGACCCTGCTAAAAGCAGTGACTCTGCTGCCTGCATTTAAACAGATTCACCAGTTTATAACATTACTTTAGCCCTGATCAGAGCCCTGTTTTATGGGTAAGACAGCGATGTGCTGTATCCTGGGTCTCTGGCTCTCTGGCTCTCTGAGACCCTGCTAAAAGCAGTGACTCTGCTGCCTGCATTTAAACAGATTCACCAGTTTATAACATTACTTTAGCCCTGATCAGAGCCCTGTTTTACGGGTAAGACAGCGATGTGCTGTACCCTGGGTCTCTGGCTCTCTGAGACCCTGCTAAAAGCAGTGACTCTGCTGCCTGCATTTAAACAGATTCACCAGTTTATAACATTACTTTAGCCCTGATCAGAGCCCTGTTTTATGGGTAAGACAGCGATGTGCTGTACCCTGGGTCTCTGGGTCTATGGGTCTCTGAGACCCTGCTAACAGCAGTGATTCTGCTGTTTTTAGCTCATTGTACATTTAACTAATTAAATATATTAATATGTACATTATCCCATCTATACTGACACATTTATGTCCATAACTCTGTATGTTTATTGAGTCCAATGTACACCGTCTAAAAACGACAATTGTGACTGAATTAAAACAGTTTGACAGCATTTTAACACTCATGTAGCCATGTTTGCAGCCCTGTTCCATGGGTAACAATTGAATTACCCTCTCCTGTTGAATTAAAACATTTCCCACGGCTTTAAACACTAATATACCCATGATTCAGACAATTATTCCTGGGTAAATGTGTTATCTTTTCACCCTGGTCCTGAATTAAAACAGTTCCCCCGACTTTAAACACTAATCTACCCATATTTTGGCCACTTATTACTGGGTTAATATATCATCTTTTCCCCCTGGGTGTGTATGGCACCATCTGGTGGAACATTTGTGAATTACACTAAAATCCAAAACTTTAATGTTTTTTATCTTAGCGAAATAATGGTTTAATGACCCCAATGTAATGATCATTTATGATTCTGCAGATGTTGTCTACACGTGTATCACAACGGCTTATTTTTAGAGTGATTTGGAAAACTCGGTTAGCGAGGTTTATTTTTGTCAATATGAGATGCACTGTTTTCATGTCCCATGTACATATCTGTACATATGGCCTCACGCACTACCAACATATACTAACGCAGAGTAATATATGTAAATATATATAATATATTGGTTGTGTATATATGTGAACATACATTTACTATATATTAACATTTATATGGGGACATGTACTATATATATTCACAAATATATGGGGACATGTATGTACTATATATTCAGATTTATATGGGGACATGTATGTAGAATATATTCACAATTATATGGGGATATGTACTATATATTCACAAATATATGGGGACATGTATGTAGAATATATTCACAATTATATGGGGACATGTACTATATATATTCACAATATATGGGGACATGTATGTGCTATATATTCAGATTTATATGGGGACATGTATGTAGAATATATTCACAATTATATGGGGACATGTACTATATATATTCACAATTATATGGGGACATGTATGTGCTATATATTCACAATATATGGGGACATGTATGCACTATATATTCAGATTTATAAAAGACCATGTACGTACCATATATTCTGAACATGAGTGCAATATATGTTCACAATGAGGAGAAATGCATGTTCTGATAAAAAAAATCTTTCATTTCATTTCAAACCTTTATTTATGCAGGTGAATCCCATTGAGATCATTGATCTCTTTTTCAAGGGTGACCTGCTGCAAGTAGGTTCCACATGAATACATATAAACATAACAGAAAAACAAAAAAGGACATCATACAGCATATTTACAGTGACTACAGTTTACATAGCTAGTAACATTTACAGGTTCCAACAGTTTCCGATTGGATAATATCTATCCTTGCTTTAAAAACATTTAGTGGAACCAAATTGCTCAGACTGTTCCAAGTTAGCGGAGCTGCGCATCTAAATGCTATCTCCCCTAAGACAGTCCTAGCAGTTGGCACATTTAATAAAATCACAGCATTCGATCTCAGGCAGTAGCCACTTACAATTCGCCGTGAGATCAGGGAGCAGATGTAGGAAGGAAGTTTCCCTAACATGGCTTTGTATATAAAAATGTACCAGTGACTGAGCCTCCGTACAGTTAGTGAAGGCAAACCTGTCCCTTGCATACAGGGTACAGTGATGGGTTAATACTTTACAGTTTGTCACAAATCTCAGTGCACTGTGATAGGCGGCATCTAACTTGACCAGGCAATTGGCAGGTGCATTCATATAGATCAGATCACCATAGTCCAGTACAGGTAAAAAGGTCACAGTGACTAGCCTTTTTCTGGCCTCAAGTGAGAAACAGGACTTGTTCCTGGAAAAGAAACCTAGCCTAACCCTCAGTTTTTTAAGCAGGTTATTGACATGAAGTTTAAAAGTGAGACAATCATCAAGCCAGATACCAAGGTATTTGTAACAGGTAACCACTTCAAGTTTTATTCCTTGTGTAATTACAATATCTAAAACAGGCTCTGGTGTCTTTTTAGTTTTTGAAAAGAGCATTACCTTGGTTTTATCAACATTTAAAAGAAGCTTAAGCGCTGAGAGCTGAGTCTGAATAATGAGAAGCTTAATTTGTTTTTTTCTATCAATGTGTAACAGTTATCAAAATACTCATTAAAAGAAGGACAAGGAAGAATAAAAGAAAAGGCCTATAAACAACACATTATGTAATGACTCAAGAACATTTTATGTAATTATGTAATAAAACCCACATTTTGTAATAATCTGCTGCATTCTGTAACAGCCTGAACGCAATATAAAATAAATTTCCCTGCATTTTGTAATAAATTATTACATTTTGCAATGGTTATTACAAAATGCGTGAGTTGCCCTTTTAAAAAACTGTAATATTCATTATGTAACCATAACCAAACTGTAAATATATCCCAAAATTGATGTTGATATACATGTTGGCTAATGAATATGGTAACACTTGATCTAGTTTTGGCCAATGAAAGATATTCTACTGAAATATTTTTAAATTATGAGTAAGGATGATTCATGGTTGAATAAATAAATAAACAGTTGTAATGTTATTGTTTGCAACTCATTTTGTAATAACCACAGCAATATGTAATAATATATTTCAAAATGTGGACAATATGTACTTTTTTATATATAGGCTACCATCAAAATATGTTCATATATAAAGTGGGTAACTATACAAAACGAAATGAGATAACTGTTTATGAATATCTGTTCAATTTTATGTAAACTTGTGTAACTCATGAAAGATAAATGAGTGTTTCATAAAACTATTACATATAGTGTAGTGCAGTTTTCGTTTTCATTGCAATATTTTTTTTTATGTATCAATATATAGCCATACATGGTCCATGCATATATTGCAATATATTTAAAAATATAAGGACTACTTTCCCATTATGGAAATGTATGATCCAGTATATTGTATTATATTTACCAATATATTACAATATATTTTGTTTCATAAGGGGTGTGTGTGTGTGTGTGTGTGTGTGTGTGTGTGTGTGGTGTGTTGTGTGTGTGTGTGTGTGTGTGTGTGTGTGTGTGTGTGTGTGTGTGTGTGTGTGTGTGTGTGTTGGTGTGTGTGTGTGTGTGTGTGTGTGTGTGGTGTGTGTTGCAACGAGTCAGTAAAAGCTCCATCCCAGAGCTACACTGAGAGGTGGAGCCACACAGAAAGTTGAGACGTCACATTTCCTACAATCAAAGGTAAAGTTTGTGTGGGTGAGAGCAGAGCTGCAGGTGAGATACGACTCTGTCTCTCTCTAAAGAAACTGGATCCTCAACGACACAGAATGTTCCAGAAACCTGTGAGTTGTGATGATGCAACTGATCATTGTCACTGTATGTTAATAACCGGTATGAACTCAAAACCTGAGCTCTACTCTGAGAAAAATGACTTTTCAGGGCCGTAGACAGGAGAAGTTCCTAACTGAGGTCGCCATGGGCATGAAATGAGAGATTCCTGCAAACTGTCCATAAACTTGTGTGAGTTAAGAATTAGGATCCAACTCTTTCTTCCCTGTAAAACAAATGTTAGTTGGATTGGAAATCACCAATGTCATCACCAATGTCATCATTTTCTGAGTTGGTGATCTCATAAAGATATCACAGCTAAATTGCACATCTAAGTTTATTTTACTGGCAGCCAAGTCCAGAACTGGACTGCATGATAAGCTGTGTGAACCGACGCTGAATACCTGCAGATTGCAGCCAAAATTCAAGGACAACTACAATGTGTATGTGTTGTGGGCCACCTCATTGAAAGTTTTAGTGATCATTTGAATGAAATAAAACTAGGCAACACTTTATATTAAGGTACACAAATTCACCATCAACTAGTTGTTAATTAACATGCATATTAGCTGTATATTGGCTCTTTATTAGTCATTATAAAACACTTATTAATGCTTTATTCTACATGACCATATTTTACAAGAAATAAGCCATTAGTTGAGAGTTTTTCCTCAATAACCCTCTAATTAGTGCTTATTTATTGCAAGTAAGGAAGTTGTTGTTCATGAGTTTTGGTCTTAATATGCTCTGCTCAATATGGGCCTAATAAGGCAGTAGTACCACAAGAATAGTAATTCTCCCATATATTAACAAATATGATCTATTCTTATGTAACAAGACATGAAACTATAAGTGTTAATTGTGTCTAAATAACTCAATTTATATCTAAGAACATGTTCCCTATTTTAAAGGTGGGGTAGGTAAGTTTGAGAAACCGGCTCGAGATATACTTTTTGTTATATTCCATGGAATGCTCTTAACATCCCGATAGCAATGAATATCTTAAGTGCTTTGACAAAAAATCCATAAAAAAATGTCATCTGTGGAAGCCGTAATACTGTAAAAGCACGACCAATCATTTTAGCCGGCCCGGCTAAAATAACTGGATGGCCTCCCTGCCTGTCAGCCTTCCATCTGTGCACAAGCTTATCTCGTGCCCTCATTGGTCATCTGCGCGTCGTGTGTGTTGGAGGAGGGGCTCTGTAAGGAAGTGGCAGATTTCTTCCGGCTTCTAGCGCACTCGAGCTGGTTTCTCCAAAATTACCTACCCCACCTTTAAAGTGAAGTCTTGTTCATAATCAATAAGCTAGTAGTTTGACTCTAATTGACCTGAACAGGTTCCCTATTCTAAAGTTGCCTCCTCTTCACACTTTGTAAATACATTATAGAACACAACTACTGAAATTAACCTCAACAGTACATGAACAAAGTAGGCACACGTTGAAATATCTGTTTTATTAATGAACCACTAAAGAGAGGTTCAGACACATACATGTCAAGTTTCTCCAAGGCTGAGAACACATATGCAGCCTGTACTTTTGAATTAAAACAGATTTTTAACAGATTGTATGTATTTGTGAGCATACTGTGCGACCTGCTTGTATGTACTTACACACTAGGTGTACTGTTCTCTCTATGTGTTGTATTGTCTCAGTGTGAACATAGATTAAACAGCCAGCCAAACTCTTTTGAGAGCCAGGGAATGAGCAGCCATGCTCCTATATTGACTTATTTGCAGTCAAACTGCAAAGAAGTTTTCAACATAAAGCCTGAGCTGCGGGTCAACACTTTCATCTCTGAGATGGCTGCTCAGTTCAGACAGTCACCAGGAGAAGTTCCCTGTGACGCCTGCACTGGAACCAGACTGAAGGCCCTGAAGTCCTGCCTGGTGTGTCTGGAGTCCTACTGTGAGACTCACCTGGAGCCTCACCTGACAAGGCCAGGTCTGAAAAGTCTGAAAAGTCAGGGTCCATCCACCTTCATATGAGGGGACTGTGGTGAGAGCTGTGACTCAGCTGGAGGAGACGCTCAGTAAACAGATGAAGAAGCTGCTCTCTGAGGTGGAGCTGAAGAGGGTCCAGCAGTATGAGGTGGAGGTGGAGCTGAAGAGGATCCAGCAGTATGAGGTGGAGGTGGAGCTGAAGAGGGTCCAGGAGTATGAGGTGGAGGTGACTCTTGATCCTGATACAGCACAACCCAAACTCATCCTGTCTGATGATGGAAAACAAGTTAAAGATGGTGATGTGAAGAAGAATCTCCCAGGCAATCCTGAGAGATTTGATTTTTGTCCTTGTGTTTTAGCAAAGCAGAGTTTCTCTTCAGGAAGATTTTATTATGAGGTTCAGGTTAAAGGAAAGACTCAGTGGTATTTAGGAGTGGCCAGAGAGTCGATCAACAGGAAGGAAAACATCACAGCGTCTCCTCAGAAAGGTTACTGGCTGATAGTGTTGAGGAATGAAAATGAGTACCAAGCGGGTGCTGGTCCTGCAGTCTGTCTCTCTCTGAAGTCTCTTCCTGAGAAGGGGGGTGTTTGTGGATTATGAGGAGGGTCTGGTCTCCTTTTATGATGTTGATGCTGCAGCTCTGATCTACTCCTTCACTGGCTGCTGCTTCAAAGAGAAACTCTACCCATACTTTAGTCCTTGTCCTAACGATGGTGGTAAAAACTCTGCCCCTCTGATCATCTCTCCTGTCAATCACACTGAGTAGAACAACCATTTGATGTTTCACACGGGATTCGCTATCATTTCATGTGATAAATGTATGTCTTTTGGGGGAGCCTCGTTGCGCTGCGTGTGTCACTCCACGGAGTATGCACTGCGCATGCGCGAGTTTTAAACTTAAACGGTTGCCCGATTTGCATTGCTCTATATATATATATATATATATATAGCTGGTAACGACCTTTCAAATGTAGCAATAATAGTCATATAAGAAAAGTACTGATCTAATAACAGAGATTTGTTCTTGAATCAACTTTTTTATGGAAAATATTTTATGTAATTTTATTTAATTAGAAATAAAATGAAAGACATTCACAGTTAATGTAATTAGATATAAATTATGAATGCCATACATTTTTGCATACATTCACAATATGTATTCAGTATGATAGCTGTCTAACAGAAGTTAAATCAATTTCTCACTTATTCTGACAATGTACTTAACCCAATTAAAGGAGTTGTTAAATAATAGTGAAGTCACGTTGTAATAACAATAATTCATCTCTCTCGTTCAGATTAATATTATCGTTTTTTTGTGTTTTCTCTTTTCTGCTTTGCCAAACGCCACTGTGTCAAGTGTCCTATTTGGGGTGCCGTATGTAGTTGTCCAATATGGCGTACCATCTCGCACGGCAGTATATACAAATATTTACTGATGGATCCAAAAATCCAGAAAATGGTCAAACTAGTTGTGTATTTTATGTTCCTGAATTAAAGGTCAAAGTGGGAAAGCGAACAAGTGATCACATCGCAGTATACACAGTAGAGATGATGGCTATCTCACTAGCACTGCAGTGGGTAGAGGAAATACAGCCAATGCGAGTGGTCATTTGCTCTGATTCCAGCGCAGATCTGGAGAGTATAAACAACTTCTCTTCAGAATGTCGTCAGGATATTTTACATTACATTTTACACATCATGTTTAGGTTAGTTCATTTGGGAATTGTTGTTCAATTTGTGTGGGTTCCAGCGCATGTGGGTATTAGAGGGAATGAGGTAGTGGATCAACTGGCAAATATGGTTTGAAATTAAACCAGATTGATATGATGGTACCCATCAGTAGAGCAGAAGTCAAATCTGTTACAAAAGTTGTTATCAAGCAACAATGGCAAAAACTATGGGACAGTAACTCTAAAGGAAGACAATTATACCAGATACAAAGGGAAGTAGGAACGGGAAGCACCTGTGGGAGTAGTAGAAGAGAACAGAGCATTAACAGCAGGATAAAATTGGGTCACTCTGGATTAAATTCAACAATGCATCTGATTGGAAAACATCCAAATGGCAATTGTGATGGTTGCCAACAACCAGAGACAATACATCATGTATTTTTTAGCTGCCCGGATTATAACAGACAAAGACTCATTCTGAAAACTGCACTGGAACAACATAACATCAAGGACAACAATTTCAAGTCAATATACGAAAGTAAATCAAGAAATGAAGTTAACAAGCTGATTTTCAAGTTCCTCAAAATCACTGGTCTGATGACAAGGATTTAATATGAACATTTAATAAATCAACAGTAGGTGGCGATATATGCTCCAAGTGGAAGCGATTCAACATAAAATAAAAAAGAAGAAGACCATCTCGCACATGCGCATTGCAAATCGGGCAGGGATTCAGATCGGGTAGTCACACTGGGTCCAGGTGGCGTCTCGTCGCTACGGTTATCTCTCTCTGTGTTCCTGAGAAAGCGTTTGTGAGCTCCAGCACTACTGATCCATCATCTGTGTGTTTGGATAAACCTCCGAATGGACTGTGTGCTCTTTTTTCTGGAGTGTTTACCTCGGTCTATAGGAGCTAGCTTAGCATGCTAGCTGGAAACACGTTGGCAACACTAGTCAGATTGAGAGTCTGATGGAGAGAAAGAAACAGTGTGTTTAACGGAGTTTGCAGGGAAAGGTGATCTAGGAAACATGAGTAAAGTCCAAATGCTGCTGTCGTTGAAGAAGCAGCGACTCACTGCTGCTACTGAAGAGATATTTGCTCTGTTTGAAAAAACGATTGCAGAGCTCGAGGAGGAGCTGTCTCTTTCCAAAGAGGAGAACAAGAGACTCCAGAAACTACTGGACGCTGTTTTACAGCCTCAGCTTCGGATACACAGAGCAGGTCTGTTCCCTTTACTCTTAATTAACACTTTAAACCAGGGGTGTCCAAACTACGGCCCGGGAACAGGTGTTATGCCGTCGATTGAAGCCTTGCCGTAGATTGAAGCCCTGTTCGCGGGGACGAGCAAAGTGACGTCATCGCCTGTATTGAGCGTTCGCCTAGTTTTCTAAGCGGAAAAACGAAAGATACTATTTACTTTCTCTCTTTTGAATGATATATTTCCCATCAGATTAAACAGCAAACGGCTGAATACATAATGTGTATACAATTGCGTGGAGGCTCGTTTTAAGGACACTTTTCAGATCTGTCACAATCTTCGTATTGGAACAAACTTCCGTTTGTGAGTCCACTCTGTTATGTTCCTCCTTCCTACAGAACAGACAATGACAGGATAATATGTCATTTGTCAGTATAGTCCTATTTTTTTAAAACCTTCTCTGTTGTTTAAGTGTCTGATAACCACGAATAGTAAGCAATGATATAACAGTAATTATATAACATATGTCAGACACTGTGTTATTTTCAATCAAGCCAAAAGATTATAATGTGTTCAAACTGGCTTCACTCGCTTTAATTGCTCCTTTGAATGTAATGTTCCTCTATGGTTTCCTACTCAACACATGTTTGTATTGTAATGCCACTCATATTTTATTTTTTATTGTATTTTAAGGTGACATTGAATGCTTTGAAATGTGCCCTAAAATAAAGTGTATTATTGATCTTATATCTGTGCCTATATCACACGATTAATGTTCCTTATTTTAGACTAGGTTAATCCTGGTGTAAATAGGGAAGATCTGCACTGTTCTCTACATAAATGTTCAGCAGAGCAGGTATTTCTCCTGCCAGATTTGGAACCCCCCCTATCATTTTGTCCAGGATGGTCATAGACAGGCGCGCCGGATTCATTTTAGAAGTGGGGGGGCCAAAAAAGTGCGTGTGTATGGCCCAATCCCAAACCACGCCCTACACCCTACACACTCCCCCTCCGTGACGGAGTGAACTCCGTGGAGTGACACATGAGGCTCCCTCCTGTCAGATGGAGGGAGTAGATAGAGCGGCAAACTTTGGGACAAACTCCCCTCTCTCCGGCAGAAACAGGTATCCGTAACTGTATCAACGGTTTCAAATCAGCATCTCTTTGACAAAAATGTAAATTAATAACTACAATAAAACTCCAAACATCTCTAATTGTATTACTTTTTTGTAAAGCTCTTTTAGTTTTAAACCTGATTTTATAGGCTTTATAGCTTCTTTTTTTGCAACAGTCTGTAAATATACACACCTTTATAATAAAATGCACACATTTACCTTTTTCTAGACTAAACACAGGTAGATCCTAAGTTAAAAATATATGAGGTTATCATGAGGTTGTTAACATCGCAGTTTATCAGTGGATGTTTGCTGGAAGCACAATAACTGCATGTTTTGCATTGCTTTTAAATTTCAGTTAATATAGTGGTGAGAGACCCGATACATTAGATTTATAAGTTAATTAATTGTCTCATGATGCATATTTCACGGTGACATGAAGCTTTTCAGAGTGGGGTTTTTCTCAGCTTCTCTGATTGCTAGGCCCTGTCGGGTTAGAAACTGCACACAGCGCAGTTGCTCCATCATTCCATCTCTTCTTTTTTCCTGCTCAATACGCTGTTGTTTGACAAGCTGTATGTTGACTGGTGTGTGACTGAAGAAAGCGCACTTTTTTTTAATACACTCTCTGTGGAAATGAGACTTTTCGTGGCTGTCCAGGAGGCTTGGGCACTTTTCCAGTTATTAACTCCGGTATTAACAAAGCTATCATCTCCACATTTTGAGAAAGTTACAAGCCGTTTGACAGCAGCAAATCTGCATATTTCACAGAAGGCCCGTTTAGTGGTTTTGCAAATAATGAACCACTCTCTGTTTTTGTACCATTCTGCGTTGAAGTACCTTTCTCTTTGCCCAAATAATCGTCAGTTAGCTGTACAGTTTTACCCGTCTCAATGTCCCGACAACAAACCTCCATGCAGTCGGAACCAGCCTGTTTCGGTTCAAAGACGGCGGTGGCGGCGGTTTTGACAGTCTCTGCGGCCGCAGAGCTGCTGCTTTTGGGTTCATCTGGCTTCGCTGGTTCTATGATTGATGAAGGTCCAGGCTCCGGAGACGTGGATGTCAGGGATGTGACCTTCCAGTTGTTAATTTAAGTTTAGATTGACTGTATTTAGTTTTCTTCTGCGCTGGTTCTTCTGACGTGTTTGCAAGTGTATATATTCTTTCTATCTAGGTTAACGGCTGACACACACAGAACAACGTAACAAATAAAGTAAACAACGTAACGAATAAACAAATCTAAGCTTTTTTATTGGTTGTAATTTACATGGATACATTTGAATGGTGTGACAATGTCCTATTTGATTGGGTTAAAATGTACATATTCTTCCTGTTATGTCTGCCTGCTTTATTTTACCTAATGCAAACCTGCTCCATCGAAATCAGTGCATTGACCCGAAGACACATTTTGAGTTGTATACACTGTTGGAAAGAGGAGATTCATAGCTTTCTAATGATATCAGGATTGTTGTAGGCTACTCCAAATATTAAGCAAAATATGTCACATTATATAATGACTGTTACAGAGTCATCATTTTGAGAAAAAGGCCTTTAAAGTTTCCTCTTCTCTGGATCGATCTGATTGATTATTAGCGGAGCAAATGATCAAATAGTACGGAGGGAAGATATTTTCGTTTGGATTACTGGTCTGGGGGAAGCCCGCGAGTGTGTGTGTTTGTGTATTTTTGCGTTTGTGGGTATTGTGTTTGTTTCCCGGGGAAAACACTCACGAGAAACACCGGCTGTTATGCCTGCAGTGACGTTACGTTACTCCGTTCTCCGCTTGTAATTATGTCTACAAGCTTCAAAGTTGTATTTATCATCTGAATTTGCCGAAACAATTTTAATATTCTGAAAGCCAAGACTTTGTTTATTTGAAATCAGATAAAAACAAACTGTAACGGACCCTGCCGTGTTATCTATGATTACTATACGCCTTACATTCATAATTTCAGCAGAGGGAGGGGAAGCGGCGCTGTGGAACAGCAGAGTGGCGAGTGAGAGCTGTCACCTTCCCTTTACAAGCTTAAAAAATGCCTGTAGCTAATGAGATTGAATATAACAATCAAACATAACAAAATATACACAGCTATATCAGATCGCGTTTTAGATGCGACTTTAGAGTAGAGGGGAATTATTGAAACGGGATTTGTACAGTGTTCCTGATGTCAGGACAGTGTTCAAATCTGGATCAGTTTTTATCAGATCCGTTGCAGCCCCTTTTTTAGAGATTTGGGTATGGAGGAAGATAGAGAGGGTTGTGTTTCCTGACACTTGGTGAGTTCCCTGGAACACCGGGGACACATATTCATGTAGAAAAGACGTACACAAGTGCATTTTGCATGATAGGTCCCCTTTAAAGGTAGGGTAGGTAAGTTTGAGAAACCGGCTCGAGATCGCTAGAATTTGAAAATACACAACCGGAGAAAATCTGCCACTTCCTTACAGAGCCCCTCCTCCAACACACACGAACGCGCACATGACCAATGAGGGCACGAGATAAGTTTTGCACAGATGGAAGGCTGACAGACAGGTAGGCCATCCAGTTATTTAGCCGGGCCGGCTAAAATGATTGGTCGTACTTTTTACAGTATTACGGCTTCCACAGATGATATTTTGTTATGGATTTTTGTCAAAGCACTTAAGATATTCAAAATGCACTTTTTGATGTCTTTTATACGGTGGCCCGGAAGTGCAAGACACCACAGCATTTCAGAAAACACCACAGCATTTCAGAAAACACCACAGCATTTCAGAAAACACTACAGCATTTCTCAAAACGCCGCAGCATTTCACAAAACGCCACAGCATTTCACAAAACGCCACAGCATTTCACAAAACGCCGCAGCATTTCACAAAACGCCACAGCATTTCAGAAAACACCACAGCATTTCACAAAACGCCACAGCATTTCAAAAACACAGCACAAAACACCACAGCAGCACCACAGCATTTCAGAAAACACCACAGCATTTCACATTGGACGGAAAGGGTATTCCTTTAGGGAGAACACTTCTTGTTTGTGATTGGACAGAGCCAGCCATAGAAGCACTGCTGTGATTGGTTGTTTTGCTGCCAGTCAAGAAATGACGCTTCGTGATTGGTCAGCACCTGACAGCGCAACATGTCCCAACACATCAACCGTTAGCTGTTAGCACACACTCAGAGCTCACAGCTCCTCATATCTGTTCAGAAACTGGACAAAAGTTAAAAAAGTACAAACCACAGACTGTCTATGTCATGGCGAATACAGTCGCTGCTTTATTTATGTCTGTATGACACTGTTGTGAGTGTGGACGGAGCAGCTACAGGTTAGTTTAGCCTGATCGATCCGCCCCCTCTCCAGCACGTCTTGTTTGAATGACAGGAGTGAACACTGACAGCTGCGGTGAAACTCGAGCGATTAGAGCAATGCGAAAAAAACATGATTTAATGCTTTATTAATTCATGGTTTTTAAGGGCTTATCTCCATGTAAATGCTATAGACTACCCAATATTCGCATCGCTCTAATCGCTCGAGTTTCACCGCGGCTGTCAGCTGGTTTGCTCCTGTCATTCAAACAAGACGCGCTGGAGGGGGCGGGGCGTATCTCCATGTAAATTCTATGGGAGATACCAACTACAACAAAATGAACATATTGTAGTGTCTCGCTACAGCAGTGTTTCTCAAAGTGTGGGGCGCGCCCCACTGGTGGGGCGCAGAGATGTGATAGGTGGGTCGCGAATGGACGCAATGAACGGGAGATTTTTTTTTTTTTTTAAACTTTTTTTTTTTTTTTACTTTTTTTTTTTAAATACATTTTTTGGACCTCAGGCCGGAATCGAACCTGGGTCCTTGCGGGCATTAGTGGACTGTTACAGCCGGAGACTCGCAACGGCGGTGGACTTTCACAGCGCCGGAGCCTCGCAACGGCGGGTGTTTGCGGCGGCGGATGCGGTACCAGCGCAGCGGCGCTGTGAAAGTCCACGCCTATGCCACCGACAGCAGCCCACCAACGGCAGCGGGCCACCGGGAAAAGTCCCGAATCTCCCGATGGCCAATCCGAGCCTGCTCACACACACACATCTGAAACCAAAATCATTTACAGACATGTGTAAAAATCTCTCACACACACACACAACAGCGTTGCAGTCGGGAAGAAAAGCAATGTGTTTATCTATTTAATATAGCCTAGTTGTAAAAAATAAAGTAAGAAATCATTCCAATGTGGAATGTGGACTAAAAAAAAAAAAGAACAGTTTAAAAGGGGAGTGATTAGTAAAATATGCATAAATAAAAAGAAAGAATGCTAACTAGGTAACATAAGATAAGAATAAACCAGTTTAAATGATTTGTTATTGGTTGTGATCATATTCTAAAGATGTTTGGATCATTAAAAAGTATACATCTCTCTTCATCTGAGTGTTGAGAGCTGTATCCATCAATTCATGCTGTGCTCAAAGTGCACCAGATTGATGCATTTCACTACAACATTTAAAAAACATCTTCCCGGGGGTGCATGCCCCCGGACCCCCTAGGGGAGGTGAGGTCCACCCCCAAATAAAACAGGTTAAAATAATTTAATTGCATACATTTTCTTTTAGTAAACACTGAAAACGGGTCCCACAGACCCAAATAGCAAACGAAGGTTAAAGGTAAGCATATCATAATGTTAAAATGTGCTAAATATATACACAGCAAAAAACAATAAAAAGAGGAGTAAAAGTAGCTCACGACTTGTTTTATTTTTTTTAAGTAGCTCTCATCCTAAAAAAGGTTGGAGACTCCTGTTATAGAACGATACATTTGACAATTTTAAGCTTGGCCTATCATTTTATTGGAGCGATGAGGAACAGGTGAGGCTTGAAAAGGCCCACCTGTTCAAAGTGGGGAATGACAGAAAAAGTTTGAGAACCACTGCGCTACAGGAACACAGCGAGGCTTGGTTTGTCCTTTATCCGGGAGTTTATATACAGATCACAGGTTACTGTTGGCCATAACCACGCCAAACAATCCACTAACTCTGTCGTATATCCTCACTCTCCGTCACATATTCCCCTAACTCCTCTCTCGCTTCCCGCGTCTCCCCTCCCGGAACCTCCCTCTTCCAGCCCCAACCAACCAGACAACACTCTCCCACCCAAACCCACAGCTACAGGTCACAAGAACCGTCCATCAAAACAGTGGCACGTTCACTGACACTCTGTAAAATGCAAACAAACTCTGAACAACAAACACATCAAACATCAACATTATAACCAGTCCGTTACAATATTGACCGTGATTTAATTGTAATACACGTTTCAAAGTGATGCCGAAGTAACTACATACTGATACCGGTTAGTAAAACCATGAATTAATGCTTTGACAAGTCTGCAGACAAGACGGCAGGCGAAAAGCTTTTAAAATGCGTGTTTTCTGAATGGAATCGGATCCATCAGGCTAAACTAACCTGTAGCTGCTCCGTCCACACTCACAACAACGTCATACAGACATAAATAAAGCAGCGACTGTATTTGCCATGACATAGACAGTCTGTGGTTTGTACTTGTTTAACTTTGTCCAGTTTCTGAACAGATATGAGGAGCTGTGAGCTCTGAGTGTGTGCTAACAGCTAACGGTTGATGTGTTGGGACATGTTGCGCTGTCAGGTGCTGACCAATCACGAAGCGTCATTTCTTGACTGGCAGCAAAAACAACCAATCACAGCAGTGCTTCTCTGGCTGGCTCTGTCCAATCACAAACAAGAAGTGTTCTCCCTAAAGGAATACCCTTTCCGTCCAATGTGAAATGCTGTGGTGTTTTCTGAAATGCTGTGGCGTTTTCTGAAATGCTGTGGTGTTTTGTGAAATGCTGTGGCGTTTTGTGAAATGCTGCGGCGTTTTGTGAAATGCTGTGGCGTTTTCTGAAATGCTGTAGTGTTTTCTGAAATGCTGTAGTGTTTTCTGAAATGCTGTAGTGTTTTGTGAAATGCTGTGGCGTTTTGTGAAATGCTGTGGCGTTTTGTGAAATGCTGCGGCGTTTTGTGAAATGCTGTGGCGTTTTGTGAAATGCTGTGGCGTTTTCTGAAATGCTGTAGTGTTTTGTGAAATGCTGTAGTGTTTTGTGAAATGCTGTGGCGTTTTGTGAAATGCTGCGGCGTTTTGTGAAATGCTGTGGCGTTTTCTGAAATGCTGTGGTGTTTTCTGAAATGCTGTGGTGTTTTCTGAAATGCTGTTGTGTCTTGCACTTCCGGGCCACCGTACTTTTATACATAAATATGTGTCCCCGGTGTGTAAGGAGACTCTCAAATATTCAGAAAATACAACCCTCTCTCTTTTCCTCCTTACCCACATCTCTGCAAACGAGCAGATCCAGGATTTGGCTCCTATGACGTCATTGGTGAAATGTGGCACACGAGACACATCCCAACCTATCGTCACCGGCACACGTGACACGTCCCAACCTATCGTTTCCGGCTCACGTGCCACGTCTCAACCTATCGTCACCGGCACACGTGCCACGTCTCAACCTATCGTCACCGGCACACGTGCCACGTCCCAACCTATCGTCACCGGCACACGTGCCACGTCCCAACCTATCGTCACCGGCACACGTGCCACGTCCCAACCTATCGTCACCGGCACACGTGCCACGTCCCAACCTATCGTCACCGGCACACGTCCCACGTCCCAACCTATCGTCACCGGCACACACACTCCCAACCTATCGTTTCCGGCACACGTGCCACGTCCCAACCTATCGTCTCCGGCACACGTGACACGTCCCAACCTATCGTCACCGGCACACGTCCCAACCTATCGTTTCCGGCACGCGTGCCACGTCCCAACCTATCGTTTCCGGCACACGTGACACGTCCCAACCTATCGTCTCCGTATACAGTCGTCTAGCTCAGTAGTTCCCAACCGTTTTCAGTCAGGCCCCCCTTGTGTAATTGGAAATATTTTCGAGCCCCCCTAATCCGGTTCCCACCGAGATTGGTAGAATTAATTGTATATAGTTGTACAAACATTACATTTTCTCTGCTAATAATTACAAGACAGTAATATGGTCTGTGTTTACATTAGCAAGCATGCTAACACTCAGAGCTAATGCTGTAGGCTACTGGAGAGAATATGTGTAACGTAATGTCCTTGCGGTAAACCCTGCGAGAGAGAAAGGTTTGAGCTCCTACTGTTTCAGAAATAATGCTTGAAGTAGTTTGGAACATAATATGGCATTTAATCAAGGCAGCTTTTAGCTGAGTTTCTCCCGGTAGAAAACTCTCTTAGCAGGGGAGAGCTGCATGACGCTACAAAGGGCCGTGGCTAGCAGCAGCTGTTCCATTTAAAGCTACGGTCACAGAATCAGCCTTTTTGGAACAGGGTTTGAATAGAGGGGTATGAGGCATGGCTACAATGGGTGATCTGTTGGTATTTTAATCAAAAAACTTCAGTCATGTTTTGTATAGGTATGGCCCTACAATATATTTGTAGTATAACCATTCTATAGGTGTAGTGTAGCTGTGAACGATCCCAAATACAATTCATTGTTTACATTGCAGCTAGTGCTAAACCAGAATAAATAACCCTTTTTCATTTTTACTGGAAGTGGAATGGGGCTGGGCTACGTAAGGTGAATTGAGCCAACAAAAATACACAATAGGTGGGACTAAGAAAGATAATATTAAAGTATAAAAACAAAGGCATTATTAGGGCTGAAAATGTCTCCCGTTTTAATGGTGATTAGATTTTTAAATGCTAACACTTAACAGATTTTTCTGACTGTGTGTTTCCTGTTTCCTGCAGACGTCCAGCAGCTGGTGGTGGTTAAAGAAGAGGTTCTCCCTGACCAGCAGGAGTGGAGCACCAGTCTGGACCAGGAGGACCCAGAGCCCCCCCCACACATTAAGCAGGAACAGGAGGAACTCAGGATCAGTCAGGAGGAGAGCAGCTTCAGGAGCTGGAGGAGACTGATATCACCGAGTCCACTTTCACTCCTGACCCTGTGAAGAGTGAAGATGATAAAGAGAAACCTCAGTCCTCACAGCCTCATCAAAGACAAACTGAACACATGGAAACAGAAGCTGATGGAGATGACTGTCGAGGACCAGAACCAGCCAGGAGCTCAGATCCAGAGAGCAGTTTACAACCAAAGACTGAGGACGACACTGGAGACTCTTCTGAACCTGACACTGGAGACTCTTCTGAACCTGACACTGAAGACAGTTGATTGGAAGGAGACCAGAGAACCTGCATCAGGCTCAAACTCACTGAAAAATAGACATGAATCTGTCAGTGATCCACGACGTAGTGCTGAAAAGAAACCATTCAGCTGCTCAGTCTGTAAGAAAGCTTTTTCACGGAGTGACATTTAAAGACACATGAGAATCCACACAGGAGAGAAACCACACAGCTGCTCAGTCTGTAAGAAAGCTTTTTCACGGAGTGGAAGTTTAAAGAGACACATGAGAATCCACACAGCAGAGCAACCCTTTAGCTGCTCAGTCTGTAAGAAAGCTTTTTCACTGAGTGGAAGTTTAAAGATACACATGAGAATCCACACAGGAGAGAAACCTAACAGCTGCTCAGTCTGTAAGAAAGCTTTTTCACTGAGTGGAAGTTTAAAGATACACATGAGAATCCACACAGCAGAGCAACCCTTTAGCTGCTCAGTCTGTAAGAAAGCTTTTTCACAGAGTGGAAGTTTAAAGACACACATGAGAGTCCACACAGGAGAGAAACCCTTTAGCTGCTCAGTTGTAAGAAAGCTTTTTCACTGAGTGGACTTTTAAAGAGACACATGAGAATCCACACAGGAGAGAAACCACACAGCTGCTCAGTCTGTAAGAAAGCTTTTCACGGAGTGGAAGTTTAAAAAACACATGAGAGTCCACACAGGAGAGGAAATATACAGCTGCAATGTTTGTGACAAAAGATTTAAATGGCATGATTCTATCAAAAGACACAAGTGTGTTGGTCGTCAGTCCTCAAAGATTAATGAAATTCAAACTGAGGATAACAGAGAGGCAGAGCCTGCAATCAGCAGCTCAGCTGTACACACAGAAGCTGATGGAGAGGACAATGAATAAGTCTTATGACAGTTCACACATGAGAAAAATCTGCCTGACTGGATCAACATTGTTGCACAACATTCATATAAGACTTAAAGGGCCCATGTCATGGCCATTTCCACTGATCATAATTACATTGTTGAGATATACTAAATAGATTTATACTGTGCAATTTTCCAAACTCACATTGGTTTCGCATACAGCATCTCTGTCAAGCATGTGTATTCAGCAGTATTCACTTTCTCCACTAAACGACTCGTTGGAGCTCTTGCCCCCCCCTCCCTGTGAGCCTAGTGTGCTCCGATTGGTCAGCTCGGCCACTCTGTTCTGATTAGTCAACCACCAGAGAGGCTGCGCCCATGTTACAGTGCTTTTCCCGGCTGCTCTCAGCGGAACATCAGTCGGTACAGCCGTATATTTAATATACATATATATTTTTAACTGTTGTTATCGAAGAGTGTGACGGCCCCAGGGCCTTTGTCTTACGATGGGGTGGAGCTGAAGAGGCTAATCAGCACGATCACGGACACCTCCGGAGCGAGGTGCTATTAAGCCCAGCTGCCCGGAGTCACACGACGGCCCCTGTCTCTCTCCAAAGCGGCTGCAGGAAGACTAACTCTGCGATCCTCTCAACCACCTATCTCTGCATTAACCACAATAAATGTGCCGTGGTTTTGTAAACTCGTGTATGTCTCCTTGCCTTTCCGTTGTGGCCTACGAGCCGCTCATAACAAAGAGTAAGTTATTTTTACCCGTTATAAACTACTACTGTTTGATGAGAAATCAAATCATGGTTTGCTATATATGAATGATATGTTATAGGTGCAAATAATTCAGGGAAGAAAGGATAGGCCTACTAAGTATTTCCATTAAACTTTCTTTTTAGAAATGTACAAAATGAATGTAAATATACATATATTGTTGTCGGCATCTTGCCTATAGCAGCCGGGGCTTTTTGAGACGATGCCTCAGTGTGGTCGTCCAGTCATGTATTGTCCGGCAGGATCTGGCTGGACGAAATAAAATGCAAATCACAAAATATTAGAGAAACTTAGTTGTTTTAGATTCGTTAGTAGTAGTTGTGGTAGGAGTGTGGATATATCTAATCCATCTAATGAACAGCTTGCCAGCTAATATGCTAACCTAGCTTTGTTTACCTTGGTAGCTAACACGATATGAACGTTAGCTTGGAGGAACGGAGTGTAATAAAACTACTATGAACAAAAGTTAGTGGTTCATATTAGGCTAGCAATAACGTGTTTATAATTGCATTATTCTACGGGTAGTCTGCTACGTTCGGTCATACAATGTTTCCCGCTAGCATGTATAGCTAGCCTAGTTAGCTATACATGTACTGTCACAATGTACGGTAAATCACCCGGAGTATACTGTATGAGTATTCCGTGTGTGTGACTGCAGACATTCTCCTGCCATGACAAACATGTAAGGCCATCTGCTGACATTGTAGTTGATATATTTAAACTCTAGCAACTTAGTTAGCACAGTTAGCACTGGCTTAGCAGTAAACATGTTTACACATTTAAACAGTCGTGGTAGCTACCTTGTTTGATAAATACACAAATAACAATGCAAACTCACAGGTTGTGTACCCGAATCTTCCCCTGCTCCAAACGGTCCAAACAAGCTGTGCATATCCGGCCTCAAACTGGGCAATGTTTTGGAAGCTTTCGTCTGTGAAATGCCGGTTCTTCGAACTTCTGGAGGAACACGCCGCTGCTGGTGTGGCCATAGCTCTTCGGGATTGGTCCATTTCGTTCCGGGTACCGCATGACATCAGGCCGTACCCGGAACTAAATGGAAGACTCAAATGGGCAGTGACGTATCTCCAACGAGGCGTTTTGGGGAGGTATTTTCTGTGTTAGAGTTTTACTCGCTACAGGGTGTACTTTGAGGGTTTTGACTCTGCACACCGTTTACATGCATAAAAACCTTCATAACACACAAGGGGACAGGTAATAACCGGAAAAGCATGACATGGGAGCTTTAAACAAACTCTATCTTTATCAACATAAGTGGACAATATGTTTAATGTTTTTGTCATACTGATTTTCTGATGTATACGTTAACCACTGACTGTTGATGAACCATTTCATTGTGGATTGAGGGCTCCAAGTTTCCATATACAGATATAGGGTGATTTGATGTATTGTTCTTTATTTGTAAATGTTTTGTATCATTGCTATCCTGTTAATGAGCGCTCTTTTACATAAATATACCTGTTATCTGATTGTTTTTGCTTCTGTAACTGTAAGGGAACACATTTGCCTATTTGTATCCTGATGACCTAATGCCGTTACATGTGATACGTTAGAATAGAATATCTTTATTGTCATCACACATCAGTGTAACGAAATTCAGTTGGCTTCTCTCACTGCAGTACATAAGAACACATCCATAAAAGCAGTGATAAAGCAGAGATAGTAGCAATAATCAGGGTCATCATTAAATGCACTTTACCAGAATGTTAAAATACATTTTTCAAATCAAATCAAATCAGGTTTTATTTATATAGCACATTTAAAAGCGATTTTTGGTCGAGCCAAAGTGCTGTACATGTAATAAAAACACATTACTACAAATCACAATAAACGACAATAAATTACAACAGATATATCTTAAAAACAAAATAAAAATAAAACACACGGAAAAGTCAGGAGTCGTGCTCCGCTCTAACTAGAAAGCCAGAGAGAAGAAGTGTGTTTTTAGTTTAGATTTAAAAAAAACCCTAGGGTCTGGGCCGACCTCACATGGAGGGGCAGAGTGTTCCAGAGCCTAGGGCCAGCTGCTGCGAAGGCTCGGTGCCCTCAGGTTTTTAGCCTGGTCTTGGGCACTACCAGCAGCAGCTGGTCAGCAGACCTTAAAGCTCTGGCTGGGGTGTAGCGATGGAGGAGTTCAGCTATATAGGCCGGAGCCAGCCCATTTAGTGCTTTAAAAACAAATAAAAGGATTTTAAAATCAATTCTGAACCGAACTGGAAGCCAGTGTAGTGAGGCCAGAATAGGGGTGATGTGGTCGCGCTTTTTGTGGCGAGTCAGCAAACGTGCAGCGGCCTTTTGGACTAGCTGTAAGCGTTTAATTGAGGCCTGGTCCATACCCACATACAGAGCGTTACAATAGTCCAGTCTCGAGGTTACAAAGGCGTTAATAACCCTTTCTAAGTCATTAAAAGATAATTTTTAAAGATGATTTAATAAAGAAAAGCTACAATTTGATACTTAATAATATACAAATAATAACATGAATTCTTTGGCTGCAGTCTGATGAGGAGGTAGTGTGTTATGTGTGCACGTTCAAAGTTATAGGGTTTGTGGTTGGACAGGAGGGAGTGATGGAGGCCACAGCTCTGGGAAAGAAGCTGTTCTTCAGTCTGTTGGTGCGGGATTTTATTGACCTGAACCGTCTGCCGGACGGCAGCGGTTCGAACAGTGAGTGGCCGGGGTGTGTGATGTCTCTGATGATACTGCTGGCTTTCTTCTGCAGTCGACTCAGTCCCAACGATGCGCTGAGCAGCCTTCACCACCCGTTGCAGGTCCTTCCACTCTGCAGCTGGTGTACCACACAGTTATGCAGCTGGTCAGGGTGCTTTCAATAGTCGACCGATAGAAGTTTACCAGCTGTTTTGTGGAAGCCTGGCCTGTCTCAGTTTCCTCAGGAAAAACAGTCTCTGCTGTGCCTTTTTCACCAGGTTTGAGGTCCAAGTTAAATGATTGGAGATGTTGACTCCAAGGAACCGTAGGTCCTCCACGCTCTCCACTGCTTCTCTGTGGAGGGGAGATGGACCAGCTAGTCTTATGGCGCATTTCCACCACACGGTCGGCCTCGGCCACGCTCGGTACTGCTTGGCCGCGTTGGGCCTTAACAGGGCCGGCTCACTTCATGCTGCGCTTCCATTACAGTTTAGGAACTGGGGTAGTTACTATAGTAACGCAGTGTAGGCGGAGCGACGCTGCATACAACTGCCGTGACGTCATCTTCAATGCGACACAACTCACGAAACACGCAACAATGGAGGATGTGGATGCCATGTTTCCTTGTTTCTGTGTCTGTGGTGTTTTATCACAGCAAGAAGGAACACTTTCTTTCGGAAAAGGCGGCTTATAGCAAGACGTAATAGAGAAGAAGCTCATGGGAGACTTATGGCAATGCAGAAAGCGGCAGAGACTACTCCAGCACGACTCAACGCTACTCGGTAAGCTAACGTTCGCTAACTAGCAATGTGTTTCACGCTCACTATACGACCAAAGTGTTTCAAGTATTTAATTAATTGTAGCTACCACTTTTACGTATTAAAATATGTATGCTTTTGTTTGTGTATTTCAGAAGTTAGGTCGCCGCCGCAGACCATGTGTTTGGATGCTCGACCGAGCTACCGAGTGGTGGGGTGTGATTGTTCCATCTTTCACAGACACTCAGGGTGGAGAACTTTCAGGATGTCGAGGAAACTACGTCTACCTGTGCAACAAACTGCGGCCAGCGATGGAGAGACAGGACACAGCATTCCGCAAGTGTATACCTCTAAAGAAGAGGGTGGCCATCGCACTGTGGAAGCTTGCGACCGGCTCAGAGTACAGAAGCATTGGACATCTTTTCGGAGTGAGCACACAACTGTGTGCCGGTGTGTGCAAGACTTCTGTGCTGCTGCAGAGACGTTGTTAGTACCGGAACTAATTCGTTCACCAGACCGGGAGAAGTTTGCAGAAATGGCCGACTACATGAGAACAGGTGGGGGCTCCCACAGTGTGTAGGTGCTATTGATGGATCACACATACCCATCTTGGCACCACAGGAATACCACTGCGACTATTTCAACCGTAAAGGCTGGCACTCCATCATCCTTCAAGGAGTTGTAGATGGAAAGGGACATTTCTGGAATGTGTTTGCAGGAATGCCTGGGAGCTTGCATGATGCTCGGGTTTTGAGGCTGTCCTCATTGTGGGAGTTGGCCAGTCGTGGCAACTACTTTCCACCTTGCACCAGGAACATTGGTGGGGTGAATGCTGGCTATTACATCCTGGGAGACAATGCCTATCCCTTGCAAAACTGGCTCATGAAAACGTTCCCTGACAATAGACAGCTGACAGCAGAACATGTGATCTACAACAAGAACATTTGCAGAGCACGGGTAGTGGTCGAAAACGCTTTTGGTAGACTGAAGGGAAGGTGGCGTTGCCTCATGAAAAGAAATGACTGTGATGTGAAACTTGTGAAATCTATGGTGCTGACATGCTGTGCTCTGCATAACCTCTGCGAGAGTCATGAAGAGGCCTATGATGATGAATGGGATGCACCAGCAGCAGCAGCAGCAGAGCCTGGGGTAGCAGTGGCACAAGGTGCAGAGGAGGGGGGCACTGAATAAGAGAGGGTTTGATGCGCTACCTGAATAGCAATTGAAAGATTGTGGGCCATTAAGGGTAGTGACATTTTGTTTTGTGTTTATTATTACTACATTGTGTTGAACATAAATACATATTTTTTTCTTTCACATACATGTGTTTGTCAAATGATTTAAACCAAAAAATGTTATCAGAATTGACTATTTAGTAAATATTTGAATTTCAAGTACCAGTAAGTACTGCCCCATAAGAACATTTGAGCAAATATCAGATCCTGAAAAGAAAATCTCTAATAAATTAAGCAAATATCCAAGTAAACTATAAACATAAATACAAATGATCTCTTATCCTCCTCTTTCTGTTTTTTTTCGAAATACCCCCTTCCAGTTTATTTATAAAAGGTAGTCTTTGACTTTAAGTAATGATGTGTCAGTTACCAAACAATGTTTTAGAGGAGGACCTCAAGCTAGCAAACTATTTCTTGCTTTAAATCTCTTCTTAAAATTCACTTTTTATCTTATGGGCTTTTTCCTAACTGGTGTTTCTTATTGCTTTATAAATGTGTACAATGTTAGATCCGCATAAATGTTATTAGTAGCCTATTTTTATTATTATTTAGAACAAATATAGGCCTATAACTTCTGCCTCAAAATGATGTGAATCTGAATTTGTTTTAAACGTTGGACTACGACACAATTCTCAGTGTTTTTGTTCTGCTGATTTAAAGCCCTTTAATGAAACGTGTACATTTCATTTCAGTTTATGATTGGATTCCAAAAGTGTGTTTGTGTGTGAGTGGCAACCCAGTGACTTTGTTTACATGCTCACGAAAATCAGTTTGTTAATCAGATTATGGCAGGAAATCAGATGATGACAAGAGATAAGATGAGAAGTACTTTATTGAATCCCAATTTGGGAAGTGTTTTAGTTGCAGCATAAAAAAGCCATGGCATTGTACAAAAAACAAAAACAAATATTTGTTGCAGCAGCAGCATAAAAAGGCATGGCATTATAAAAACAAAAAAGAAAGATAAGACATAAACAAGAAAGTACTGTACTAATGTGGCAATTACAGAGGTGGTTCGTCTTCCTGAAGAGACGGGCCACGTAGGCTGTCCACAACCTGGCCAAGAGTGCGCAGGAAGGCTAAGTTAAATGCCTGAGTTTGAGCGTTCTCCTCCCTTCTCAAGGCCATTTCCTCCTGCCTTGCCCGGGCAGTAGCCTCCATGGTCAGCTGCCAGTGCCGATCCACCTGGGCCAGGTTCCGTTCATGGTGCCGTTCCTCCTGTGCTAGGTGCTCGTCTCTTCCTCGTTTCCTCTTGCCTGTATGATGATAAGATAATTATAGCAATAAGAATTAGCAATAAGAATGAAAAACACAGGACAGGTACAGGTCACACAAGGATATAAGAATAAAATGTATAAGCAGAACTACAGTAAGGATTAACTAAAGACAGTTATGCCCAAGCACTCACTACAGCAGTTGATGGACTGCTTACAGAGATAAAATCCTGGCTGGGCAAAAACGTTCTCAACCTCAACGAGAGCAAGACCGAGGTCATCTTTTTTGGACCGCAACCTCCAGCCTCTCCGGTTGATATTCTGGGCTCTATAAAAAAAAACATCCTCCCCTCGGTCATGAACCTTGGAGTGACCTTCACTAGCACTTTTAAATTCGACAAGCAGGTCAGCACCGTAGTAAAATCCTGCTTTTTTTTTTAAATAAGACTATTGGCCAAAACCAAGTCGTATTTATCTTTTAATGACTTAGAAAGGGTTATTAACGCCTTTGTAACCTCGAGACTGGACTATTGTAACGCTCTGTATGTGGGTATGGACCAGGCCTCAATTAAACGCCTGCAGCTAGTCCAAAACGCAGCTGCACGTTTGCTGACTGGCCACAAAAAGCGTGACCACATCACCCCTATTCTGGCCTCACTACACTGGCTTCCAGTTCGGTTCAGAATTGATTTTAAAATCCTTTTATTTGTTTTTAAAGCCCTAAATGGGCTGGCTCCGGCCTATATAGCTGAACTGCTCCAGCGATACAGCCCAGCCAGAGCTTTAAGGTCTGCTGACCAGCTGCTGGTAGTGCCCAAGACCAGGCTAAAAACCCAAGGGCACCGAGCCTTCGCAGCAGCTGGCCCTAGGCTCTGGAACACTCTGCCCCTCCATGTGAGGTCGGCCCAGACCCTAGGGGTTTTTAAATCTAAACTAAAAACACACTTCTTCTCTCTGGCTTTCTAGTTAGAGCGGAGCACGACTCCTGACTTTTCCGTGTGTTTTATTTTTATTTTTAAGATATATCTGTTGTAATTTATTGTCGTTTATTGTGATTTGTAGTAATGTGTTTTTATTACATGTACAGCACTTTGGCTCGACCAAAAATCGCTTTTAAATGTGCTATATAAATAAAACCTGATTTGATTTGAGATGTTTACAATGATTGTGAAAGTGAATTACATTATGTCCAGCCTGTTGATAATGAATATAAATATATGTATATAATAGGATGTCACACACAATTGTACTAGCTGCTTACTAGCTAGTTACTTACTTGTAACAGAGCACTTCCACACAGTGGTATAGCTTATTTTACTTACTGACGATGGATGAAAAAAAGTCACAATTGCAGTCGTTTTGCCATGCCTATTTCTTACCTAGAACCACACGCTGCGGTGTCGTGATGGCACTCGGCGTTGGTGGTTGAGTTGGTGTCGGTTGTTCGGCTGGTGTCTGTGGTCGAGTTGGGTCCCTTCTGGATTCGATGACGAGGACGGATCACCCGTTGTTCGGGACTGTTCCTCCTCACTAGTTTCATCTATGGCATCATCTAGAACAGCAACATGACTTATTAATTCCACAAACTACTGCAGCACAATACTAAATAGCAACAACAACAACTGTAGAAAAGAAAAACTGAACGTAAACAATGGCACATGTGGTGGTAGCAAACAATAGCTCTAGCTAATGCTATCTGCCTTAGCTAGCTATGTAGCTCTTCGGGGATCCATAAAAGCAGGGTTGTAGAACTTAAATGTAAGGATAAAATAGACTTGTTTGTTAGAAGTGAGCTTTATAATAGATAGGGACACAACGCTTTCAAGCCAATAACAGAGCGTTAGCAAAGACTTACCATGCAGGGACTCCAGCAACGCGGTTGCAGAGTCCAGGCCTCCCTCCCTCCCAACGTTGGCCGGTCTATGGCCATAAATAGCGTCCATCAGGTCGAACCACTTCCAGCTTCTCCTATCTGAACCACTCCGGCCGTTGTGGTCCTTGACGGCTCTATACTCACTCTTAAGCTTTTTCAGTTTGTCCCTACACTGCTGGAAAGTCCTTGCGTATCCGCGTCCGGACAACAGTGCAGAGACCTCCTGAAAAACTTTGAGGTTGCGAGTTGTGCCGTCGAGCTCCCGCTGGATTTTGTCATCTGCTATCAGCTGGAGGAACGTCGTAACCTCGTCAATCGACCACGGTGTGCTTTTCTTCTTCTTCTCTTTAATGGCGAATCGCTTCCACTTGGAGCATATATCGCCACCTACTGTTGATTTATTAAATGTTATATTAAATCCTTGTCCTCAGACCAGTGCTTTTGAGGAATTTGAAGATCAACTTGTTTGCTTCATTTCTTGATTTGCTTTCGTATATTGACTTGAAATCCATGTCCTTGATGTTGAGTTGTTCCAGTGCAGTTTTCAGAATGAGTCTTTGTCTGTTATAATCCGGGCAGCTAAAAAATACATGATGTATTGTCTCTGGTTTTTGGCAACCATCACAATTGCCATTTGGATGTTTTCCAATCAGATGCAGTGATGAGTTTAATCCAGAGTGACCCAATTTTATCCTGCTGTTAATGCTCTGTTCTCTTCTACTACTCCCCAAGTGCTTCCCGTTCCTACTTCCCTTTGTATCTGGTATAAATGTCTTCCTTTGGTGTTACTGTCCCATAGTTTTTGCCATTGTTGCTTGATAACAACTTTTGTAACAGATTTGACTTCTGCTCTCCATGGTAACTTATGCTGAGCGGCTAACCTCCTCGTGAGGAGGTTAGGTTGCAGGCTAAGAGATCAACTCAGTGAAAGCACCGCCTGCTGACCAATCAGCGCTCCGTGTGCGGAGTTTAAAGCGATCAAGTCATATTACAGGATAGAGGAAATACAGAAAAACTGCCGTTGCAGGAAAGACGGCCGGCAAAATCAACTGACTGTGTGAAAGTGAAAATTAATAGAATATCCCCTCCCATCTTCAGAGCAATCTGACTATTATAACATTAGCATTAAGAAAGCTTACTTAAATATCTGCCACAACATAAGTAACCGGATCAGAGTAACATTAAGTACAGTCCGCGGCACTGTGAGTGCAGACGTCGATGTGTCCCATTATCATTCATATCATATCACATCATAATGTATCATATATTTCCTTATCTGAGTCAGCTTCTTGAGCCGTATCTGGCCGTGCAACACTCACATTGTCACATACTGTATGCAGAAGTATTATTTTAAGCAACACATTAAGTTGACGAAACACTCGAGTCAAATGTAATTAAAGTCAGATCCACTCGTGTCTTAGACGGGGCAGTGATTTCATAAACCTGTTAATGTACGCATTCAAACACTTTTTCTTTTACCAGCTGTATTCACCTTGCAGGTGCAGCTATGTGGCTTTTATCCTGGATAAAGTGTTTAAGTCATGGATGTTTAAAGTTTAACTTCTTCATATTTGACTAATATTAAAGTTCACTTTTCATTCAGGAAGTATGACGCTGCGCTGTCAGTACGCTTCTCCGTGTTTGAGATTGGTCGAATGCTCCAAATACCACCCCTTTCATGTGAACGCGCACCTAACTAGATAGGACACGGCTGGCTTGAGCGATCCACTTGATAACCAGCGTCGTAGTACAGTTTAGCGAGAGCGCGTCTGTTTTGGATTAGGCCAACCGGCTAACTCAAACATATCCAGGTTAGCAGTGTTCGAATTACCCATTTGCTTTCGGGGGAGCCCTATTTTTCAGTGCACATCCTGCTACTAAATATGTCACACGCACGCTCTGTTGACTGAAAGATGTATATGTTTCCTAGGTCAACATTGAATTGCCAATAGGCCTACCTTGTTTGGTAGGACATCTTTTTTCTCAATCTCGATCGCTTTTTCGTGTGCCTGGCTCTTATGGTGCTTATAAATCTTTTACCGCAGGTTATTCTGTTGATCACTGCTGACTTTTCCCTGAATCCATTATTGTGCACTCCGGTGGATTTTTCTGCGAGCGGCAGGGAGATCAATATACGTTTTGCCTCTTTGCAAATCTCACATCCACATTTTTTTTTTTTTTATGAAAAGCCATGGATACCTTTCATTCCACTCACTCCATTTTTTCTGTGTCCAGTTAAAAGACAGGTCATGCGCATCGTTAGGTTCGCTAGTGCAGGTGGCACCGGCGGCTGTGGCCGTTGTTGAAGCCTCTTCAGGCTCCGCATCGGCATCCCTCGGTGTGGAGCTGTCAAACTCGACCCTAATGCCGCTTACAGCCGGCCAACTAAAAGTTGTTCCGTTTTTTTACGTTGTCATTTTTAGACTCCTTCGCTTCTTGCTTGTGAATCCAAAAGCTGCGAGGCTTGGCTGTTTTCGTTTCGCCATATTTTTTATTACAAAGCCAGAGTTGAAAAAATATCAATATGAAAATGTCAAATACCGCGCCGGCATCGCCGCCGTAACCATAGCAAACGTAAGTAGCGTAAAGAATGCAGCGCCACCACGTACAGATGGCAACACCCAGAAATATTCACAAATATAAAACAAATATTCAGAAACTGTAATGAACAATGACTATTATTTATTTCAAGAACTTGTATTTACAGAAACTCAACATTTCTAATCTGTGTGACACAAATATGCACGATTTTGGGCTCCCCCTATTTATCTCAAAGTCGGCCTTCAGGGGAGCTCCCCCCCCTCTTTAGGGGAGCCAGCTCCCCCTGGCTCCCCCCCATTTCGAACACTGCAGGTTAGGTTGAACCAGCTTCGTAGTACAGGCCTCCGATCTAAGCTATTTGATCAGTACAAATACTCAACAAAAACACTAAGGCCCCGCTCACACGAGGCCGTTTGCGTTTATGCACAGTATTCGTATTCAAAAAAGTCTTCCGTTCACATGCATTTGTTTCATTTAACGTGTCTGTTCAAACGAGGCCGCTGGAAACTCTGTAGTACATATGCTGGGACTGTAAGTGGCGCTGTAACTTCCGCCAATATACACCAAAAGCCGCGAAGAAGAGCAGCCTGGAGCAGCTCCGCAGCAATGTTGCCATGGCTACCCTTCTGTTTAAGCCCTGAAACTGAAACTGAAACTGAAAGAAACCGAATCTGTTGTTGCTGATGGTTGTGGTAGAGGAGCTGTATATTTTTGCACTAATATCTGTAGCATGGTCAGTAGCAGTAGCACTAGCAGTAGCTACTGACAGGAGGAAGTCAGTGTGTGTGGCGATTGCTGGTATTCAGCGGGATATAGTAATTTCCTCAGCATATGGATAAATGCAACGGGAAGTTAACTGAAAGAAACCAAGAAGCATGTCTCTGTGGATATTGCATCGAGAGGACGGCTCAGAAAGAGAGATATTCTCTACAAACACCGGGTGAGATGCACCTTTGTCAATATAATGGATCAATGCATGAAATCTGACTCTGTTTATTTTGTTTAAGGAGTATATTGGGCGTTAACAATTCTGGTTTGCCTTTTATAATATTATTTCATTCAAGAACCCCTTGTGCGTTTAATTAACACAGCTATTTTTGATAGTTGCTAGTACAGCAGTGAGCAGGAGAGGCGGGGCTATCCTATTTTTCCAGGCAATATTCGTATAGAGGCGATTAAACGGACTCGGTTGACCCCCCAGAGCGTTTCGTTTGCAAATCTATCCACCTTGGACCCGTTATCGTTTGTGTGGTCAGTTCTATCGGCCTCGTCTAAATAATAGGGCTATACGCACGCGAAACTATGCAGATACAAAGCAGTTTTCTCCTCGTGTAAACGGCGCCTAAGAGAGAGATACACACTCCAATAAACTCATGCCAGCCCTCTGGGGTTTATAACAAACTACAGGTATGTGTGTGTGTGTGTGTGTGTGTGTGTGTGTGTGTGTGTGTGTGTGTGTGTGTGTGTGTGTGTGTGTGTGTGTGTGTGTGTGTGTGTGTGTGTGTGTGTGTGTGTGTGTGTGTGTGTGTGTGTGTGTGTGTGTGTGTGTGTGTGTGTGTGTGTGTGTGTGTGTGTGTGTGTGTGTGTGTTGCAACGAGTCAGTAAAAGCTCCATCCCAGAGCTACACTGAGAGGTGGAGCCACACAGAAAGTTGAGACGTCACATTTCCTACAATCAAAGGTAAAGTTTGTGTGGGTGAGAGCAGAGCTGCAGGTGAGACACGACTCTCTGTCTCTCTCTAAAGAAACTGGATCCTCAACGACACAGAATGTTCCAGAAACCTGTGAGTACGCTGCCCTATAGAGACAAGAACACCATCTAAATATCAGTCAACATTTAGTTAAAAACTGAATCTTTGACACCTGTTTTACTATTCAGAAAAATGTTATGCCATGAAATGAATTCATTTTGGATAACATGAACATTTAGCTGGGAATACAATACAGTTACTAAACTCTGGTTAGTTCAAATGAGACAGAACGTCGTCAGCTAATATTAGGTTAACATGTACAAACTTTCCCCTGACCTTTATTGTCTGTAGTTAAAGAATAACTTATGATGGTCTAACATTTTGATAAGTGACTTTGTTTTACCACATACATATATAAGGAATAAGAGTTATCTGACTTGCCCTTTGGACTTTCTCCACTACAGTGTCAGATTTGATCTTGTATTTCCTGTAAAACCATACAATTATAGTTTAACAGCGGTTACACAATTTATTGAGTGGCCTTGAATTCCCAAATATTTTTTCTTGACTTCACTGTTTCTGTAGGGACTGATGTCTTTCTTTATAAGATGGTGCAACTGATCATTGTCACTGTATGTTAATAACCGGTATGAACTCAAAACCTGAGCTCTACTCTGAGAGAAATGACTTTTCAGGGCCGTAGACAGGAGAAGTTTCTAACTGAGGTCGCCATGGGGCATGAAATGAGAGATTCCTGCAAACTGTCCATGAACTTGTGTGAGTTTAAGATTAGGATCCAACTCTTTCTTCCCTGGAAAACAAATGTTAGTTGGATTGGAAATCAATGTCATCACCAATGTCATCATTTTCTGAGTTGGTGATCTCATAAAGATATCACAGCTAAATTGCACATCTAAGTTTATTTTACTGGCAGCAAAGTCCAGAACTGGACTGCATGATAAGCTGTGTGAACCAGACGCTGAATACCTGCAGATTGCAGCCAAAAATTCAAGGACAACTACAATGTGTATGTGTTGTGGGCCACCTCATTGAAAGTTTTAGTGATCATTTGATTGAAATAAAACTAGGCAACACTTTATATTAAGGTACACAAATTCACCATCAACTAGTTGTTAATTCACATGCATATTAGCAGTATATTGGCTCTTTATTAGTCATTATAAAACACTTATTAATGCCTTATTCTACATGACCATATTTTACAAGAAATAAGCCATTAGTTGAGAGTTTTTCCTCAATAACCCTCTAATTAGTGCTTATTTATTGCAAGTAAGGAAGTTGTTGTTCATGAGTTTTGGTCTTAATATGCTCTGCTCAATATGGGCCTAATAAGGCAGTAGTACCACAAGAATAGTAATTCTCCCATATATTAACAAATATGATCTATTCTTATGTAACAAGACATGAAACTATAAGTGTTAATTGTGTCTAAATAACTCAAAATTAGGTATTTATATCTAAGAACATGTTCCCTATTTTAAAGGTGGGGTAGGTAAGTTTGAGAAACCGGCTCGAGATATACTTTTTGTTATATTCCATGGAATGCTCTTAACATCCCGATAGCAATGAATATCTTAAGTGCTTTGACAAAAAATCCATAAAAAAATGTCATCTGTGGAAGCCGTAATACTGTGAAAAGCACGACCAATCATTTTAGCCGGCCCGGCTAAAATAACTGGATGGCCTGCCTGCCTGTCAGCCTTCCATCTGTGCACAAACTTATCTCGTGCCCTCATTGGTCATCTGTGCGTCCGTGTGTGTTGGAGGAGGGGCTCTGTAAGGAAGTGGCAGATTTCTTCCGGCTTCAAGCGCACTCGAGCTGGTTTCTCCAAAATTACCTACCCCACCTTTAAAGTGAAGTCTTGTTCATAATCAATAAGCTAGTAATTTGACTCTAATTGTCCTGAACAGGTTCCCTATTCTAAAGTTGCCTCCTCTTCACACTTTGTAAATACATTATAGAACACAACTACTGAAATTAACCTCAACAGTACATGAACAAAGTAGGCACACGTTGAATATCTGTTTTATTAATGAACCACTAAAGAGAGGTTCAGACACATACAAAACATGTCAAGTTTCTCCAAGTCTGAGAACACATGCAGCCTGTACTTTTTAATTAAAACAGATTTTTAACAGATTGTATGTATTTGTGAGCATACTGTGCGACCTGCTTGTATGTACTTACACACTAGGTGTACTGTTCTCTCTATGTGTTGTATTGTCTCAGTGTGAACATAGATTAAACAGCCAGCCAAACTCTTTTGAGAGCCAGGGAATGAGCAGCCATGCTCCTTTATTGACTTATTTGCAGTCAAACTGCAAAGAAGTTTTCAACATAAAGCCTGAGCTGCGGGTCAACACTTTCATCTCTGAGATGTCTGCTCAGTTCAGACAGTCACCAGGAGAAGTTCCCTGTGACGCCTGCACTGGAACCAGACTGAAGGCCCTGAAGTCCTGCCTGGTGTGTCTGGAGTCCTACTGTGAGACTCACCTGGAGCCTCACCTGACAAGGCCAGGTCTGAAAAGACATCATCTGATTGATCCTGAGGAGAACCTGGAAGGCAGGATGTGTGTGAAGCACGATAAACTGCTGGAGCTGTTCTGTAAGACCGACCAGGTGTGTGTCTGCATGCTCTGCAGTGTTTTAGACCACAAGACACATGACGTTGTTCCTCTGAAAGAAGGATATGAAGGAAAGAAGGCAGAGCTGGGGAAGACAGAGGCTGAAAGAAGGCAGATGATCCAGAAGAGACGACTGAAGATTCAGGAGATGAATCGCTCAGTGGAGCTCAGTAAGGAAGGAGCAGACAGAGAGATAGCAGATGGTGTTCAGGTCTTCACCGCTCTGAAGGAGTCTGTTGAGAGAAGCCAGGCCGAGCACAACGACACGATCAAAGAGAAGCAGAGAGAGACAGAGGAACAGGCTGAAGGCTTCTTCAAAGAGCTGGAACAGGAAATCTCTGAGCTGAAGAAGAGAAGCTCTGAGGTGGAGCAGCTGTCACGCTCTGAAGACCAGCTCCACCTCCTCCAAAGCTTCACGTCCCTGAACGCTGCTCCACCCACCAAGAACTGGACAGAAGTCAGGGTCCGTCCACCTTCATATGAGGGGACTGTGGTGAGAGCTGTGACTCAGCTGGAGGAGACGCTCAGTAAACAGATGAAGAAGCTGCTCGCTAAGGTGGAGCTGAAGAGGGTCCAGCAGTATGAGGTGGAGGTGGAGCTGAAGAGGGTCCAGCAGTATGAGGTGGAGGTGACTCTTGATCCTGATACAGCACATCCCAAACTCATCCTGTCTGATGATGGAAAACAAGTTAAAGATGGTGATGTGAAGAAGAATCTTCCAGGCAATCCTGAGAGATTTGATTTGTGTCCTTGTGTTTTAGCAAAGCAGAGTTTCTCTTCAGGAAGATTTTATTATGAGGTTCAGGTTAAAGGAAAGACTCAGTGGTATTTAGGAGTGGCCAGAGAGTCGATCAACAGGAAGGAAAACATCACAGCGTCTCCTCAGAAAGGTTACTGGCTGATAGTGTTGAGGAATGAAAATGAGTACCAAGCGGGTGCTGGTCCTGCAGTCGGTCTCTCTCTGAAGTCTCTTCCTGAGAAGGTGGGTGTGTTTGTGGATTATGAGGAGGGTCTGGTCTCCTTTTATGATGTTGATGCTGCAGCTCTGATCTACTCCTTCACTGGCTGCTGCTTCAAAGAGAAACTCTACCCATACTTTAGTCCTTGTCCTAACGATGGTGGTAAAAACTCTGCCCCTCTGATCATCTCTCCTGTCAATCACACTGAGTAGAACAACCATTTGATGTTTCACACGGGATTCGCTATCATTTCATGTGATAAATGTATGTCTTTTGGGGGAGCCTCGTTGCGCTGCGTGTGTCACTGCACAGAGTATGCACTGCGCATGCGCGAGTTTTAAACTTAAACGGTTGCCCGATTTGCATTGCTATATATATATATATATATATATATTAATAATTCCAAAGCTGGTAACGACCTTTCAAATGTAGCAATTATAGTCATATAAGAAAAGTACTGATCTAATAACAGAGATTTGTTCTTGAATCAACTTTTTTAGGGAAAATATTTTATGTAATTTTATTTAATTAGAAATAAAATGAAAGACATTCACAGTTAATGTAATTAGATATAAATTATGAATGCCATACATTTTTGTATACATTCACAATATGTATTCAGTATGATAGCTGTCTAACAGAAGTTAAATCCATTTCTCACTTATTCTGACAATGTACTTAACCCAATAAAGGAGTTGTTAAATAATAGTGAAGTCACGTTGTAATAACAATAATTCATCTCTCTCGTTCAGATTAATATTATCGTTTTTTTTGTTTTCTCTTTTCTGCTTTGCCAAACGCCACTGTGTCAAGTGTCCTATTTGGGGTGCCGTATGTAGTTGTCCAATATGGCGGACCATCTCGCACATGCGCATTGCAAATCGGGCAGGGATTCAGATCGGGTAGTCACACTGGGTCCAGGTGGCGTCTCGTCGCTACGGTTCTCTCTATCTGTGTTCCTGAGAAAGCGTTTGTGAGCTCCCGCTACTGATCCATCATCTGTGTGTTTGGATAAACCTCCGAATGGACTGTGTGCTCTTTTTTCTGGAGTGTTTACCTCGGTCTATAGGAGCTAGCTTAGCATGCTAGCTGGAAACACGTTGGCAACACTAGTCAGATTGAGAGTTTGATGGAGAGAAAGAAAAGTGTGTTTAACGGAGTTTGCAGGAAAAGGTGATCTAGGAAACATGAGTAAAGTCCAAATGCTGCTGTCGTTGAAGAAGCAGCGACTCACTGCTGAAGAGAAAACGATTGCAGAGCTCGAGGAGAGCTGTCTCGTTCAAAAGAGGAGAACAAGAGACTCCAGAAACTACTGGACGCTGTTTTACAGCCTCAGCTACGGATACACAGAGCAGGTCTGTTCCCTTTACTCTTAATTAACACTTTAAACCAGGGGTTTCCAAACTACGGCCCGGGGGCCCTCAGCTAATTCAAAAAGTATAATGAAATATGGCCCACAAATGAAACGTGCTTTTCTCATATTGTACTTCTTAAATATATATGTACAACACACTAGTATTCATGTGTTAATAAGCTCACTTCACAAATTCAGTCAATTCATGTTGATAAAATGTTCTATCAAATCTTAGTTGATGAAAAAAAGCCTAATAACTTATTTACATAACAAGCTTGAAAGAGACCCTTCATATTTCATGTTATTATAATCACTCTGAGACTTCTGTTTTTAAGGGATGAGCTGCCAACAAGATAAATGAAACCCGATAGAGAGCTGGGATGTAGGCTGTTTTTTTCTTAAAGCATATTAATGTATCAAGCCTAATTTAGCTACATTTTGCTAACTTATAACTTAAAGTGGACCTATCATGCTATATTTGAATAATATAGTGTAGGACCATACCTATATAAGGCATATTTATACTTTTTTTTTTTCAAAATACCAAACAGATCATGCATTTTAGCCATGCCTCATTTTGCTCAATTTGACAATTTCTAGCTCTGTTTTTGCAAGGGCAGATTCTGTGAGAACAGCACCATCTACTGGCCTGGCATATGTACTAGGGATGGGAACGATTAATCGAATATTCGAATATTCGAAATTGAGTTATGAATATTTTTTTTTTTGGGAGGGATGCCTAAGTTGATTACATATCATCAAATTGAATAATTCAATGTATACGACAGTGCCATAGCTAAATGTGTTAGGTGACGTCTAAAGGTGTGTTTTGCTCCGCTCACCGGTCCCTCACAGCGGGCAGAGCTGCAGGTGCTGATCTCTCTCTCTCTCTCTCTCTCGCGTCCGGTACTTCACTCGCGTTTATGTCCAAATCCATCAGATCTAGCTAGTTCTAGCTAATGATATGGCTGCTGCCCCTCCCTACACGCAAATCACGCAGACTCAAACCTCATCTTATGCCCAAATGCGGCGCAAATGCGCTCCGCAGCCGTTGCGAGGTTCCGGCGCTAACGCAGCCTACACACGGCGGCGTGCGTTGCTGCTTGGCGGTGGGCGTGTCTTGAGCTTGGGGAGTTTACGCGAGCAACGCGACCAACAACCAATCACATTAATCTCCCGTGTCTCTCCCCAAGGGCTGGAAAATTGAAGAAGTGACCAGAAAGTCGGGTTTGTCAGCTGGAAAAAGCGATGTCTATTATTTTAGGTACTAAACGAACGGGGTTTGCAAAACTTTTAGCTGCTGCAGGACACAAGAGTTTGCAGAAACAAGACAGGAGTTGATAATTGGAAGGGGGGGCTCTGTGTAAAGTTTGTGATGGGAAGGGGGGTGGGTTTCTGTTTGCTGCGGGGTAAAAAGGCTCCCGTGTATGAATCTCACCATAGACATTAATGTCTAAAAAGCGATTTTTAATTAATGTCTATGGTGCTATTTTATGCAACATTGCATGGTGGCTAAATACTGTCTATGCCTGCTATCCATTCAAACGAAGTACACTGGATATAAACTCCCCAAACAGGCGAAAACCTACCAGTTTCACCCACTGTCTCTGCCACCTCCCTCCATGCCTGGCTCCTCCGGTTTGTATCCCGGTAGGTGAACAGGGACTGAAAGCACCGGGTGATTCCCTACCGCTACGATTATTTTCTCCTCCATTTTTTGGCATATGAGGAAATGAACTGCGGTCTGGCTCTCTCAGCATACACGCGGTTTGATTGGCTGGCGCTTGTACTGGCAGATTTGCATACGCGGGATTTGATTGCCTGACGCCTCCGCCTCAGCTTCAAAAGTAGAACATTGCTCTACTTTTGCAGCGTGCACCGCGAGAAAAGCTACGCTTTGCTCCCAGAATGCAGTTCGGCGAATCGTGACGTCACCCCATTCAAAGTGAATGGGCAGAAGCGTTGAAGCGTCAACACACGCCGCCGTGTGTAGGGGCCGTAACAGTTCGTGAGCGTGCTCCCCCGCCCCCTGTCAACACTCGCGACACATGAGTAGCCAGCCTAAACAACAATAAGCGCTGCTTGGCAACCGTGTGTGGCGGCAAAGTACATAGACATTTTGACAGGAGAGATTTAGTTTTGCCGGTATTCAACATATTTTACCAGTCATAGTCCGGTAATTATTTACACTCTAAGAAGAGTCCTACACAACAGATATGGCGTCAAAAAGGAGTGATGTGTGGAAATATTTCGACCAGGTTAGTGAGTGCGGTGTAGAGTGCAAACTATGCCAAATTAAACTTATATATTACATACTATACCTTGCTATACCCGCAACCTCCGTTCCAGCTGAGAGGGTCTTCCCTACAGCTGGCCTGATTGTGTATAGAGTGGCGAAGTCACGCCCATCTACTTCCGCCCCATGGGACCTTATTTCGGAAAAATAATGTATTGAAGTCAATGGAGAGAGAAAACGTATCTTTCGATCCCGTTTGAATTGTGCCATGAATTACACATATGATGTTTGTCAATCTTAAAAAATCATTTCCATGTCAAAAAAGTCACAGTTTGTCATAAAACTGTTGACATATAAGACTATGAAAAATACGCAACTGGAAAGACTACAAATCCCAGTAAGTGATGTCACAATTGTTTTCCTCCACTAAGAGATAGCTAAGATCAGAGCCATATAGATAGAATCTATCTATATGGCTCTGGCTAAGATAAGATAACTTTAACAAGATGCCTGTGTGCTTAGTACCAGGTTGTTATTATACCAGCAATGGGTCTTGCTCGTTCTTTCGCTTCCCGTCTGATGAAAGGACCAGGAGTGTGTGGATCAAGCTAGCTAGTAGCTAGCACGTTAGTTAGCATTACAGCCTTGTCATTTGTATTAGCCTTAACATGAAGTAACATTAAGTAACCCAAAATGTTAAACAGTAAGAGTAGTAGTCATATTTCGTGAACCCTTTGAAGAGTACTGTCACCGGTGTGATCATTCTATAATACACCATTTAAGCCCGGGGGAGAAATGCTAACGCTAACGCTAGCAATCTTCTCTACTTCATGCTATCTGCACAAATGGTTGACATTAAACATTAAAAAGACCAGGCAGTTCAGAGAGAATCAAAGGAAGGCAGGCAGGCAGCTTTGCATGACATTCTTCAGGACGTGTTTCATTGTGGTGATAGTGAGGGTAGTCAATCGTTTTGTTGACAAGACAGTAGTGACGGCCATCTTGGTGACGTGTGTTGTTGACCAGAGATGTAGTTCATTGAGCGTTTCACACAAACAAATGTGTTAGTTACTGGAGGAAAATAGAGAGGGTTGTGTTTTCTGACACTTGGTGAGTTCCCTGGAACACCGGGGACACATATTCATGTATAAAAGACGTGCAAAAGTGCATTTTGCATGATAGGTCCCCTTTAACCTGTTAAGCACCAAGCCTGTTTTTCATGTTTCAGGCTCGAAAATGACATGCTCAAAACAAATGACTACAACTTAACTTCTAAAAGGGTTATATGAATAATTTCTTTTATCAAAGCAAGGTTACATCTGTGAGTTGGATGTAGAAGTGTCAGAATCAATATAGATGTTTTTTATTTTAAAGAAAATTCAGATTTTACATAGTAAAAAAACTGTAAATTATAGTGTCCGTCCAAAAATTATTTTTTACAGATCGTGAAAACTACCCTTGGATGATGGGTTAGTAGACTAAAAGCTTTAGGAATCCAAAGTACAACATATACTAAGTACCCTGTATCAAGATTGATGCAAAACAAGTGACATTTGACCTTTTTAGAGAGGTTTAGCCAAAACCACCCCACCTCTGAGGTGATTTGGGTGAAAATGTTTTTTTTCCATATCTCTGGCCCCCCTTGGTCGATTTGGATGGTTGACACCTCTTTCTGACCGTTAGAGCCAATAGAATCAAAGGGGGAGGCCCCCACACACACACGTTGTGAAGAGAAAAGGTGGGGGCTGCGTGCATGTAAATGTGCAGCAGAGTGGACCGATCTCTCGCTCTGACATTTGGAAACGAAAAAGCAGTTTTATTGCTTATGGATTATCAGAAATAATTTCAAAGAGGACACAGATACATTCGATGAACCTATGGATTAACTGCAGCATGTTTTTTTTATCGTTTTAATGCCATTGAAGACCAGTTTTGACCAAGGTAAGCCATGTTAGCGTTTCTAGCTACCTAGCTCCACATGTTATGATGTACGCTTTCATTTATAGCGTCGCAAATGTTTATCACTGAGTGTTGAGTGGGCACCAAACGATTCTGTGTCTCCAGGACACCCAAAACGAGTGGTTTGCTGTGCATCTAGGATAAGTAATAAGGGAGTTATTGTGAGTTTAAGTGCCGTTTTAGGTTACATTTTTTCGCTCGTGGCTAATTCAGAGGCTGAGTGTTAGCATTGTGTTTTTTTTTAAGATTTAAAAAAAAAAGATCAGTTAGCTGAGTTTCTTCCCGTTACATGGATATAAAACATTCATAGTTTATTAAATATTAAGGTTCCTTAGACGTTGTTTCCTGCAAATGACGCGCTTATCCGCCCGTACCGGGGGGGCCGTGCGTAACAGGTTAAAGGTAGGGTAGGTACGTTTGAGAAACCGGCTCGAGATCGCTAGAATTTGAAAATACACAACCGAGAAAATCTGTCACTTCCTTACAGAGCCCCTCCTCCAACACACACGAACGCGCGACATGACCAATGAGGGCACGAGATAAGTTTGTGCACAGATGGAAGGCTGACAGGCAGGTAGGCCATCCAGTTATTTTAGCCGGGCCGGCTAAAATGATTGGTCGTACTTTTTACAGTATTACGGCTTCCACAGATGACATGTTTTAATGGATTGTTTGTCAAAGCACTTAAGATATTCATTGCTATCGGGATGTTAAGAGCATTCCATGGAATATAACAAAAAGTTCAAGGTTCTTTATTGTCAATCTGACATAGCTACAGAGTAATTATGTAGTTGAAAATCTTATGTCACAGGCTTCTCCAACAATGCAACATAATAACATAATAACAATAAGAGCATGAGCAATACAAAAAGAATAATAGTTATAAAATAAAATAAAGTGATGATGTGGAATAGTGCAGTACGAGTCTATATACAAGTTATTGGAATGATATATATATATTAGGTATTAGATACATACTACTGAGTAGCAGATGAATGTTTGATGTTTCAACAGTTCAATTTTTAACAGTCTCACTGCCCGCGGGAAGAAACTGTCTCCGAATCTTCTTGTCCTTGCCAGGATGCTGCGGTAACGTCTGCCAGACGGCAACAGAAAGAACAGTTTGTGGCTGGGGTGATGGGGGTCTTTGATAATCCGTAGTGATTTCTTCCTGAGCCGCTGGGAGTAAAGGTCCTCCATGGATGGCAGCTCCGTCCTGGTGATGTTCTCTGCAGTTTTCACCACCCTCTGTAAAGCCTTACGATCGAGGTCGGTGCAGCTACCGTACCAGGCCGTCATGCTGCCAGTCAGGATACTCTCTATCGTGCACCTGTAGAAGTTGCAGAGTATCCTGGAATCCATTTTGAACCTCCTCAACCTGCGGAGGAAGAAGAGCCGCTGTCGAGCTTTCTTGGTGATGGTGGTGGTGTGAAGAGACCATGTCAGGTCCTCAGTGATGTGGACCCCAAGGAACCTGAAGCTTTTGACTCTCTCCACCTTGTCCCATTGATGGCGATGGGGGCGTGTCCCTCTCCCTGCTGCTTCCTGTAATCCACAATCAGCTCCTTTGTTTTGCTGATGTTGAGATGGAGGTTGTTATCCTGGCACCAAGATGTCAGGTTTTCGACCTCCTCTCTGTACGCCGTCTCGTCATCGTCTGTGATCTGGCCGATGACGGTCGTGTCATCAGCAAACTTCACGATGGTGTTGGAGCTGTGTGTGCCACGCAGTCGTGAGTGAACAGGGAGTAGAGGAGAGGGCTGAGCACGCAGCCTTGAGGGGCACCGGTGTTTAGAATCAGGGTGGAGGATGTGATGTTTCCCACCCGCACTGCCTGGGGTCTGCCCGTCAGGAAGTTCAGGATCCAGTCACAGAGGGCGCTGTTGAGCCCGAGGACTCTGAGCTTGATGGCCAGCTTGGAGGGCACAATGGTATTGAATGCTGAACTGTAGTCAATGAACAGCATTCTCACATATGTGTTCCTGTTCTTCGGGTCCAGGTGTGAGAGGGCAGTGTGGAGGGTGAGGGCTATGGCGTCGTCTGTGGACCTGTTTGCTCTGTAGGCAAACTGCAGGGGGTCCAGAGATTCAGGGAGGGAGGAGGTGATGAATGATTTGACTAACCGCTCAAAGCACTTCATTATGGTGGAGGTGAGTGCTACTGGGCGGTAGTCGTTGGCGCAGGTGATGATTGTCTTTTTCGGGACAGGAACGATAGTGGAATGTTTGAAGCATGTGGGGACTACAGACTGCAGCAGGGACCTCGAGCCGGTTTCTCAAACTTACCTACCCTACCTTTAACAGGTTAAAGGGACCTAGTATGCAAAATGCACTTTTTGATGTCTTTTATACATAAATATGTGTCCCCGGTGTGTAAGGAGACTCAAATATTCAGAAAATACAACCCTCTCTCTTTTCCTCCTTACCCACATCTCTGCAAACGAGCAGATCCAGGATTTGGCTCCTATGACATCATTGGTGAAATGTGCACACGTGACACGTCCCAACTATCGTCTCCGGCACACGTGACACGTCCCAACCTATCGTCACCGGCACACGTCCCAACCTATCGTTTCCGGCACACGTGCCACGTCCCAACCTATCGTCTCCGGCACACTGACACGTCCCAACCTATCGTCACCGGCACACGTCCCAACCTATCGTTTCCAGCACACGTGCCACGTCCCAACCTATCGTCTCCGTATACAGTCGTCTAGCTCAGTAGTACCCAACCGTTTTCAGTCAGGCCCCCCTTGTGTAATTGGAAATATTTTCGAGCCCCCCCTAATCCGGTTCCCACCGAGATTGGTAGAATTAATTGTATATAGTTGTACAAACATTACATTTTCTCTCTGCTAATAATTACAAGACAGTAATATGGTCTGTGTTTACATTAGCAAGCATGCTAACACTCAGAGCTAATGCTGTAGGCTACTGGAGAGAATATGTGTAACGTAATGTCCTTGCGGTAAACCCTGCGAGAGAGAAAGGTTTGAGCTCCTACTGTTTCAGAAATAATGCTTGAAGTAGTTTGGAACATAATATGGCATTTAATCAAGGCAGCTTTTAGCTGAGTTTCTCCCGGTAGAAAACTCTCTTAGCAGGGGAAAGCTGCATGATGCTACAAAGGGGCGTGGCTAGCAGCAGCTGTTCCATTTAAAGCTACGGTCACAGAATCAGCCTTTTTGGAACAGGGCTGGAATAGAGGGGTATGAGGCATGGCTACAATGGGTGATCTGTTTGGTATTTTAAGCAAAAAACTTCACAGTCATGTTTTGTATAGGTATGGCCCTACAATATATTTTTAGTATTACCATTCTATAGGCGTAGTGTAGCTGTGAACGATCCCAAATACAATTCATTGTTTACATTGCAGCTAGTGCTAAACCAGAAGAAATAACCCTTTTTCATTTTTAACTGGAAGTGGAATGGGGCTGGGCTACGTGAGGTGAATTGAGCCAACAAAAATACACAATAGGTGGGACTAAGAAAGATAATATTAAAGTATAAAAACAAAGGCATTATTAGGGCTGAAAATGTCTCCCGTTTTAATGGTGATTAGATTTTTAAATGCTAACACTTAACAGATTTTTCTGACTGTGTGTTTCCTGTTTCCTGCAGACGTCCAGCTGCTGGTGGTGGTTAAAGAAGAGGTTCTCCCTGACCAGCAGGAGTGGAGCACCAGTCTGGACCAGGAGGACCCAGAGCCCCCCCACACATTAAGCAGGAACAGGAGGAACTCAGGATCAGTCAGGAGGGAGAGCAGCTTCAGGAGCTGGAGGAGGCTGATATCACCAAGTCCACTTTCACTCCTGACCCTGTGAAGAGTGAAGATGATGAAGAGAAACATCAGTCCTCACAGCCTCATCAAAGACAAACTGAACACATGGAAACAGAAGCTGATGGAGATGACTGTCGAGGACCAGAACCAGCCAGGAACTCAGATCCAGAGAGCAGTTTACAACCAAAGACTGAGGACGACACTGGAGACTCTTCTGAACCTGACACTGGAGACTCTTCTGAACCTGACACTGGAGACTCTTCTGAACCTGACACTGAAGACAGTGCTGATTGGAAGGAGACCAGAGAACCTGCATCAGGCTCAAACTCACTGAAAAATAGACATGAATCTGTCAGTGATCCACGACGTAGTGCTGAAAAGAAACCATTCAGCTGCTCAGTCTGTAAGAAAGCTTTTCACGAGTGGAATTTAAAGACACATGAGTGTCCACACAGCAGAGAAACCCTTTAGCTGCTCAGTCTGTAAGAAAGCTTTTTCACTGAGTGAATTTAAAGACACATGAGAATCCACACAGCAGAGAACCCTTTAGCTGCTCAGTTGTAAGAAAGCTTTTTCACTGAGTGGAATTTAAAGATACACATGAGAATCCACACAGCAGAGCAACCCTTTAGCTGCTCAGTTTGTAAGAAAGCTTTTTCACTGAATGTCATTTAAAGACACATGAGAATCCACACAGGAGAGAAACCCACAGCTGCTCAGTTTGTAAGAAAGCTTTTTCACAGAGTGGAATTTAAAGACACATGAGAATCCACACAGGAGAGAAACCCTTTAGCTGCTCAGTCTGTAAGAAAGCTTTTTCAGAGAGTGGAATTTAAAGGACACATGAGAGTCCACACAGGAGAGAAACCCACAGCTGCTCAGTCTGTAAGAAAGCTTTTTCACTGAGTGGAAGTTTAAAGAACACATGAGAGTCCACACAGGAGAGAAACCCTTTAGCTGCTCAGTCTGTAAGAAAGCTTTTCACAGAGTGGAATTTAAAGCTACACATGAGAATCCACACAGGAGAGAAACCCTTTAGCTGCTCAGTCTGTAAGAAAGGTTTTTCACTGAGTGGAAATTTAAAGAAACACATGAGAGTCCACACAGGAGAGAAACCACACAGCTGCTCAGTCTGTAAGAAAGCCTTTTCACAGAGTGGAAGTTTAAAGACACACATGAGAGTCCACACAGCAGAGAAAATATACAGCTGCAATGTTTGTGACAAAAGATTTAAATGGCGTAATTGTATCAAAATACACAAGTGTGTTGGTCGTCAGTCCTCAAAGCTTAATGAAATTCAAACTGAGGATAACAGAGAGGCAGAGCCTCCAATCAGCAGCTCAGCTGAACACACAGAAGCTGATGGAGAGGACAATGAATAAGTCTTATGACAGTTCACACATGAGAAAAATCTGCCTGACTGGATCAACATTGTTGCACAACATTCATATAAGACTTAAACAAACTATCTTTATCAACATAAGTGTACAATATGTTTAATGTTTTTGTCATACTGATTTTCTGATTTATACGTTAACCACTGACTGTTGATGAACCATTTCATTGTGGATTGAGGGCTCCAAGTTTCCATATACAGATATAGGGTGATTTGATGTATTGTTCTTTATTTGTAAATGTTTTGTATCATTGCTATCCTGTTAATGAGCGCTCTTTTACATAAATATACCTGTTATCTGATTGTTTTTGCTTCTGTAACTGTAAGGGAACACATTTGCCTATTTTGTATCCTGATGACCTAATGACGTTACATGTGATACGTTAGAATAGAATATCTTTATTGTCATCACACATCAGTGTAACGAAATTCAGTTGGCTTCTCTCACTGCAGTACATAAGAACACATCCATAAAAGCAGTGATAACGCAGAGATAGTAGCAACTAGAAATGCATTTCCTGCAGAAAATGCGTGTGAATGCTGTAAACTGTGAACATTTGTGGCTGAATTTAGCTGAAAATGCAGAAAAAGCTGAATATGTTATTAGCTGAATGGTAGCTGTTTTTAGCTACACAAATGAAGAAAAAGCTTAATATTTAAAAGAAAAGGTTTAAACAAACATGTATAGCCTTGATGTCCTGAAATAGCTGAATAATGTAATAGTTGAATGGTTTCTGCAGCTGAAAATAGGCTGAAGGAGTTAAATATCAGATGTAAGTAGTAGTGAATGAATTTGTATTAAGATGAGAAAAGAGAGTAAAAAGGCTTGGGAAAGCAGCAGAATATTTGAACTACCTTGTGTTGAAAGGTGCTATATAAATAAACTTGCCTTGCCTTGCCTTGCCTACAAACTTTTGAACTAACTTGATGGTTAATTATCTGTCGCCATGGCAACGGCATTTGATGACACCCATAATACGCTTAGATGTGTTGATGGCTGCATCGTTACCAAACCTGTGAAGTTTGGGCCATTTCGAGCATTTTCATTGAAATTATGAGAAAAACGTGTTTCATGGTGAGCATTGTGTTGCCATGGCAACGGCATTTGAAGGAATCTCAAAATTGTCCCGTAGATGTCTTCACGGCTGGACTGTTAGCACACATGTGAAGTTATACATTACATTAGGAGGTTACATTACTCTCTCTTCTCTTGATTGCCCTCTCTCTTCTCTTGATCACCCTTTCAATCTTCTATCGCCCTCTCTTCTCTAGATCGCCCTCTCTCTCTTCTCTCTCTTCTCTTGCTCACTCTCTTCTCTCTCTCTCTTCGCTTGATCTCTCTCTCTTCTATCGCTCTTCTCTAGATCGCCCTCTCTCTTCTCTTGATCACCCTTTCAATCTTCTATCGCCCTCTCTTCTCTAGATCGCCCTCTCTCTCTTCTCTCTCTTCTCTTGCTCACCCTCTCTCTCTTCTCTTGTTCGCCCTCTCTCTTCTCTTGATCGCCCTCTCTCTCTCCTCTTGATCGCCCTCTCTCTTCTCTTGATCACCCTCTCTCTCTCTTGATCACCCTCTCACTCTTCTATCACCATCTCTCTCTTCTCTTGATCGCCCTCTCCCCTCTTGATCGCCCTCTCTCTCTTCTCTTGATCGCCCTCTCTCTCTTCTATCACCCTCTCACTCTTCTATCACCCTCTCTCTCTTCTCTTGATCGCCTCTCTCTCTCCTCTTGATCGCCCTCTCTCTCTCCTCTTGATCGCCCTCTCTCTCCTCTTGATCACCCTCTCTCTCTCCTCTTGATCGCCCACTCTCTCTCCTCTTGATCACTCTCTCTCTTGATCGCCCTCTCTCTCTCTTCTCTTGATCGCCTTCTCTCTCTACTCTTCTATCACCCTCTCTCACTTCTCTTGATGTATCTGTGAGAGAGAGGGAGAGTATGTGTGTGAGAGAGAGAGGGAGAGAGAATTGTTACAGCTCAAATGCATTGCAATGACTTCCATGTTAAAAAAGACTTTAAAAAGCTGAATATTTTAAAAAGGATAAAATATTTTGAAAAAGTTGAACGTGTCCCCATCATGTGCTGAAAAGGCTGAATAGTTTGATATTTGAATGGTTCCTGCAGCTGAAATTAGGCTCAAGGAGTTAAATAAAGATATTAAATGTAAGTAGTAGTGAATTAATGTTTACAAACACCTGTGTGTGTAAACCCAGAGATGAAAGGTTACCATGGTGACGACTTATGACGATTTACCAACTGCAGCACTGAGTCCCATTAAGAATGCATTGAGGATTATATCTGACAATTTTGCCACCTGTTCAAAAACTATGGCTCCTATCAAAAAATGACCAGACCGTGAGCATCAGGGAACCCCAATGAACTGATATATGTTGTTTTTTTTGGTTTTGTGTGTAAAATGTGGAGAGCGAGCAGTTTGTCTAAAGTGTACTTCTCTCTGTTCTGAAGAAAGTTCCGGAAAGATTTAACATGGGAATCAATTGGGAGCTAGATGGACTTTTTGTCTCTTCATGCCCTCAAGAGGCATTTTATTTAATATTTTTTCTTCATATTTTTTTATTTTCCAACCTAGGAGAGGTTTTCCTACGTTTTTCATGAAAAAATATGTCTGAGGAGTGTAGGGTTTGGGAATTATGGCAAGTTTAAAACATTTTTTGAGGAGAATTTGAAGCACCCCTCCACTCTGTTTTGAGATCAAAGCACTCTAGACTTAACGAGCTGCTCCATCCACACTAATGTTAAAATCTGAAGAAAGCCTCTTTACCAAGCTCCAAACAAAGTAATTATCTCAAAAAGTGTAAAAGATATCAAAAATAAAAGTCAAGTTTGAATAGCTGAAGGTGTTGTGATCATTTGAAAGTTGGAATGAAGTGTCTCGCTGAAATTATGTGAAGGAGTAGCATTTGGCGCAAAGTGTAGGAAAAGAGGATTTGAAGGCATCTCCCATTGACTTCAATGTTAAAAAAAGAGTTTAAAAAGCTGAATATTTCAAAATATAAAATATTTTTTTAAATGTGAAGGTTTCCCATCATTCATGAACAGGCTGAATAGTTTGATATTTGAATGGTTTCTGTAGCTGAAAGTAAGCTGAAGTTATGGAGCCAAAGTATTGGCTGAAATAACTAGAAAATGCATTTCCTGCAGAAAATGCGTGCGAATGCTGTAAACTGTGAATTAATTTAGCTGAAAATGCAGAAAAAGCTGAATATGTTATTAGCTGAATGGTAGCTGCTTTTAGCAAAAAAAATGCAGAAAAAGCTTAATATTTAAAAGAAAAGTTTAAAAAAACATGTATAGCCTTGATGTCCTGAAATAGCCGTATAATGTAATAGTTGAATGGTTTCTGCAGCTGAAAATAGGCTGAAGGAGTTAAATATCAGATGTAAGTAGTAGTGAATGCATTTGTATTAAGATGAGAAAAGAAAGTAAAAGGCTTGGGAAAGCATCAGAATATTTGAACTACAAACTTTTGAACTAACTTGATGGTGAATTATCTGTCGCCATGGCAACGGCATTTGATGACACCCCATAATACGCTTAGATGTGTTGATGGCTGCATCGTTACCAAACCTGTGAAGTTTTGGGCCATTTCGAGCATTTTCACTGAAGTTATGAGAAAACCGTGTTTCATGGTGAGCATTGTGTTGCCATGGCACGGCATTTGAAGAAATCTCAAAACTGTCCCGTAGATGTCTTCACGGCTGGACTGTTAGCACACATGTGAAGTTTGAGCACTTTTTGAACATTTTCATAGTAGTTATACATTACATTAGGAGGTTACATTACTCTCTCTCTTCTCTTGATCGCCCTCTCTCTTCTCTTGATCACCCTCTCAATCTTCTATCGCCCTCTCTCTTCTCTTGATCGCCCTCTCTCTCTCTCTCTCTTCTCTTGCTCGCCCTCTCTCCTCTTCTCTCTCTCTCTCCTCTTGATCGCCCTCTCTCTCCTCTTGATCGCCCTCTCTCTCTCTCTTGATCGCCCTCCTCTCCTCTTGATCCCCTCTCTCCTCTTGATCGCCCTCTCTCTCCTCTTGATCGCCCTCTCTCTCTTCCTCTTGATCGCCCTCTCTCTCTCCTCTTGATCCCTCTCTCTCTTCTCTTGATCGCCCTCTCTCTCCTCTGATCGCCCTCTCTCTCTTGATCGCCTCTCTCTTGATCGCCCTCTCTCTTCCTCTTGATCGCCCTCTCTCTTCTCTTGATCGCCCTCTCTCTCTCCTCTTGATCGCCTCTCTTCTCTCTTGATCCCCCTCTCTCTCTCTTGATCGCCCTTCTCTCTCCTCTTGATCGCCCTCTCTCTCCTCTTGATCGCCTCTCTCTCTCTCCTCTTGATCGCCCTCTCTCTCCTCTTGATCGCCCTCTCTCTTCCTCTTGATCCCCTCTCTCTTCTCTTGATCGCCCTCTCTCTTCTCTTGATCGCCCTCTCTCTTCTCTTGATCGCCCTCTCTCTCTCTCTCTGATCGCCCTCTCTCTTCTCTGATCGCTCTCTTCTCTTGATCGCCCTCTCTCTCTTCTCTTGATCGCCTCTCTCTTCTCTTGATCGCCCTCTCTTCTCTTGATCGCCCTCTCTCTCTCCTCTTGATCGCCCTCTCTCTCTCTTCTCTTGATCGCCCTCTCTCTCTCCTCTTTCTTCTCTTGATCACCCTATCACTCTTCTTTCACCCTCTCTCACTTCTCTTGATGTGTCTGTGAGAGAGAGAGAGAGTGTGTGTGAGAGAGAGAGAGTGTGTGTGAGAGAGAGAGAGAGTGTGTGTGAGAGAGAGAGAGTGTGTGAGAGAGAGAGAGAGTGTGTGAGAGAGAGAGTGTGTGAGAGAGAGAGAGAGAGAGAGAGAGTCTGTGTCTGTGAGAGAAATAAAGATATTAAATGTAAGTAGTAGTGAATGAATGTTTACAAACACCTGTGTGTGTAATCCCAGAGATGAAAGGTTACCATGGTGACGATTTATGACGATTTTCAAACTGCAGCACTGAGTCCCATTAAGAATGCATTGAGGATTATATCTGACAATTTTGCCACCTGTTCAAAAACTATGGCTCCTATAAAAAAATACCAGACCGTGAGCATCAGGGAACCCCAATGAACTGATATATGTTGTTTTTTTTGGTTTTGTGTGTAAAATGTGGAGATGGGAGCAGTTTGTCTAAAGTGTACTTCTCTCTGTTCTGAAGAAAGTTCCGGAAAGATTTAACATGGGAATCAATTGGGAGCTAGCTGGACTTTTTGTCTCTTCATGCCCTCAAGAGGCATTTTGTTTAATATTTCTTCTTAATTTTTTTTCATTTTCCAACCTAGGAGAGGTTTTCCTACGTTTTTCATGAAAAATATGTCTGAGGAGTGTAGGGTTTGGGAATTATGGCAAGTTTAAAACATTTTTGGGGGAGAATTTGAAGCTGCTGCACTCTGTTTTGAGATCAAAGCACTCTAGACTTAACGAGCTGCTCCATCCACACTAATGTTAAAATCTGAAGAAAGCCTCTTTACCAAGCTCCAAACAAAGTTAATTATCTCAAAAAGTGTAAAAGATATCAAAAATAAAAAATCTTTTGAATAGCTGAAGGTCTTGTGATCATTTGAAAGTTGGAATGAAGTGTCTAGCTGAAAGTATGTGGAAGGAGTAGCATTTGGCGCAAATGTAGGAAAAGAGGATTTGAAGGCATCTCCCATTGACTTCAATGTTAAAAAAAGAGTTTAAAAAGCTGAATATTTCAAAAAGTATAAAATATTTTTAAAAGTTGAAGGTTTCCCATCGATTCCTGAACAGGCTGAATAGTTTAATATTTGAATGGTTTCTGTAGCTGAAAATAAGCTGAAGTATTGGCTGAAAAATAATAATAATAATAACTAGAAAATGCATTTCCTGCAGAAAATGCGTGCGAATGCTGTAAACTGTGAATGAATTTAGCTGAAAATGCAGAAAAAGCTGAATATGTTATTAGCTGAATGGTAGCTGCTTTTAGCTACAAAAATGCAGAAAAAGCTTAATATTTAAAAGAAAAGGTTTAAAAAAACATGTATAGCCTTGATGTCCTGAAATAGCCAAATAATGTAATAGTTGAATGGTTTCTGCAGCTGAAAATAGGCTGAAGGAGTTAAATATCAGATGTAAGTAGTAGTGAATGAATTTGTATTAAGATGAGAAAAGAAAGTAAAAAGGCTTGGGAAAGCAGCAGAATATTTGAACTACAAACTTTTGAACTAACTTGATGGTGAATTATCTGTCGCCATGGCAACGGCATTTGATGACACCCCATAATACGCTTAGATGTGTTGATGGCTGCATCGTTACCAAACCTGTGAAGTTTTGGGCCATTTCGAGCATTTTCACTGAAGTTATGAGAAAACCGTGTTTCATGGTGAGCATTGTGTTGCCATGGCAACGGCATTTGAAGAAATCTGTCCCGTAGATGTCTTCACGGCTGGACTGTTAGCACACATGTGAAGTTTGAGCACTTTTTGAACATTTTCATAGGAGTTATACATTACATTAGGAGGTTACATTACTCTCTCTCTCTCTTGATCACCCTCTCTCTTCTCTTGATCACCCTCTCAATCTTCTATCGCCCTCTCTCTCTTCTCTTGATCGCCCTCTCTCTCTCCTCTTGATCGCCCTCTCTCTCTTCTCTTGATCACCCTCTCACTCTTCTATCACCCTCTCTCTCTTCTCTTGATCGCCCTCTCTCTCTTCTCTTGATCGCCCTCTCTCTCTCCTCTTGATCGCCCTCTCTCTCTCCTCTTGATCGCCCTCTCTCTCTCCTCTTGATCGCCCTCTCTCTCTCCTCTTGATCGCCCACTCTCTCTCCTCTTGATCACCCTCTCTCTCTCCTCTTGATCGCCCTCTCTCTCTCCTCTTGATCGCCCTCTCTCTCCTCTTGATCGCCCTCTCTCTCTCCTCTTGATCGCCCTCTCTCTCTCCTCTTGATCGCCCTATCTCTATCCTCTTGATCGCCCTCTCTCTCTCCTCTTGATCGCCCACTCTCTCTCCTCTTGATCACCCTTTCTCTCTTTGATCACCCTCTCTCTCTCCTCTTGATCACCCTTTCTCTCTCTCTCTCTTCTCTTGATCGCCCTCTCTCTCTCCTCTTGATCGCCCTCTCTCACTCTCCTCTTTATCGCCCTCTCTCTCTCCTCTTGATCGCCTTCTCTCTCTCCTCTTGATCGCCCTCTCTCTCTCCTCTTGATCGCCCACTCTCTCTCCTCTTGATCGCCCTCTCTCTCTCCGCTTGATCACCCTCTCTCTCCTCTTGATCGCCCTCTCTCTCTCCTCTTGATCACCCTCTCTCTTCTCTTGATCGCCCTCTCTCTCTCTCCTCTGATCGCCCTCTCTCTCTTCTCTTGATCGCCCTCTCTCTCTTCTCTTGATCGCCCTCTCTCTCCTCTTGATCGCCCTCTCTCTTCTCTTGATCACCCTATCACTCTTCTATCACCCTCTCTAACTTCTCTTGATGTGTCTGTGAGAGAGAGGGAGAGTTTGTGTGTGTGTGAGAGAGAGAGAGAGAGAGAGGTGTGTCTGTCTGTCTGTCTGTGAGAGAGAGAGAGAGAGAGAGAGAGAGAGAGTGTGAATTGTTACAGCTCAAATGCATTGCAATGACTTCCATGTTAAAAAAAGACTTTAAAAAGCTGAATATTTTAAAAAGTATAACATATTTTGAAAAAGTTGAAAGTTTCCCATCATGTGCTGAAAAGGCTGAATTGTTTGATATTTGAATGGTTCCTGCAGCTGAAATTAGGCTGAAGGAGTTAAATAAAGACATTAAATGTAAGTAGTAGTGAATGAATGTTTACAAACACCTGTGTGTGTAAACCCAGAGATGAAAGGTTACCATGGTGACGAGTTATGACGATTTCCAACTGCAGCACTGAGTGCCATTAAGAATGCATTGAGGATTATATTGACAATTTTGCCACCTGTTCAAAAACTATGGCTCCTATAAAAAAACCAGACCGTGAGCATCAGGGAACCCCAATGAACTGATATATGTTGTTTTTTTTGGTTTTGTGTGTAAAATGTGGAGATGGGAGCAGTTTGTCTAAAGTGTACTTCTCTCTGTTCTGAAGAAAGTTCCGGAAAGATTTAACATGGGAATCAATTGGGAGCTAGCTGGACTTTTTGTCTCTTCATGCCCGCAAGAGGCATTTTGTTTAATATTTCTTCTTAATTTTTTTAATTTTCCAACCTAGGAGAGGTTTTCCTACGTTTTTCATGAAAAAATATGTCTGAGGAGTGTAGGGTTTTTATGGCAAGTTTAAAACATTTTTGGGGAGCACTGCTGCACTCTGTTTTGAGATCAAAGCACTCTAGACTTAACGAGCTGCTCCATCCACACTAATGTTAAAATCTGAAAAAGCCTCTTACCAAGCTCCAAACAAAGTTAATTATCTCAAAAAGTGTAAAAGATATCAAAAATAAAAGTCAATTTTGAATAGCTGAAGGTCTTGTGATCATTTGAAAGTTGGAATGAAGTGTCTAGCTGAAATTATGTGGAAGGAGTAGCATTTGGCGCAAAGTGTAGGAAAAGAGGATTTGAAGGCATCTCCCATTGACTTCAATGTTAAAAAAAAGAGTTTAAAAAGCTGAATATTTCAAAAAGTATAAAATATTTTTAAAAAGTTGAAGGTTTCCCAACGATTCCTGAACAGGCTGAATAGTTTAATATTTGAATGGTTTCTGTAGCTGAAAATAAGCTGAAGTTATGGAGTGCCAAAGTATTGGCTGAAATAATAATAATAATATAAGGGGAAGAATAAAGATTTGAAGAACTATAGTGGAATGCTGTAAACAGCATTCGCACTAGTAATAAGGGGAAGAATAAAGATTTGAAGTACTATAGTGGAATGCTGTAAACAGCATTCGCACTAATAACTAGAAAATGCATTTCCTGCAGAAAATGCGTGCGATGCTGTAAACTGTGAACATTTGTGGCTGAATTTAGCTGAAAATGCAGAAAAAGCTGAATGTTATTAGCTGAATGGTAGCTGCTTTTAGCTAAAAAAATGGAGAAAAAGCTTAATATTTAAAAGAAAAGGTTTAAAAACAAACATGTATAGCCTTGATGTCCTGAAATAGCTGAATAATGTAAGAGTTGAATGGTTTCTGTAGCTGAAAATAGGCTGAAGGAGTTAAATATCAGATGTAAGTAGTAGTGAATGAATTTGTATTAAGATGAGAAAAGAAAGTAAAAAGGCTTGGGAAAGCAGCAGAATATTTGAACTACAAACTTTTGAACTAACTTGATGGTGAATTATCTGTCGCCATGGCAACGGCATTTGATGACACCCCATAATACGCTTAGATGTGTTGATGGCTGCATCGTTACCAAACCTGTGAAGTTTGGGCCATTTCGAGCATTTTCACTGAAGTTATGAGAAAACCGTGTTTCATGGTGAGCATTCTGTTGCCATGGCAACGGCATTTGAAGAAATCTCAAAACTGTCCTGGAGATGTCTTCACGGCTGGACTGTTAGCACACATGTGAAGTTTGAGCACTTTTTGAACATTTTCATAGTAGTTATACATTACATTACTCTCTCTCTTCTCTTGATCACCCTCTCAATCTTCTATCGCCCTCTCTCTCTCTCTTGATCGCCCTCTCTCTCTTCTCTTAATCACCCTCTCTCTCTCTCTTGATCGCCCTCTCTCTCCTCTTGATCGCCCTCTCTCTCTCCTCTTGATCGCCCTCTCTCTCCTCTTGATCGCCTCTCTCTCCTCTTGATCGCCCTCTCTCTCTCCTCTTGATCGCCCACTCTCTCTCCTCTTGATCGCCCTCTCTCTCTCCTCTTGATCGCCCTCTCTCTCTCCTCTTGATCGCCCTCTCTCTCTCTCCTCTTGATCGCCCTCTCTCTCTCCTCTTGATCACCCTCTCTATCTCTCTCTTGATCGCCCTCTATCTCTCTTCTCTGATCGCCCTCTCTCTCTTCTCTTGATCGCCCTCTCTTCTCTTGATCGCCCTCTCTCTCTCTCTCTCTTGATCGCCCTCTCTCTCTTCTCTTGATCGCCCTCTCTTCTCTCCTCTTGATCGCCCTCTCTCTCTTCTCTTGATCGCCCTCTCTCTCTCTCTTGATCGCCCTCTCTCTCTCTTGATCGCCTTCTCTCTCTCCTCTTGATCGCCCTCTCTCTCCCCTCTTGATCGCCCTCTCTCTCTCCTCTTGATCGCCCACTCTCTCTCTCTCTTGATAGCCCACTCTCTCTCCTCTTGATCGCCCTCTCTCTCTTCTCTTGATCGCCCTCTCTCTCTCCTCTTGATCACCCTCTCTCTCTTCTCTTGATCGCCCTCTCTCTCTCCTCTTGATCGCCCTCTCTCTCGTCTTGATCGCCCTCTCTCTCTCCTCTTGATCGCCCTCTCTCTCTCCTCTTGATCGCCCACTCTCTCTCCTCTTGATCACCCTCTCTCTCTTCTCTTGATCGCCCTCTCTCTCTCTTCTCTTGATCGCCCTCTCTCTCTCCTCTTGATCTCCCTCTCTCTTCTCTTGATCACCCTATCACTCTTCTTCACCCTCTCTCACTTCTCTTGATCGCCCTCTCTCTTCTCTTGATGTGTCTGTGAGAGAGAGGGAGAGTGTGTGTGTGAGAGTGAGAGAGAGTGAGAGAGAGTGAGAGTGAGAGTGAGAGTGAGAGGGAGAGAGAGAGAGAGAGTCTGTCTGTCTGTCTGTCTGTCTGTGAGAGAGAGAGAGCATGTGAATTGATACAGCTCAAATGCATTGCAATGACTTCCATGTTAAAAAAAGACTTTAAAAAGCTGAATATTTTAAAAAGTATAACATATTTTGAAAAAGTTGAAAGTTTCCCCATCATGTGCTGAAAAGGCTGAATAGTTTGATATTTGAATGGTTCCTGCAGCTGAAATTAGGCTGAAGGAGTTAAATAAAGACATTAAATGTAAGTAGTCGTGAATGAATGTTTACAAACACCTGTGTGTGTAAACCCGAGATCAAAGGTTACCATGGTGACGACTTATGACGATTGACCAACTGCAGCACTGAGTGCCATTAAGAATGCATTGAGGATTATATCTGACCATTTTGCCACCTATTCAAAAACTATGGCTCCTATAAAAAGAATGACCAGACCGTGAGCATCAGGAACCCCAATGAACTGATATATGTTGTTTTTTTTGGTTTTGTGTGTAAAATGTGAGATGGAGCAGTTTGTCTAAAGTGTACTTCTCTCTGTTCTGAAGAAAGTTCCGGAAAGATTTAACATGGGAATCAATTGGAGCTAGCTGGACTTTTGTCTTTTCATGCCCGCAAGAGGCATTTTGTTTAATATTTCTTCTTAATTTTTTTTAATTTTCCAACCTAGGAGAGGTTTTCCTACGTTTTTCATGAAAAAATAGTCTGAGGAGTGTAGGGTTTGGGAATTATGGCAAGTTTAAAACATTTTTGGGGGAGCACTGCTGCACTCTGTTTTGAGATCAAAGCACTCTAGACTTAACGAGCTGCTCCATCCACACTAATGTTAAAATCTGAAGAAAGCCTCTTTACCATGCTCCAAACAAAGTAATTATCTCAAAAAGTGTAAAAGATATGAAGAATCTGAATAACAAGTTTTATAGCTGAAAGTATTTTGATCATTTGAAAGTTAGAATGAAGTGTCTAGCTGAAATTATCAGGAAGGAGAAGCATTTGGCGCAAAGTGTAGGAAAAGAGGATTTTAAGGCATCTCCCATTGACTTCAATGTTAAAAAAAAGAGTTTAAAAAGCTGAATATTTCTAAAAGTATAAAATATTTTTTAAAAGTTGAAGGTTTCCCATCGATTCCTGAACAGGCTGAATAGTTTGATATTTGAATGGTTCTGTAGCTGAAAGTAAGCTGACGTTATGGAGAGCCAAAGTGCTGTGGCACAGCATTCGCACTAATAAGTTTAAGGGAAGAATAAAGAAATTGAAGTACTATAGTGGAATGCTGTGGCACAGCATTCGCACTAATGAATAACGACTATATATAATATATAATAATAAATATACGGAGCCTCTCTTTTTCCTCTATTCTGACAGTGTCAGTGTCTGTCTCATGCAGCAGCTGATCCAGTAATGATGAATCGACAGTAAAAATAAACATATTTATAACTAGTTTAGTTTGAGAGGTAATTAAAATAGCTAAGGGTGATGATCTGACTTGAAGTGTGTGTTTTGCTCCCGCTGCATCACAGCGGGAGGAGCTGCGTGTCTCCGTCCTGTCAGATTAGACTTCACTCGCTTTTATGTCCATATCGAGATAAAGATAAATAATCTGAATTCAGTGTGCAGTGTACTTTTGCGGGGGTGAGCAGCAGAGGTGGGGGAAGGCAGGGCTATTGCGTCATCATTATCACAAAATGATCGTATAGAGGCGATCACACGGAGCCATTGGACCCCCCCAGAGCGCTCCTTTCCAGATCTATCCACCTTTGGACCCGTTGTCGTTTGCGGGGTCCGTTTCTATCGTTTCGTTACGGCCTTGTGTGGCAAAAAGGGCTATACGCAAGAGAAATATGCGGATACAACCCGTTTTCGTTCCCGTGGGGCCGGGGCCTGTGTCTCTGTCTGTCTGTGGGCATGTCTGCTCTGATTAGATGCTGCTTGTAGCTACAAAAACCAAGTATGTGTGTTGCTGAACTTAGCGGAGAAATGCAGAAAAGTGAAATGATTCGAATAAAAATTGTTACAGCTCAAATGCATTGCAGAGTAGGAAAAATAGTGAAGAAGCTTAATATTTAAAAGAAAAGGTTTCAAAAAGGTATAAACCACAACATTGTCCTGAAATAGCTGAATAAGTTAATAGTTGAATGGTTTCTGCAGCTGAAATTAGGCTGAAGGAGTTAAATATCAGATGTAAGTAGTATGAAGTCTCCATCAGACAGAAAATTATAGGCTGAGACAGTCTGTTAAAGTCCAGTCTGTCAGTGTTGTTTCTGTTCCTGAGCACCTACTCATAACACCCAATCATAACACCCGTGTGTGTCCAGAGATCAAAGACAGCCAACTGCAGCACTGAGTCCCATAATAATGCATTGAGGAGTATATCTGACAATTTTGCAGAGAGAGAGAGAGAGAGAGAGAGAGAGAGAGAGAGAGAGAGAGAGAGAGAGAGAGAGAGAGAGAGACTCTGTGTGTAAACAGCATTCGCTAATGAACAGTTAAAACTGACTGAGCATGTCAGTTGGAGTGATGACATCATCGTGTTTAGTTGAGCTAACGAGCTGCCTAGAGATCAAAGGTTCATTGTTCTGAATGAGAGATGAACCTCTTACATGTGAACGTTTTGTTGTGGAAGAACGATAACAGATATCTGTGAAATTTCAAAACGTGAAGCATGTCAAGGAAGTTGAGTATCTGAAGTGTAATTTTTGTGTACTTTCGGGTTAATAATGTGGCCTTTTTGGCAGTTTAAGAAAGGTGTGCGGCTGCTGCTGTGAGGAAATATCTGCCTGAAATTACAATGGGCTTTAATGGAGACATGTTGAACGTTTTTGTCACTTCATGCCCTCAAGAGGCATTTTGTTTAATTATTTTGCTTAATTATTTGTCATTTTTCAAGCTATGATGTTTTCCTACGTTTATCATGAAAATTATGTCTGAATGTAGGGTTTGGGAATTATGGCAAGTTTAAAACATTTTTTGGGGAGCACTGCTGCACTCTGTTTTGAGATCAAAGCACTCTAGACTTAACGAGCTGCTCCATCCACACTAATGTTAAAATCTGAAGAAAGCCTCTTACCAAGCTCCAAACAAAGTTAATTATCTCAAGAAGTGTAAAAGATATGAAGAATCTGAATAACAAGTTTTAGCTGAAGGTGTTGTGATCATTTGAAAGTTGGAATGAAGTGTCTAGCTGAAATATGTGGAAGGAGAAGCATTTGGCGCAAAGTGTAGGAAAAGAGGATTTGAAGGCATCTCCCATTGACTTCAATGTTAAAAAAAAGTTTAAAAAGCTGAATATTTCAAAAAGTATAAAATATTTTTAAAATGAAGGTTTCCCATCGATTCCTGAACAGGCTGAATAGTTTATATTTGAATGGTTTCTGTAGCTGAAAGTAAGCTGAAGTTATGGAGAGCCAAAGTATGGTGAAATAATAATAATAACTAGAAAATGCATTTCCTGCAGAAAATGCGTGCGAATGCTGTAAACTGTGAACATTTGTGGCTGAATTTAGCTGAAAATGCAGAAAAAGCTGAATATGTTATTAGCTGAATGGTAGCTGCTTTTAGCTACAGAGACCAAGTCAGTGTGTTGCTGAACTTAGCAGAGAAATGCAGAAAAGATAAATGATTTGAATCAAATTGTTACAGCTCAAATGCATTGCAATGACTTCCATGTTAAAAAAAAGACTTTAAAAAGCTGAATATTTTAAAAAGTATAACATATTTTGAAAAAGTTGAAAGTTTCCCATCATGTGCTGAAAAGTTTGATATTTGAATGGTTCCTGCAGCTGGAATTAGGCTGAAGGAGTTAAATAAAGATATTACATGTAAGTAGTAGTGAAGGAATGTTTACAAACACCTGTGTGTGTAAGCCCAGAGATCAAAGGTTACCATGGTGACGACATTATCAAAATACCTGTTTAGTCTGTCTGTCTGTCTGTCTGTCTGTCTGTGGCCCCGGCCCCACGGGAACGCATACGGCAAAACGCATAGGATTAACGCAAACGCAATCGCCAAAAAGCTTCCGTCCACACGCAATATACACCGGATAGTGTCTGCCCACACGAGACAGCTCCATTTAGATCCAACCGCTGGAAAAGCTGCAGTACATATGCCGAGCCTGTACGTGGCGCTGTAACTTCCTCCACAAAAGCAGCAACTTCCTCCACAAAAGCAGCGAAGAAGAATGGTTGTCATGGCTGCACTTCTGTTTATTCTCCGCGGTGGGGGCCGAGGGAACCGGGCAGAGTTTTTCGCCGGTCAACGTGTGTTAAAGTTTAAATCTTCCGGACAAAATTATAAAAGTGCCGGTCAAAGGTCTTCTTTGTTATTTATTGAGCTTTAAAACAAATGAATAACGACTCTATATAATGATATATAATAATAAAATATACGGAGCCTCTCTTTTTCCTCTATTCTGACAGTGTCAGTGTCTGTCTCATGCAGCAGCTGATCCAGTAATGATGACTCGACAGTAAAAATAAACATATTTATAACTAGTTTAGTTTGAGAGGTAATTAAAATAGCTAAGGGTGATGATCTGACTTGAAGTGTGTGTTTTGCTCCCGCTGCATCAGCGGAGGAGCTGCGTGTCTCCGTCCTGTCAGATTAGACTTCACTCGCGTTTATGTCCATATCGAGATAAAGATAAATAATCTGAATTCAGTGTGCAGTGTACTTTTGCGGGGGTGAGCAGCAGAGGTGGGGGGAGGCAGGGCTATTGCGTCATCATTATCACAAAATGATCGTATAGAGGCGATCACACGGAGCCGTTGGACCCCCCCAGAGCGCTCCGTTCCCAGATCTATCCACCTTTGGACCCGTTGTCGTTTGCGGGGTCCGTTTCTATCGTTTCGTTACGGCCTCGTGTGGCAAAAAGGGCTATACGCAAGAGAAATATGCGGATACAACCCGTTTTCGTTCCCGTGGGGCCGGGGCCTGTGTCTCTGTCTGTCTGTGGGCATGTCTGCTCTGATTAGATGCTGCTTGTAGCTACAAAAACCAAGTATGTGTGTTGCTGAACTTAGCGGAGAAATGCAGAAAAGTGAAATGATTTGAATAAAAATTGTTACAGCTCAAATGCATTGCAGAGTAGGAAAAATAGTGAAGAAGCTTAATATTTAAAAGAAAAGGTTTCAAAAAGGTATAAACCACAACATTGTCCTGAAATAGCTGAATAAGTTAATAGTTGAATGGTTTCTGCAGCTGAAATTAGGCTGAAGGAGTTAAATATCAGATGTAAGTAGTATGAAGTCTCCATCAGACAGAAAATAATAGGCTGAGACAGTCTGTTAAAGTCCAGTCTGTCAGTGTTGTTTCTGTTCCTGAGCACCTACTCATAACACCCAATCATAACACCTATGTGTGTGTCCAGAGATCAAAGACAGCCAACTGCAGCACTGAGTCCCATAATAATGCATTGAGGAGTATATCTGACAATTTTGCACGAGAGAGAGAGAGAGAGAGAGAGAGAGAGAGAGAGAGAGAGAGAGAGAGGTAGTGGATGTTTACAAACACCTGTGTGTGTAAACCCAGAGATGAAAGGTTACCATGGTGACGACTTATGACAATTTACCAACTGCAGCACTGAGTCACATTAAGAATGCATTGAGGTTTGTCTGAGTGAGTGTGTGAGGAACTGTCGGAGGAGCGTGGTGTGAGAGTGAGTTACTAACTTTTTCACACGTTTTTTTCTACTAACATATTTATTGTTTTATGTTGTAAGTTGTGTATTGTGTATATGGTTTAAACGTTTTATTGTTGGTGTTTTCTAGTGGTTTGGGCGTGTGTTTGTTTGTGTGTGTGTTTGTGACGCAGCTGCGGCATGGATTATGCCCGGCTGAGCCGCAAACATGGTTTTAAAATTTCTCCGATGACACCGTGCTCGGTGGAGGAGTGCAGCCTGGCTGTGGGGGCCTTAGTGGGGCACAGCAGCATCAGATCTGCGGCTCGGATGAACGGCGGGGTGGTGATATTTGTGGACACCGAAGAGAAAGCGAACAAGGTGGTGGAGACCGGGATCGTTGTTAACGACACGTTCATTTCCGTGTCTCCACTAACCACTCCTGCTACAAGGGTAACAGTCTCAAATATCCCGCCGTTCATACGGGATGACTTCCTGGTGAGAGAGCTGTCTAAGCACGGAAGATAGTGTCCTCCATCAGGAAGCTGTCCTCGGGCTGCAGATCTCCACTGCTAAAACATGTTGTGTCTCACAGGAGAAGTGTCCTCATGATCCTAAATAAAAGAGACGAGGAACTAAATCTGGTGCTAAGCCTGAGAATGGATGATTTTAATTATGTTTTGTTTGTAAACTCGGGGACTGCCAAGTGCTTCGATGCGGGAGGAGGGGCATTTGGCCAGAGCGTGTCCGGGGAAAAATAAAAAACAGGAGGAGGAGGAAAAAAATGAAAAACAGGGGGAGGAAAAAAAAAATAAAGAACAGGAGAAAACTCCAGAAGACACTCCTGATGTAATGACTGCAGCGGGAAACCCCACTGAGCGGCCCCCGGAGCAGGGTGAGGGTTCCTCAAAACCCCCAAAGCGGGCTGAGAGTCCCTCAAAGCCCCCAAAGCAGGGTGAGGGTTCCTCAAAGCCCCCAAAGCGGCTGAGAGTCCCTCAAAGCCCCCGGAGCAGGTTGAGGAAAATTCTGGGGAAAAAAAGATTAATGGAAAATAATAAAAAAAGCGACCTTTGTGTTGATGTGGGACAAAAGGTCGTCCTTAAAAAAAGAGTGGTAACGGCAGAACTCTCTGCAGCTGCTGCATTAAAAAAAAACATGGAAGCTCAAGTTTCTACAAAAAAAAGAAAACAAAAAGAGAAAGAGAATAGCTCTCAGGCCAAGAAAGTGGCAGTGAGTGAGGAGGGAGAGAGGAGGAAATGGTGGTGGAGGAAGAGGAGGCAGAGGAGGAGGAAAGTGAGGAAGATGTGAGGGAGGATGAAGAAGATGAGGATGAAGAGGACTGTGCTGAGGCCAGCCAGCCTCTCACCGACTCACAATTGGAAAGTCCATTTTTTAAAGTGGAGCAAATTAAAGACTTTCTTAGAAAGCTGAGAGAGCTGTCTAAGCACGGAAGATAGTGTCCTCCATCAGGAAGCTGTCCTCGGGCTGCAGATCTCCACTGCTAAAACATGTTGTGTCTCACAGGAGAAGTGTCCTCATGATCCTAAATAAAAGAGACGAGGAACTAAATCTGGTGCTAAGCTGAGAATGGATGATTTTAATTATGTTTTGTTTGTAAACTCGGGGACTGCCAAGTGCTTCGGATGCGGGGAGGAGGGCATTTGGCCAGAGCGTGTCCGGGAAAATAAAAACAGGAGGAGGAGGAAAAAAATGAAAAACAGGGGAGGAAAAAAAAAATAAAGAACAGGAGAAACTCCAGAAGACACTCCTGATGTAATGACTGCAGCGGGAAACCCCACTGAGCGGCCCCCGGAGCAGGGTGAGGGTTCCTCAAAACCCCCAAAGCGGGCTGAGAGTCCCTCAAAGCCCCAAAGCAGGGTGAGGGTTCCTCAAAGCCCCAAAGCGGGCTGAGAGTCCCTCAAAGCCCCCGAGCAGGTTGAGGAAAATTCTGGGGAAAAAAAGATTAATGGAGAAAATAATAAAAAAAGCGACCTTTGTGTTGATGTGGGACAAAAGGTCGTCCTTAAAAAAAGAGTGGTAAGGCAGAACTCTCTGCAGCTGCTGCATTAAAAAAAACATGGAAGCTCAAGTTTCTACAAAAAAAAGAAAACAAAAAGAGAAAGAGAATAGCTCTCAGGCCAAGAAAGTGGCAGTGAGTGAGGGGGGAGAAAGAGGAGGAAATGGTGGTGGAGGAAGAGGAGGCAGAGGAGGAGGAAAGTGAGGAAGATGTGAGGGAGGATGAAGAAGATGAGGATGAAGAGGACTGTGCTGAGGCCAGCCAGCCTCTCACCGACTCACAATTGGAAAGTCCATTTTTTAAAGTGGAGCAAATTAAAGACTTTCTTAGAAAGCTGAGAGAGCTGTCTAAGCACGGGAAGATAGTGTCCTCCATCAGGAAGCTGTCCTCGGGCTGCAGATCTCCACTGCTAAAACATGTTGTGTCTCACAGGAGAAGTGTCCTCATGATCCTAATAAAAGAGACGAGGAACTAAATCTGGTGCTAAGCCTGAGAATGGATGATTTTAATTATGTTTTGTTTGTAAACTCGGGACTGCCAAGTGCTTCGGATGCGGGAGGAGGGGCATTTGGCCAGAGCGTGTCCGGGGAAAAATAAAAAACAGGAGGAGGAGGAAAAAATGAAAAACAGGGGAGGAAAAAAAAAAATAAAGAACAGAGAAAACTCCAGAAGACACTCCTGATGTAATGACTGCAGCGGAAACCCCACTGAGCGGCCCCCGGAGCAGGGTGAGGGTTCCTCAAAACCCCCAAGCGGGCTGAGAGTCCCTCAAAGCCCCCAAAGCAGGGTGAGGGTTCCTCAAAGCCCCAAAGCGGGCTGAGAGTCCCTCAAAGCCCCCGGAGCAGGTTGAGGAAATTCTGGGGAAAAAAAGATTAATGGGAAAATAATAAAAAAAAGCGACCTTGTGTTGATGTGGGCAAAAGGTCGTCCTTAAAAAAAAGTGGTAACGGCAGAACTCTCTGCAGCTGCTGCATTAAAAAACATGGAAGCTCAAGTTTCTACAAAAAAAAGAAACAAAAGAGAAAGAGAATAGCTCTCAGCCAGAAAGTGGCAGTGAGTGAGGAGGGGGAGAAAGAGGAGGAAATGGTGGTGGAGGAAGAGGAGGCAGAGGAGGAGGAAAGTGAGGAAGATGTGAGGGAGGATGAAGAAGATGAGGATGAAGAGGACTGTGCTGAGGCCAGCCAGCCTCTCACCGACTCACAATTGGAAAGTCCATTTTTTAAAGTGGAGCAAATTAAAGACTTTCTTAGAAAAACGAAAGGCAGAGAGGAGTAAAGATAGAGGAGTTTATTTTACAGACAAGAGCTTGTTTGTGCAGTCTGTTAGAGCTCAGATACATCTCTTCACTGAAAGGGAATGTTTTCGTTTGAAGGTCCTGAGAATGAAGATACAGAAGAGATTTTAAATGAAGAATAAAATAACATGTACGGCACTTAGTATGCTGGGTTTTACATACGTTTGTTTTAAGCGGTGTGTCTCTCCTCACATCCTTTTTAATGAGTGATTTTAAGTCTGCACTTTAAATGTCAATGGAGCTAGGGATGTGGGGAAGAGGGCTTGTGTTTATGAGCTTTTAAAAATAAAAAAGGTCAATGTAGCAATGCTACAAGAACGCACAGCGACACTTTAAACGGGAAAGACTGGAGGAGGGAGTGGGATGGGGAGGTGGTTTTAAGTGGTCTTAGCAGCACCAGTGCAGGAGTGGCAGTCCTGTTTGCTAAAGATTTTATCCCCAAGTCCCACACAGTGGAGGAAAGAATAAAGGGCAGACTGTTGGTGGTGAGAGCTAACTTTGAGCTTTTTAATCTGGTTTTTATCAATGTATACGCTCCTAATTCAGGTCCTGCCAGAGTTCAGTTTTTAAACGAGCTCAGCGCTGTTTTAAGTGAGTGTGAACCAGAAGAGTTTTTATTTTTAGGGGGAGATTTTAACTGCACACAGAACGACGAGTTAGATAGGAACCATAGGGAACCTCATGCTGCATCCAAAAGAGCCATGACACAGTTAATAGCAACACATAGCCTATCAGACATATGGAGAGAGCATCACACACATCACAGACAGTACACATGGGTCCACTCTAGGGAGAACCTTTTATCAATGGCTAGGCTAGACAGGTTTACTGTTTTAAGCACCATTTGAATGTTTTTAAAAAGTGTGCTATATTGCCTGTTGGTTTCTCTGACCACTCCCTTGTATTGTGTGATGTTTTTATTGCCAACATAAAAAGCAAATCTGCGTATTGGCATTTTAACACTGCTCTGCTTTTAGATACACATTTTAGAGAGGTTTTTATTTATTTTTGGAAAGGTTTTAGAGAAAGGAAGGGGGATTTTAACTCATTGAAGCAGTGGTGGGATTGTGGGAAAGCCGACATCAAGCAGCTTTGTCTTCAGTACACTCTCAATGTTTCTCGTGACATCACCAAGTCTATGAGAGATCTGGAGATGGAAATAGTGGAACTGCAGAGCTATGCAGAGTCCACAGGAAATCCAGGTTGTATTGAAGACCTAAAATCTAAAAAAGCCATTTTGGCAGACTGCTGGGTTCCAGAGCACAGGGGGCGCTGGTCCGGTCCCGATTCCAGAGCGCTTCCCTGATGGATTCACCAACAAAGTACTTCTTCAGTCTGGAGAAGAAGAACGGGCAGGGCAGGCTGATCCACGCTCTGAGGTCAGCAGGAGGGCAGCAGCTGACAGGAAACAGCCAGATCCGGCAGAGAGCGGTGGACTTCTACTGCGACCTCTTCACCAGTCAGTACACCGAAGATGAGGAGGTTTTAATCTGTTCTGCAGGGGCCTACCAACAGTCTCTGAAGAGACGAACAAAGAGCTGGACGGGCCCCTGACTGAGGAGGAACTGTGTGCAGCACTCAAGAGCATGCAGGGGGGGAAGGCCCCTGGAATAGATGGCCTCCCCCCAGAGTTTTACAAGACATTTTGGGACTTTTTAAAAGAGGATCTAATGGACCTTTTTAATGAAAGTTTTAATGACTCTTTACTCCCTCTGAGCTGCAGAAGAGCTGTTTTAACCCTCCTTCCGAAAAAAGGTGACCTACAGGAAATAAAGAACTGGAGGCCCGTCTCTCTGCTGTGCACCGACTACAAGCTGCTGTCCAGGGCCCTGTCCTCCAGGCTGAGGAAGGTGATGGACCAGGTGGTAGACCGGACCCAGACCTACTGTGTGCCCGGCAGGTCAATTGTTGACAATGTGTCACTAATTCGAGATATTTTGGAAGTCTCTGGTTCATTGGGTTTCGACACTGGTCTGGTTTCATTGGACCAGGAAAAGGCTTTCGACCGGGTTGAGCACCGTTACCTGTGGAAGGTGTTGGAGAGGTTCGGCCTCAGCCCGGGCTTCATCGCCATGATAAAGGTGATGTATGTGAACATTGAGAGTGTGCTTAAGATAAATGGCGGTCTGTCTAGACCCTTTAATGTGACCAGGGGGATAAGACAAGGCTGCTCGATGTCAGGTATGTTGTACACACTGGCAATAGAGCCCATGCTACACAATATCCGCTCTTTTAATGAGGGCCTGTTTTTACCTGGTTTTGATACACGTTTTATTTTATCGGCATATGCAGACGACATCATTGTTTTTATAAAAAATCAACAGGATGTTTTAAAGCTAGGGCAGGTAGTGGATACTTTTCAAAAGCTCTCCTCTGCAAAGTCAACTGGGCCAAAAGTGAGGCCCTAGCAGTGGGGGAGTGGACTGGTGGCCTCCCTCAACTCCCAGGTGGGTTGACTTGGAAGAGGGGTGGCATCAAGTATTTGGGGGTCCATCTGGAGATGAGGGCACACTGGGGAAAAACTGGGAAGGAGTTCTAGAAAAGGTGGAGGGGAAACTAAGTGGCGTGGTTACTTCCCCACATGTCCTACAGAGGCAGGGTGCTGGTCATCAACAACCTGATAGCATCCAGCCTCTGGCATAAGCTCAAGTGTGTGGAACCCCCTGCTGGTCTTTTAAAAAGTTGCAAATTATTATTTTAAATTTCTTTTGGGACAAGTTGCACTGGGTTCCTCAATGCACGCTGTACCTACCAAAGGAAGAGGGGGGGCAAGGGTTGGTGCACCTAGAGAGTCGAGCAGCTGCTTTTAAACTACAGTTTTTACAAAGATACCTGACAGGAAACGATGATGTCGTCTGGAGGCCGGTAGCCAGCACCATTTTAAGGGGGGTAGCAGGCCTGGGTTTGGATGCGTCATTGTTTTTAACAAACTGTGATTTTACTCGTGTGTGTGTTTTGCCTCCGTTTTACAAAGGACTTTTTAAAGTATGGACACTTTTTAAATGGGCCAGAGTGGGTCCCGCAGCATCTCTGTTCTGGCTCCTGGAAGAGCCTCTGGTGTGGGGGGCCCGGCTGGACGTCCAGGACAGCAGCAGACCTGCACTCACTGAGAGACTTCGGTCCGTTGGGGTCGTGAAGCTGAGGAACATCGTGGATGCTGCAGGTCCTGGACTCCACAACACCGAGGCCGTGGCCTCTCTGCTCGGCCTGAAGTCGGCCCGCCACACCAGAACCATCCTGAACGAGTGGACTAAAAGGCTAACAGATGATGAGATGGAGATGCTGCGGGAGTATTCTAACAGGAAGGAAACCCCTGACGAAGGGGACCCTTTTCCAGACATTGGGATTTTAGCAGACCAGGATGGACTAGAACCCAGAACTCATTCAGACTTACATGCAAATGGAAAAGGTTTTTATAGACTCTGCACTCTGGCCCTGAACAAACAGAAACTAAGTGAGAGGAGAGACACGGTGTGGAAACAGAGGCTTAACGTCCCGGGGGGCTGTGAACCTATATGGAGGCTCTTCTACAAACCTCCACTGAACAAGCGGTCTGGAGACCTGCAGTGGAGGATCCTCCACGGGGCCCTGGGCGTTAACGCCTTTGTGTCGAAAAATAAACCCCACCGTGTCCTCCGAGTGTCCGTTCTGCACCGACAGAGAGACAATCACTCACTGCTACCTGGACTGTCACAGACTGAAGCCTCTTTTTAATGTTTTAAAAACTGTGTTTTTAGACTGTGGGGAGGTTTTTACAGAGACTGCTTTTATTTTTGATGCTGGCTACAAGAAACAGAATGCAGGGAAGTGGGAACTGTTGAATTTTATTGTGGGGCAGGCAAAAATATCAATTTACAAAAGCAGGAAAAACAAAGTGAACAATACAGCAGGTCAGCAACTCACTAACATGTTTTTATCTTTGGTAAAGGCACGAGTGAGAGTAGATTTTAGATTTCACTGTCTGATGAGAAGTATGGAAGAGTTTTTAAACCGGTGGTGTTTCACTACAGCTGTGTGCTCTGTGGTGGGGGAGGAGCTTGTTTTTAACTCTGTTTTTGTGTGAGGAAAAAAGGGGAATTCTTCTATCAATGTATATAAGAAAATGTTTTAATTGTTTGGTGAAAATCTAAATAAAAGTGTTTTTTAAAAATCAAAAAAAAAAATCTCTCTCACACACACACACACACACACACACACACTCTCCCTCTCTCTCACAGACACATCAAGAGAATAGAGGGCAATCAAGAGAAGAGAGGAGAGGGCAATCAAGAGAAGAGAGAGAGAGGGCGATCAAGAGGAGAGAGAGAGGGCGATCAAGAGGAGAGAGAGAGGGCGATCAAGAGGAGAGAGAGAGGGCGATCAAGAGAAGAGAGAGGGCGATCAAAAGGAGAAGAGTGGGCGATCAAGAGGAGAGAGAGAGGGCGATCAAGAGGAGAGGAGAGGGCGATCAAGAGGAGAGAGAGGGCGATCAAGAGAGAGAGAAGGGCGATCAAGAGAAGAGAGAGAGAGGGCGATCAAGAGGAGAGGGCGAGAAGAGAAGAGAGAGAGAAGAGAGAGAGGGCGATCAAGAGAAGAGAGAGAGGGCATCAAGAGGAGAGAGAGAGGGCGATCAAGAGGAGAGAGAGGGCGATCAAGAGGATAGAGAGAGGGCGATCAAGAGAAGAGAGAGGGCGATCAAGAGAAGAGAGAGAGGCGAGCAAGAGGAGAGAGAGAGAAGAGAGAGAGGGCGATCAAGAGAAGAGAGAGAGGGCGATAGAAGATTGAGAGAGTGATCAAGAGAAGAGAGAGAGTAATGTAACCTCCTAATGTAATGTATTACCTATGAAAATGTTCAAAAAGTGCTCAAACTTCACATGTGTGCTAACAGTCCAGCCGTGAAGACATCTACGGGACAGTTTTGAGATTTCTTCAAATGCCGTTGCATGGCAACACAATGCTCACCATGAAACACGGTTTTCTCATAACTTCAGTGAAAATGCTCGAAATGGCCCAAAACTTCACAGGTTTGGTAACGATGCAGCCATCAACACATCTAAGCGTATTATGGGGTGTCATCAAATGCCGTTGCCATGGCGACAGATATTCACCATCAAGTTAGTTCAAAAGTTTGCAGTTCAAATATTCTGCTGCTTTCCCAAGCCTTTTTACTTTCTTTTCTCATCTTAATGCAAATTCATTCACTACTACTTACATCTGATATTTAACTCCTTCAGCCTATTTTCAGCTGCAGAAACCATTCAACTATTACATTATTCAGCTATTTCATTACATCAAGGCTATACATGTTTTTTTAAACCTTTTCTTTTAAATATTAAGCTTTTTCTCGCATTTTTGTAGCTAAAAGCAGCTACCATTCAGCTAATAACATATTCAGCTTTTTCAGCTAAATTCAGCCACAAATGTTCACAGTTTACAGCATTCGCACGCATTTTCTGCAGGAAATGCATTTTCTAGTTAGTGCGAATGCTGTTTACAGCATTCCACTATAGTACTTCAATTTCTTTATTCTTCCCCTTAATATTATTATTATTATTTCAACCATACTTTGCTCTCCATAACTGCAGCTTACTTTCAGCTACAGAAACCATTCAAATATCAAACTATTCAGCCTGTTCAGGAATCGATGGGAAACCTTCAACTTTTTAAAAATATTTATACTTTTTGAAATATTCATTTTTAAACTCTTTTTTTTAACATTGAAGTCAATGGGAGATGCCTTCAAATCCTCTTTTCCTACACTTTGCGCCAAATGCTACTCCTTCCACATACTTTCAGCTAGACACTTCATTCCAACTTTCAAATGATCACAACACCTTCAGCTATTCAAACTTGACTTTTATTTTTGATATCTTTTACACTTCTTGAGATAATTAACTTTGTTTGGAGCTTGGTAAAGAGGCTTTCTTCAGATTTTAACATTAGTGTGGATGGAGCAGCTCGTTAAGTCTAGAGTGCTTTGATCTCAAAACAGAGTGGAGGGGTGCTTCAAAGTCTCCTCAAATGTTTTAAACTTGCCATAATTCCCAAACCCTACACTCCTCAGACATAATTTTTCATGAAAAACGTAGGAAAACCTCTCCTAGGTTGGAAAATAAAAAAGAATTAAGAAAAAATATTAAACAAAATGCCTCTTGAGGGCATGAAGAGACAAAAAGTCCACCTAGCTCCCAATTGATTACCATGTTAAATCTTTCCGGAACTTTCTTCAGAACAGAGAGAAGTACACTTTAGACAAACTGCTCCCATCTCCACATTTTACACACAAAACCAAAAAAAACAACATATATCAGTTCATTGGGGTTCCCTGATGCTCACGGTCTGGTATTTTTTTGATAGGAGCCATAGTTTTTTAACAGGTGGCAAAATTGTCAGATATAATCCTCAATGCATTCTTAATGGCACTCAGTGCTGCAGTTGCTAAATCGTCATAAGTCGTCACCATGGTAACCTTTCATCTCTGGGTTTACACACACAGGTGTTTGTAAACATTCATTCACTACTACTTACATTTAATGTCTTATTTAACTCCTTCAGCCTAATTTCAGCTGCAGGAACCATTCAAATATCAAACAATTCAGCCTTTTCAGCACATGATGGGGAAACTTTCAACTTTTTCAAAATATGTTATACTTTTTAAAATATTCAGCTTTTTAAAGTCTTTTTTAACATGGAAGTCATTGCAATGCATTTGAGCTGTAACAATTCACACACCCTCTCTCTCTCTCTCACAGACAGACAGACAGACACACACTCTCTCTCTCTCTCTCTCTCTCTCTCTCTCTCTCTCTCTCTCTCTCTCTCTCTCTCTCTCTCTCTCACACACACACACTCTCCCTCTCTCACAGACACATCAAGAGAAGTGAGAGAGGGTGATAGAAGAGTGATAGGGTGATCAAGAGAAGAGAGAGGGCGATCAAGAGAAGAGAGAGAGAGGGCGATCAAGAGAAGAGAGAGGGTGATCAAGAGGAGAGAGAGAGGGCGATCAAGAGGAGAGAGAGAGGGCGATCAAGAGGAGAGAGAGAGGGCGATCAAGAGGAGAGAGAGTGGGCGATCAAGAGGAGAGAGAGAGGGCGATCAAGAGGAGAGAGAGGGCGATCAAGAGGAGAGAGAGAGGGCGATCAAGAGGAGAGGGCGATCAAGAGGAAGAGAGAGGGCGATCAAGAGGAGAGAGAGGGCGATCAAGAGAAGAGAGAGAGGGCGATCAGAGAAGAGAGAGGGCGATCAAGAGGAGAGAGAGAGGGCGATCAAGAGGAGAGAGTGGGCGATCAAGAGAGAGAAGTGGGCGATCAAGAGGAGAGAGAGAGGGCGATCAAGAGGAGAGAGAGAGAGCGATAAAAGATTGAGAGGGTGATCAAGAGAAGAGAGAGTAGTATCAAGAGAGTAATGTAACCTCCTAATGTAATGTATTACTCTATGAAAATGTTCAAAAAGTGCTCAAACTTCACATGTGTGCTAACAGTCCAGCCGTGAAGACATCTACGGGACAGTTTTGAGATTTCTTCAAATGCCGTTGCCATGGCAACACAATGCTCACCATGAAACACGGTTTTCTCATAACTTCAGTGAAAATGCTCGAAATGGCCCAAAACTTCACAGGTTTGGTAACGATGCAGCCATCAACACATCTAAGCGTATTATGGGGTGTCATCAAATGCCATTGCCATGGCGACAGATAATTCACCATCAAGTTAGTTCAAAAGTTTGTAGTTCAAATATTCTGCTGCTTACCCAAGCCTTTTTACTTTCTTTTCTCATCTTAATACAAATTCATTCACTACTACTTACATCTGATATTTAACTCCTTCCGCCTATTTTCAGCTGCAGAAACCATTCAACTATCACATTATTCAGCTATTTCAGGACATCAAGGCTATACATGTTTGTCTAAACCTTTTCTTTTAAATATTAAGCTTTTTCTCCATTTTGTAGCTAAAAGCAGCTACCATTCAGCTAATAACATTCAGCTTTTTCTGCATTTTCAGCTAAATTCAGCCACAAATGTTCACAGTTTACAGCATTCGCACGCATTTTCTGCAGGAAATGCATTTTCTAGTTATTATTATTATTTCAACCATACTTTGGCTCTCCATAACTTCAGCTTACTTTCAGCTACAGAAACCATTCAAATATCAAACTATTCAGCCTGTTCAGGAATCGATGGGAAACCTTCAACCTTTTAAAAATATTTTATACTTTTTGAAATATTCAGCTTTTTAAACTCTTTTTTTAACATTGAAGTCAATGGGAGATGCCTTCAAATCCTCTTTTCCTACACTTTGCGCCAAATGCTTCTCCTTCCACATACTTTCAGCTAGACACTTCATTCCAACTTTCAAATGATCACAAGAAAATATTTTTGATATCTCTTACACTTTTTGAGATAATTAACTTTGTTTGGAGCTTGGTAAAGAGGCTTTCTTCAGATTTTAACATTAGTGTGGATGGAGCAGCTCGTTAAGTCTAGAGTGCTTTGATCTCAAAACAGAGTGCAGCAGTGCTCCCCCAAAAATGTTTTAAACTTGCCATAATTCCCAAACCCTACACTCCTCAGACATATTTTTTTGAAAAACATAGGAAAACCTCTCCTAGGTTGGAAAATGACGCATAATTAAACAAAATAATTAAACAAAATGCCTCTTGAGGGCATTAAGTGACAAAATCGTTCAACATGTCTCCATTAAAGCCCATTGTAATTTCAGGCAGATATTTCCTCACAGCAGCAGCCGCACACCTTTCTTAAACTGCCAAAAAGGCCACATTATTAACCCAAAAGTACACAAAAATTACACTTCAGATACTCAACTTCCTTGACATGCTTCACGTTTTGAAATTTCACAGATATCTGTTATCGTTCTTCCACAAAACGTTCACATGTAAGAGGTTCATCTCTCATTCAGAACAATGAAGCCTTTGATGTCTTCATAGCTCGTTAGCTCAACTGTCAACACCTGTGTTATGGAACGCGATGCTGTCATCACTCCAACTGACAGCAGTCAGTTCTAACTGTTCATTTCTCTGTCTGTCTGTCTGTCTGTCTGTCTGTCTGTCGGCCCCCACCGCGGAGAATAAACAGAAGTGCAGCCATGACAACCATTCTTCTTCGCTGCTTTTGTGGAGGAAGTTGCTGCTTTTGTGGAGGAAGTTACAGCGCCACGTACAGGCTCGGCATATGTACTGCAGCTTTTCCAGCGGTTGGATCGAAATGGAGCTGTCTCGTGTGGGCAGACACTATCCGGTGTATATTGCGTGTGGACGGAAGCTTTTTGGCGATTGCGTTTGCGTTAATCCTATGCGTTTTGCCGTATGCGTTCCCGTGGGGCCGGGGCCACAGACAGACAGACAGACAGACGTAAACAGGTATTTTGATAATGTCGTCACCATGGTAACCTTTGATCTCTGGGCTTACACACACAGGTGTTTGTAAACATTCCTTCACTACTACTTACATGTAATATCTTTATTTAACTCCTTCAGCCTAATTCCAACTGCAGGAACCATTCAAATATCAAACTTTTCAGCACATGATGGGAAACGTTCAACTTTTTCAAAATATGTTATACTTTTTAAAATATTCAGCTTTTTAAAGTCTTTTTTTTAACATGGAAGTCATTGCAATGCATTTGAGCTGTAACAATTTGATTCAAATCATTTATCTTTTCTGCATTTCTCTGCTAAGTTCAGCAACACACTGACTTGGTCTCTGTAGCTAAAAGCAGCTACCATTCAGCTAATAACATATTCAGCTTTTCTCTGCATTTTCAGCTAAATTCAGCCACAAATGTTCACAGTTTACAGCATTCGCACGCATTTTCTGCAGGAAATGCATTTTCTAGTTTGAATGGTTCCTGCAGCTGAAATTAGGCTCAAGGAGTTAAATAAAGATATTAAATGTAAGTAGTAGTGAATGAATGTTTACAAACACCTGTGTGTGTAAACCCAGAGATCAAAGGTTACCATGGTGACGACTTATGACGATTTACCAACTGCAGCACTGAGTCCCATTAAGAATGCATTGAGAATTATATCTGACAATTTTGCCACCTGTTAAAAAACTATGGCTCCTATCAAAAATGACCAGACCGTGAGCATCAGGGAACCCCAATGAACTGATATATGTTGTTTTTTTGGTTTTGTGTGTAAAATGTGGAGATGGGAGCAGTTTGTCTAAAGTGTACTTCTCTCTGTTCTGAAGAAAGTTCCGGAAAGATTTAACATTGGAATCAATTGGGAGCTAGGTGGACTTTTTGTCTCTTCATGCCCTCAAGAGGCATTTTGTTTAATATGTTTTCTTCATTTTTTTTAATTTTCCAACCTAGGAGAGGTTTTCCTACGTTTTTCATGAAAAAATATGTCTGAGGAGTGTAGGATTTGGGAATTATGGCAAGTTTAAAACATTTTTTGAGGAGAATTTGAAGCACCCCTCCACTCTGTTTTGAGATCAAAGCACTCTAGACTTAACGAGCTGCTCCATCCACACTAATGTTAAAATCTGAAAAAGGCCTCTCTACCAAGCTCCAAACAAAGTTAATTATCTCAAAAAGTGTAAAAGATATCAAAAATAAAAGTCAATTTTGAATAGCTGAAGGTGTTTGATCATTTGAAAGTTGGAATGAAGTGTCTAGCTGAAAGTATGTGGAAGGAGTAGCATTTGTGCAAAGTGTAGGAAAAGAGGATTTGAAGGCATCTCCCATTGACTTCAATGTTAAAAAAAGAGTTTAAAAAGCTGAATATTTCAAAAAGTATAAAATATTTTTAAAAAGTTGAAGGTTTCCCATCGATTCCTGAACAGGCTGAATAGTTTGATATTTGAATGGTTCTGTAGCTGAAAGTAAGCTGAAGTTATGGAGAGCCAAAGTATGGTTGAAATAATAATAATAATAATTTTAAGGGGAAGAATAAAGAAATTGAAGTACTATAGTGGAATGCTGTGGCACAGCATTCGCACTAACTAGAAAATGCATTCCTGCAGAAAATGCGTGCGAATGCTGTAAACTGTGAACATTTGTGGCTGAATTTAGCTGAAAAAGCTGAATATGTTATTAGCTGAATGGTTGCTTCTTTTAGCTACAAAAATGCAAAAAGCTTAATATTTAAAAGAAAATGTTAAAAAAACATGTATAGCCTTGATGTAATGAAATAGCTGAATAATGTAATAGTTGAATGGTTTCCGCAGCTGAAAATAGGCTGAAGGAGTTAAATATCAGATGTAAGTAGTAGTGAATGAATTTGCATTAAGATGAGAAAAGAAAGTAAAAAGGCTTAGGAAAGCAGCAGAATATTTGAACTGCAAACTTTTGAACTAACTTGATGGTTGAATTATCTGTCGCCATGGCAACGGCATTTGATGACACCCCATAATACGCTTAGATGTGTTGATGGCTGCATCGTTACCAAACCTGTGAAGTTTTGGGCCATTTCGATCATTTTCACTGAAGTTATGAGAAAACCGTGGTTCATGGTGAGCATTGTGTTGCCATGGCAACGGCATTTGAAGAAATCTCAAAACTGTCCCGTAGATGTCTTCACGGCTGGACTGTTAGCACACATGTGAAGTTTGAGCACTTTTTGAACATTTTCATAGGAGTAATACATTACATTAGGAGGTTACATTACTCTCTCTCTTCTCTTGATCACCCTCTCAATCTTCTATTGCCCTCTCTCTCTTCTCTTGATCGCCCTCTCTCTCTTTTCTTGATCGCCCTCTCTCTCTTCTCTCTCTTCTCTGCTCGCCCTCTCTCGTTCCTCTTGATCCCCTTCTCTCTTCTCTTGATCGCTCCTCTCTCCTCTTGATCGCCCTCTCTCTCTTCTCTTGATCGCCCTCTATCTCTCTCTTGATCGCCCTCTCTCTCTCCTCTTGATCGCCCTCTCCCTCTCCTCTTGATCGCACACTCTCTCTCCTCTGATCGCCCTCTCTCTCTTCTCTTGATCGCCCTCTCTCTCTCCTCTTGATCGCCCACTCTCTCTCCTCTTGATCGCCCTCTCTCTCTCCTCTTGATCGCCCTCTCTCTCCTCTTGATCGCCCTCTCTCTCTTCTCTTGATTGCCCTCCTCTCTCCTCTTGATCGCTCTCTCTCTTCTCTTGATCGCCCTCTCTCTTTCTCTCTCCCTTCTCTTGCTCGCCCTCTCTCTCCCCCCTTGATCGCCCTCTCGCTCTCCTCTTGATCGCCCACTCTCTCTCCTCTTGATCGCCCACTCTCTCTCCTCTTGATCGCCCTCTCTCTCTCCTCTTGATCACCCTCTCTCTCTCTTGATCGCCCTCTCTCTCTCTTCTCTTGATCGCCCTCTCTCTCTCCTCTTGATCGCCTCTCTCTCTCCTCTTGATCGCCCTCTCTCTCTCTCTCTCCTCTTGATCGCCCTCTCTCTCTTTTCTTGATCGCCTCTCTCTCTTCTCTTGATCGCCTCTCTCTCCTCTTGATCGCGCTCTCTCTCTCATCTTGATCGCCCTCTCTCTCTTCACTTGATCGCCCTCTCTCTCTTCTCTTGATCGCCCTCTCTCTCCTCTTGATCGCCCTCTCTCTCCCCTTGATCGCCCTCTCGCTCTCCTCTTGATCGCCCACTCTCTCTCCTCTTGATCGCCCACTCTCTCTCCTCTTGATCGCCCTCTCTCTCTCCTCTTGATCACCCTCTCTCATTGACTTCAATGTTAAAAAAAAGAGTTTAAAAAGCTGAATATTTCAAAAAGTATAAAATATTTTTTAAAAGTTGAACGTTTCCCATCGATTCCTGAACAGGCTGAATAGTTTGATATTTGAATGGTTTCTGTAGCTGAAAGTAAGCTGAGGTTATGGAGAGCCAAAGTATGGTTGAAATAACTAGAAAATGCATTTCCTGCAGAAAATGCGTGCGAATGCTGTAAACTGTGAACATTTGTGGCTGAAAAAGCTGAATGTGTTATTAGCTGAATGGTAGCTGCTTTTAGCTAAAAAATGCAGAAAAAGCTTTAAAAGAAAAGGTTTAAAAAACATGTATAGCCTTGATGTAATGAAATAGCTGAATAATGTAATAGTTGAATGGTTTCTGCAGCTGAAAATAGGCTGAAGGAGTTAAATATCAGATGTAAGTAGTAGTGAATGAATTTGCATTAAGATGAGAAAAGAAAGTAAAAAGGCTTGGGAAAGCAGCAGAATATTTGAACTGCAAACTTTTGAACTAACTTGATGGTGAATTATCTGTCGCCATGGCAACGGCATTTGATGACACCCCATAATATGCTTAGATGTGTTGATGGCTGCATCGTTACCAAACCTGTGAAGTTTGGGCCATTTCGAGCATTTTCACTGAAGTTATGAGAAAACCGTGTTTCATGGTGAGCATTGTGTTGCCATGGCAACGGCATTTGAAGAAATCTCAAAACTGTACCGTAGATGTCTTCAAGGCTGGACTGTTAGCACACATGTGAAGTTTGAGCACTTTTTGAACATTTTCATAGGAGTAATACATTACATTAGGAGGTTACATTACTCTCTCTCTTCTCTTGATCACCCTCTCAATCTTCTATCGCCCTCTCTCTCTTCTCTTGATCGCCTCTCTCTCTCTCTCTCTTCTCTTGCTCGCCCCTCTCTCTTCTCTTGATCGCCCTCTCTCTTCTCTTGATCACCCTCTCTCTCTTCTTGATCGCCCTCTCTCTCTCCTCTTGATCGCCCTCTCTCTTCTCTTGATCGCCCTCTCTCTCTTCTCTTGATCGCCCTCTCTCTCTTCTCTCTCTCTTCTCTTGCTCGCCCTCTCTCTCCTCTTGATCGCCCTCTCTCTCTCTTCTCTTGATCGCCCTCCTCTCTCCTCTTGATCGCCCTCTCTCTCTCTTTCTTGATCGCCCTCTCTCTCTCCTCTTGATCGCCCTCTCTCTCTCTTCTCTTGATCGCCCTCTCTCTCTCTTCTCTTGATCGCCCTCTCTCTCTCCTCTTGATCGCCCTCTCTCTCCTCTTGATCATCCTCCCTCTCCTCTTGATCGCCCTCTCTCTCTTCTCTTGATCGCCCTCTCTCTCTTCTCTTGATTGCCCTCTCTCTCTCCTCTGTGATCAGATAGTGGTCCTGATGGTGTCCGCTGACCGGGCGCAGGCTGCCTACTCTCAGCGGGGGGAACTGAACGTGGAAACTGTGTTCTCTGAGGGATCCTCCATGTAGTCTGAGAAGCCTTCTGAGGAAACAAGGTCAAACTATTTAGGATAATACTATGAAGGATACAATGTTTTAGGCAGTAAATAGAATTTCAATTACATTTTCTACTTCAATGTGCAAAAATATTAGAACATCAGTCTTTGTGGCATGCAGGTAATCAACTGTTTAAGCTTTTACCAAACATGTAGAATGAATGTTGCAAATTACTTGAAATTATAGCATCGACAATCTATTGTTTACCTCTATGCATTAGCCACAGAGGTAGCATTATGTCCAGCTAGCATGCTAATTGCTAACGTTATATTATCGGTTTTTTTAGGGGAAAACTAGTTTCTAATCCTGAGAGAAACACCTCGCCTGAAACACACGATTAGTGCCATGAGTTAGTGAAGCAAATTACAGAACATTGCACACTTATTCACAAGTCAAAACGTGTTCCAGCTAGCATGCTAATGCTAACGTTATATTATCGAGTTATCCCGGAGGGGAAAACTAGTTTCTAATCCTGAGAGAAACACCTCGCCTGAAACACACGATTAGTGCCATGAGTTAGTGAAGCAAATTACAGAACATTGCACACTTATTCACAAGTCAAAACGTGTTCATAGCGGGCATGGATGAGAATAGCTAGCTAGCTAGATGTTATTAGCCAGCTTGGACCTAACGTTAGCAAGTTCTACCATGGCTAGCTCGATCTACTGAGCAAATAAAAGTACATCTAAGACCAGTATTGTGCAGATTAAAACTGTGCAGTGCATGTATTTTATTTTACCTTGGTAGTCGTCCCGACATGACTTTGCCAGGTCTGCTAACTTTGCTGATCCACTGAAACTGCATGCAGTAGAAGCTTCTGAATGCGGCGCTTCGCGTCCTCCGAGTCAATCGCCAGAAGCGCAGACACATCATCCTCATCACTCCACCGCTCCAATTGATTTATTTAGTTTGCTATAATAACTGCTTTCACAAAAGGAATCTCTTCGTGTGTGTTGCGAAGCGAGGAAATACAATGGCCGCTTAGAACAAAAAATTCTGAGTCAAACGGGCGTGGTTTGCATTCCGCACAGCCAATCAGACGTAGGAACTACTTTCTCCCACGAGAGACCCTGCTCTGTAGCAGGGACTGAAAAGCGAGTCTCGCGAACTAAGTTGAGCTACTTTAGTTCCTGGGGCTTTTTGGTGTGAACGCAAATATATCGTAGTTCTGATGAACTATTGTGGGAAAAGTACACCAAAGTACTCCGGTGTGAATGCACCTTATGATGATGAATTGGATGCACCAGCACCAGCAGCAGCAGAGCCTTGGGTAGCAGTGGCACAAGGTGCAGAGGAGGGGGGCACTGAAATAAGAGAGGGTTTGATGCGCTACCTGAATAGCAATTGAAAGATTGTGGGCCATTAAGGGTAGTGACATTTTGATTTGTGTTTATTATTACTACATTGTGTTGAACTTAAATTAATATTTTTTCTCTTTCACATACATGTGTTTGTCAAATGATTTAAACCAAAAAATGTTGTCAGAATTGACTATTTAGTAAATATTTGAATGTCAATTACCAGTAAGTACTGCCCCATAATAACATTTGAGCAAATATCAGATCCTGAAAAGAAAATCTCTAATAAATTAAGCAAATATCCAAGTAAACTATAAACATAAATACAAATTATCTCTTATCCTCCTCTTTCTGTTTTTTTTCGAAATACCCCCTTCCAGTTTATTTATAAAAGGTAGTCTTTGACTTTAAGTAAGCATATTGTGCCTCATATGTACAAGGTTAACATTGAAAGTTACGATGATATGTCCCAATGCGTCTCAATGTACATGTTACTCCAGCTGCATATCAGTTTACTCCACTCAAATGGCGCAAAACTCGCGTTCCATGGACAGATGTGTAATACACTCAAATTACAATAGATGGAGCTCTAGACTAAAAAATTTGAAAAAATGTTGTTAACACTCTGGGTGTGTGGAGACGAGTGAACCAAAACGTAAAACCTCCGCAATTAAAACAGTTTAATCGAGTTTGAGCACTAATATACCCATGTTTTGAACACTTTAGCGGGGTAAATGTGTTATCTTTTCACCCTGGTCCTGAATTAAAACAGTTCACCGACTTTAAACACTAATGTGCCCATGATTCAGACACTTATTCATGGGTAAATGTGTTATCTTTTCACCCTGGTCCTGAATTAAAACAGTTCCCCGACTTTAAACACTAATGTGCCCATGATTCAGACACTTATTCATGGGTCAATGTGTTCTCTTTTCCCCCCTGGGTGTGTGTGTGTGAGACAAGTGAACTGTGTCAGCCTGCAAACAAGCAGCAGTCTGCTGTCATTTGAAACATGTTCCCCGACTTTTTAACACACTTTTACCCACGTTTTGAGCACTTATTCCTGGGTCAATGTGTTCTCTTCCCCCCTGGGTGTGTGTATGTCTGCCTGGAAGTGTGATATGCTGCTTAAAGCAGTGATTCTGCTGTTTTTAGTTTATTGTACATTTAATAAATTAAATATGATTAATATGTACATTGTTCTGTCTATACTGACACGTTTATGTCCATAACTCCGTATGTTTATGTCGTCCAATGTACACTGTCTAAAAACGACAATAACGAGTTAATTAAAACATTTTGGCCGCTCATAGGCGGCCTGCCATGCGCACCTTGAGTCCCCGGGCCCCCTGACTTAAGCACACTGCTTGGACAAAACCCCATGTGCATAACTGCCAGACAAGCGTGCCCTTGGTAACCTAAAAATATGAAAGTGTCTGAGTGTCGGAGTCCGCAGTTGGATGCTTAAGGGCGGACGGTAGACCACCACAAAATCCACCCCTTGTTAGTCTTACCAGGGGCAACGAGGTTTCTGGAGGGTGTGAATATCTGGGTTTAGTCCGCAGTTGGATGCTTAAGGGCGGACGGTAGACCACCACAAAATCCACCCCTTGTTAGTCTTACCAGGGGCACGAGATTCTGGAGGGTGTGAATATCTGGGTTTAGTCCGTGGGGGAGTGCTTAACTGCGGGGGCCCGGGGACTCACGGTGTGCAAGGTTATGGAGTGCCACTGTAATAGGGACATGCTGTGGTCATTAGTCCGTCCTTCGGGGCTCTGTGAGCGGGCAAAGATAGAAGATAGATTTATGGGTAAGACAGCGATGTGCTGTACCCTGGGTCTCTGGCTCTCTGAGACCCTGCTAAAAGCAGTGACTCTGCTGCCTGCATTTAAACAGATTACCAGTTTATAACATTACTTTAGCCCTGATCAGAGCCTGTTTTATGGGTAAGACAGCGATGTGCTGTACCCTGGGTCTCTGGCTCTCTGAGACCCTGCTAAAAGCAGTGACTCTGCTGCCTGCATTTAAACAGATTCACCAGTTTATAACATTACTTTAGCCCTGATCAGAGCCCTGTTTTATGGGTAAGACAGCGATGTGCTGTACCCTGGGTCTCTGGCTCTCTGAGACCCTGCTAAAAGCAGTGACTCTGCTGCCTGCATTCAAACAGATTCACCAGTTTATAACATTACTTTAGCCCTGATCAGAGCCCTGTTTTATGGGTAAGACAGCGATGTGCTGTACCCTGGGTCTCTGGCTCTCTGAGACCTGCTAAAAGCAGTGACTCTGCTGCCTGCATTTAAACAGATTCACCAGTTTATAACATTACTTTAGCCCTGATCAGAGCCCTGTTTTATGGGTAAGACAGCGATGTGCTGTACCCTGGGTCTCTGGCTCTCTGAGACCCTGCTAAAAGCAGTGACTCTGCTGCCTGCATTCAAACAGATTCACCAGTTTATAACATTACTTTAGCCCTGATCAGAGCCATGTTTTATGGGTAAGACAGCGATGTGCTGTACCCTGGGTCTCTGGCTCTCTGAGACCCTGCTAAAAGCAGTGACTATGCTGCCTGCATTTAAACAGATTCACCAGTTTATAACATTACTTTAGCCCTGATCAGAGCCCTGTTTTATGGGTAAGACAGCGATGTGCTGTACCTGGGTCTCTGGCTCTCTGAGACCCTGCTAAAAGCAGTGACTATGCTGCCTGCATTTAAACAGATTCACCAGTTTATAACATTACTTTAGCCCTGATCAGAGCCCTGTTTTATGGGTAAGACAGCGATGTGCTGTACCCTGGGTCTCTGGCTCTCTGAGACCCTGCTAAAAGCAGTGACTCTGCTGCCTGCATTTAAACAGATTCACCAGTTTATAACATTACTTTAGCCCTGATCAGAGCCCTGTTTTATGGGTAAGACAGCGATGTGCTGTACCCTGGGTCTCTGGCTCTCTGAGACCCTGCTAAAAGCAGTGACTCTGCTGCCTGCATTTAAACAGATTCACCAGTTTATAACATTACTTTAGCCCTGATCAGAGCCCTGTTTTATGGGTAAGACAGCGATGTGCTGTACCCTGGGTCTCTGGCTCTCTGAGACCCTGCTAAAAGCAGTGACTCTGCTGCCTGCATTTAAACAGATTCACCAGTTTATAACATTACTTTAGCCCTGATCAGAGCCCTGTTTTATGGGTAAGACAGCGATGTGCTGTACCCTGGGTCTCTGGCTCTCTGAGACCCTGCTAAAAGCAGTGACTCTGCTGCCTGCATTTAAACAGATTCACCAGTTTATAACATTACTTTACCCTGATCAGAGCCCTGTTTTATGGGTAGACAGCGATGTGCTGTACCCTGGGTCTCTGGCTCTCTGAGACCCTGCTAAAAGCAGTGACTCTGCTGCCTGCATTTAAACAGATTCACCAGTTTATAACATTACTTTAGCCCTGATCAGAGCCCTGTTTTATGGGTAAGACAGCGATGTGCTGTACCCTGGGTCTCTGGCTCTCTGAGACCCTGCTAAAAGCAGTGACTCTGCTGCCTGCATTTAAACAGATTCACCAGTTATAACATTACTTTAGCCCTGATCAGAGCCCTGTTTTATGGGTAAGACAGCGATGTGCTGTACCCTGGGTCTCTGGCTCTCTGAGATCCTGCTAAAAGCAGTGACTCTGCTGCCTGCATTCAAACAGATTCACCAGTTTATAACATTACTTTAGCCCTGATCAGAGCCCTGTTTTATGGGTAAGACAGCGATGTGCTGTACCCTGGGTCTCTGCTCTCTGAGACCCTGCTAAAAGCAGTGACTCTGCTGCCTGCATTTAAACAGATTCACCAGTTTATAACATTACTTTAGCCCTGATCAGAGCCCTGTTTTATGGGTAAGACAGCGATGTGCTGTACCCTGGGTCTCTGGCTCTCTGAGACCCTGCTAAAAGCAGTGACTCTGCTGCCTGCATTCAAACAGATTCACCAGTTTATAACATTACTTTAGCCCTGATCAGAGCCATGTTTTATGGGTAAGACAGCGATGTGCTGTACCCTGGGTCTCTGGCTCTCTGAGACCCTGCTAAAAGCAGTGACTATGCTGCCTGCATTTAAACAGATTCACCAGTTTATAACATTACTTTAGCCCTGATCAGAGCCCTGTTTTATGGGTAAGACAGCGATGTGCTGTACCCTGGGTCTCTGGCTCTCTGAGACCCTGCTAAAAGCAGTGACTATGCTGCCTGCATTTAAACAGATTCACCAGTTTATAACATTACTTTAGCCCTGATCAGAGCCCTGTTTTATGGGTAAGACAGCGATGTGCTGTACCCTGGGTCTCTGGCTCTCTGAGACCCTGCTAAAAGCAGTGACTCTGCTGCCTGCATTTAAACAGATTCACCAGTTTATAACATTACTTTAGCCCTGATCAGAGCCCTGTTTTATGGGTAAGACAGCGATGTGCTGTACCCTGGGTCTCTGGCTCTCTGAGACCCTGCTAAAAGCAGGACTCTGCTGCCTGCATTTAAACAGATTCACCAGTTTATAACATTACTTTAGCCCTGATCAGAGCCCTGTTTTATGGGTAAGACAGCGATGTGCTGTACCCTGGGTCTCTGGCTCTCTGAGACCCTGCTAAAAGCAGTGACTCTGCTGCCTGCATTTAAACAGATTCACCAGTTTATAACATTACTTTAGCCCTGATCAGAGCCCTGTTTTATGGGTAAGACAGCGATGTGCTGTACCCTGGGTCTCTGGCTCTCTGAGACCCTGCTAAAAGCAGTGACTCTGCTGCCTGCATTTAAACAGATTCACCAGTTTATAACATTACTTTAGCCCTGATCAGAGCCCTGTTTTATGGGTAAGACAGCGATGTGCTGTACCCTGGGTCTCTGGCTCTCTGAGACCCTGCTAAAAGCAGTGACTCTGCTGCCTGCATTTAAACAGATTCACCAGTTTTATAACATTACTTTAGCCCTGATCAGAGCCCTGTTTTATGGGTAAGACAGCGATGTGCTGTACCCTGGGTCTCTGGCTCTCTGAGACCCTGCTAAAAGCAGTGACTCTGCTGCCTGCATTTAAACAGATTCACCAGTTTATAACATTACTTTAGCCCTGATCAGAGCCCTGTTTTATGGGTAAGACAGCGATGTGCTGTACCCTGGGTCTCTGGCTCTCTGAGATCCTGCTAAAAGCAGTGACTCTGCTGCCTGCATTCAAACAGATTCACCAGTTTATAACATTACTTTAGCCCTGATCAGAGCCCTGTTTTATGGGTAAGACAGCGATGTGCTGTACCCTGGGTCTCTGGCTCTCTGAGACCCTGCTAAAAGCAGTGACTCTGCTGCCTGCATTTAAACAGATTCACCAGTTTATAACATTACTTTAGCCCTGATCAGAGCCCTGTTTTATGGGTAAGACAGCGATGTGCTGTACCCTGGGTCTCTGGCTCTCTGAGACCCTGCTAAAAGCAGTGACTCTGCTGCCTGCATTCAACAGATTCACCAGTTTATAACATTACTTTAGCCCTGATCAGAGCCATGTTTTATGGGTAAGACAGCGATGTGCTGTACCCTGGGTCTCTGGCTCTCTGAGACCCTGCTAAAAGCAGTGACTATGCTGCCTGCATTTAAACAGATTCACCAGTTTATAACATTACTTTAGCCCTGATCAGAGCCCTGTTTTATGGGTAAGACAGCGATGTGCTGTACCCTGGGTCTCTGGCTCTCTGAGACCCTGCTAAAAGCAGTGACTATGCTGCCTGCATTTAAACAGATTCACCAGTTTTAAACATTACTTTAGCCCTGATCAGAGCCCTGTTTTATGGGTAAGACAGCGATGTGCTGTACCCTGGGTCTCTGGCTCTCTGAGACCCTGCTAAAAGCAGTGACTCTGCTGCCTGCATTTAAACAGATTCACCAGTTTATAACATTACTTTAGCCCTGATCAGAGCCCTGTTTATGGGTAAGACAGCGATGTGCTGTACCCTGGGTCTCTGGCTCTCTGAGACCCTGCTAAAAGCAGTGACTCTGCTGCCTGCATTTAAACAGATTCACCAGTTTATAACATTACTTTAGCCCTGATCAGAGCCCTGTTTATGGGTAAGACAGCGATGTGCTGTACCCTGGGTCTCTGGCTCTCTGAGACCCTGCTAAAAGCAGTGACTCTGCTGCCTGCATTTAAACAGATTCACCAGTTTATAACATTACTTTAGCCCTGATCAGAGCCCTGTTTTATGGGTAAGACAGCGATGTGCTGTACCCTGGGTCTCTGGCTCTCTGAGACCCTGCTAAAAGCAGTGACTCTGCTGCCTGCATTTAAACAGATTCACCAGTTTATAACATTACTTTAGCCCTGATCAGAGCCCTGTTTTATGGGTAAGACAGCGATGTGCTGTACCCTGGGTCTCTGGCTCTCTGAGACCTGCTAAAAGCAGTGACTCTGCTGCCTGCATTTAAACAGATTCACCAGTTTATAACATTACTTTAGCCCTGATCAGAGCCCTGTTTTATGGGTAAGACAGCGATGTGCTGTACCCTGGGTCTCTGGCTCTCTGAGACCCTGCTAAAAGCAGTGACTCTGCTGCCTGCATTTAAACAGATTCACCAGTTTATAACATTACTTTAGCCCTGATCAGAGCCCTGTTTTATGGGTAAGACAGCGATGTGCTGTACCCTGGGTCTGGCTCTCTGAGATCCTGCTAAAAGCAGTGACTCTGCTGCCTGCATTCAACAGATTCACCAGTTTATAACATTACTTTAGCCCTGATCAGAGCCCTGTTTTATGGGTAAGACAGCGATGTGCTGTACCCTGGGTCTCTGGCTCTCTGAGACCCTGCTAAAAGCAGTGACTCTGCTGCCTGCATTTAAACAGATTCACCAGTTATAACATTACTTTAGCCCTGATCAGAGCCCTGTTTTATGGGTAAGACAGCGATGTGCTGTACCCTGGGTCTCTGGCTCTCTGAGACCCTGCTAAAAGCAGTGACTCTGCTGCCTGCATTCAAACAGATTCACCAGTTTATAACATTACTTTAGCCCTGATCAGAGCCATGTTTTATGGGTAAGACAGCGATGTGCTGTACCCTGGGTCTCTGGCTCTCTGAGACCCTGCTAAAAGCAGTGACTAGCTGCCTGCATTTAAACAGATTCACCAGTTTATAACATTACTTTAGCCCTGATCAGAGCCCTGTTTTATGGGTAAGACAGCGATGTGCTGTACCCTGGGTCTCTGGCTCTCTGAGACCCTGCTAAAAGCAGTGACTATGCTGCCTGCATTTAAACAGATTCACCAGTTTATAACATTACTTTAGCCCTGATCAGAGCCCTTTTTATGGGTAAGACAGCGATGTGCTGTACCCTGGGTCTCTGGCTCTCTGAGACCCTGCTAAAAGCAGTGACTCTGCTGCCTGCATTTAAACAGATTCACCAGTTTATAACATTACTTTAGCCCTGATCAGAGCCCTGTTTTATGGGTAAGACAGCGATGTGCTGTACCCTGGGTCTCTGGCTCTCTGAGACCCTGCTAAAAGCAGTGACTCTGCTGCCTGCATTTAAACAGATTCACCAGTTTAAACATTACTTTAGCCCTGATCAGAGCCCTGTTTTATGGGTAAGACAGCGATGTGCTGTACCCTGGGTCTCTGGCTCTCTGAGACCCTGCTAAAAGCAGTGACTCTGCTGCCTGCATTTAAACAGATTCACCAGTTTATAACATTACTTTAGCCCTGATCAGAGCCCTGTTTTATGGGTAAGACAGCGATGTGCTGTACCCTGGGTCTCTGGCTCTCTGAGACCCTGCTAAAAGCAGTGACTCTGCTGCCTGCATTTAAACAGATTCACCAGTTTATAACATTACTTTAGCCCTGATCAGAGCCCTGTTTTATGGGTAAGACAGCGATGTGCTGTACCCTGGGTCTCTGGCTCTCTGAGACCCTGCTAAAAGCAGTGACTCTGCTGCCTGCATTTAAACAGATTCACCAGTTTATAACATTACTTTAGCCCTGATCAGAGCCCTGTTTTATGGGTAAGACAGCGATGTGCTGTACCCTGGGTCTCTGGCTCTCTGAGACCCTGCTAAAAGCAGTGACTCTGCTGCCTGCATTTAAACAGATTCACCAGTTTATAACATTACTTTAGCCCTGATCAGAGCCCTGTTTTATGGGTAAGACAGCGATGTGCTGTACCCTGGGTCTCTGGCTCTCTGAGATCCTGCTAAAAGCAGTGACTCTGCTGCCTGCATTCAAACAGATTCACCAGTTTATAACATTACTTTAGCCCTGATCAGAGCCCTGTTTTATGGGTAAGACAGCGATGTGCTGTACCCTGGGTCTCTGGCTCTCTGAGACCCTGCTAAAAGCAGTGACTCTGCTGCCTGCATTTAAACAGATTCACCAGTTTATAACATTACTTTAGCCCTGATCAGAGCCCTGTTTTATGGGTAAGACAGCGATGTGCTGTACCCTGGGTCTCTGGCTCTCTGAGACCCTGCTAAAAGCAGTGACTCTGCTGCCTGCATTAAACAGATTCACCAGTTTATAACATTACTTTAGCCCTGATCAGAGCCTGTTTTATGGGTAAGACAGCGATGTGCTGTACCCTGGGTCTCTGGCTCTCTGAGACCCTGCTAACAGCAGTGATTCTGCTGTTTTTAGCTCATTGTACATTAACTAATTAAATATTATTAATATGTACATTATCCGTCTATACTGACACATTTATGTCCATAACTCTGTATGTTTTGAGTCCAATGTACACCGTCTAAAAACGACAATTGTGACTGAATTAAAACAGTTTGACAGCATTTTAACACTCATGTAGCCATTGTGCAGCCCTGTTCCATGGGTAACAATTGAATTACCCTCTCCTGTGAATTAAAACATTTCCCAAGGCTTTAAACACTAATATACCCATGATTCAGACAATTATTCCTGGGTAAATGTGTTATCTTTTCACCCTGGTCCTGAATTAAAACAGTTCCCCCGACTTTAAACACTAATCTACCCATATTTGGCCACTTATTACTGGGTTAATATATCATCTTTTCCCCCTGGGTGTGTATGGCAACATCTGGTGGAACATTGTGAATTACACAAAATCCAAAACTTTAATGTTTTTTATCTTAGCGAAATAATGGTTTAATGACCCCAATGTAATGATCATTTATGATTCTGCAGATGTTGTCTACACGTGTATCATAACGGCTTATTTTAGAGTGATTTGGAAAACTCGGTTAGCGAGGTTTATTTTGTCAATATGAGATGCACTGTTTTCATGTCCCATGTACATATGTACATATGGCCTCACGCACTACCAACATATACTAACGCAGAGTAATATGTAAATATATATAATATATTGGTTGTGTATATATGTGAACATACATTTACTATATTAACATTTATATGGGGACATGTACTATATATATTCACAAATATATGGGGACATGTATGTACTATATATTCAGATTTATATGGGGACATGTACTATATATTCACAAATATATGGGGACATGTATGTAGAATATATTCACAATTATATGGGGACATGTACTATATATATTCACAATTATATGGGGACAGTGCTATATATTCACAATTATGGGGACATGTATGCACTATATATATTCAGATTTATAAAAGACCATGTACGTACCATATATTCTGAACATGAGTGCAATATATGTTCACAATGAGGAGAAATGCATGTTCTGATAAAAAAAATCTTTCATTTCATTTCAAACCTTTATTTATGCAGGTGAATCCATTGAGATCATTGATCTCTTTTTCAAGGGTGACCTGCTGCAAGTAGGTTCCACATGAATACATATAAACATAACAGAAAAACAAAAAAGGACATCATACAGCATATTTACAGTGACTACAGTTTACATAGCTAGTAACATTTACAGGTTCCAACAGTTTCCGATTGGATAATATCTATCCTTGCTTTAAAAACATTTAGTGGAACCAAATTGCTCAGACTGTTCCAAGTTAGCGGAGCTGCGCATCTAAATGCTATCTCCCCTAAGACAGTCCTAGCAGTTGGCACATTTAATAAAATCACAGCATTCGATCTCAGGCAGTAGCCACTTACAATTCGCCGTGAGATCAGGGAGCAGATGTAGGAAGGAAGTTTCCCTAACATGGCTTTGTATATAAAATGTACCAGTGACTGAGCCTCCGTACAGTTAGTGAAGGCAAAACCTGCCCTTGCATACAGGGTACAGTGATGGGTTAATACTTTACAGTTAGTCACAAATCTCAGTGCACTGTGATAGGCGGCATCTAACTTGACCAGGCAATTGGCAGGTGCATTCATATAGATCAGATCACCATAGTCCAGTACAGGTAAAAAGGTCACAGTGACTAGCTTTTCCTGGCCTCAAGTGAGAAACAGGACTTGTTCCTGGAAAAGAAACCTAGCCTAACCCTCAGTTTTTAAGCAGGTTATTGACATGAAGTTTAAAAGTGAGACAATCATCAAGCCAGATACCAAGGTATTTGTAACAGGTAACCACTTCAAGTTTTATTCCTTGTGTAATTACAATATCTAAAACAGGCTCTGGTGTCTTTTTTAGTTTTTGAAAAGAGCATTACCTTGGTTTTATCAACATTTAAAAGAAGCTTAAGCGCTGAGAGCTGAGTCTGAATAATGAGAAGCTTAATTTGTTTTTTTCTATCAATGTGTAACAGTTATCAAAATACTCATTAAAAGAAGGACAAGGAAAGAATAAAAGAAAAGGCCTATAAACAACACATTATGTAATGACTCAAGAACATTTTCATGTAATTATGTAATAAAACCCACATTTTGTAATAATCTGCTGCATTCTGTAACAGCAACGCAATATAAAATACATTTCCCTGCATTTTGTAATAATTATTACATTTTGCAATGGTTATTACAAAATGCGTGAGTTGCCCTTTTAAAAAACTGTAATATTCATTATGTAACCATAACCAAACTGTAAATATATCCCAAAATTGATGTTGATATACATGTTGGCTAATGAATATGGTAACACTTGATCTAGTTTTGGCCAATGAAAGATATTCTACTGAAATATTTTTAAATTATGAGTAAGGATGATTCATGGTTGAATAAATAAAAAACAGTTGTAATGTTATTGTTTGCAACTCATTTTGTAATAACCACAGCAATATGTAATAATATATTTCAAAATGTGGCGACATGTATTACATATTTGCATTGAACTTGTTTACTACATAATGGGCAAATTATTACAAAAGGAGGTGTTATTACATAATGAAGGAAAATGTATTACATTTGTATAGGTATAGTTAATAAATGATGCATTGTTATTTCATACAGGGCCAAAAAGAGCAGTGTTATCCTATTAACAATCTTGGTTTTGTTTCACCTGGTGACAACTTTAAACATGAGCTGATTACTCATTAAAACAAGGTCCGGAACAGGGCCAAAAAACAGTCTTGTACCCTATTTGATCGTCAATCTTGTTTTTTTCGTGCCTTAACTCACAAATTCTTGTGTTAATGGATGTTCTTATATCTGATGTCTTGGTCCCTGGATGGTGGTTTACTACAGCATCTGTGGAACAGAACAATTACAAATAATTAGAAGTTCACAAAAGACAGCAGGAATTATAACAATATCCATAATATCTATATTAAAGCATGGGCTGGCTTGGTGAATAATGTGGGAATACAAATAGTGGAAGAATAGGCTTTGTACATTTTCGTCTGAGTGTGGCGCTACTGGTTGGTATATTTTATGGAATTTGGACCAAGCATCTGCATCTGTAACAGTTCTGTTTAAAACTTTTTTAAATGTAATTGCATTCATCTTTAAAGGTGGGGTAGGTAAGTTTGAGAAACCGGCTCGAGATACACTTTTTGTTATATTCCATGGAATGCTCTTAACATCCCGATAGCAATGAATATCTTAAGTGCTTTGACAAAAAATCCATAAAAAAATATCATCTGTGGAAGCCATGAATAAAGTGATATGTGAAAAGTAAAATTACAGTGAAATTAAATGACAGTGCGTTCCTTACCACTGCAATCTGGCTCCTGTCCTCGTGTCTTTTGGGTCTGATTCCTCACTACTGATGTCTGCTTCTCTGCATGGGCCCTCGCTCCTTATTTATTCTGTCTCAGTCACCACTGCTATCTGGCTCCTCTGTCCTCTTGACTTGTGGTTCTGCAGGCTTAGTTCGACCTATGAATTTCAACAATGCTCCTGTAAAATATATAGATATATAGTATTATGGGTCAACATTAAAATAACATACATTGGAGAGCAAAATGTGAAATGCCATTGACTGTATGTTACGAACTCAGACACTTAGGATGTAGGACCCAATTGCACGACCCGGGAGACAGAGGTAAAGTACTTGTAAGATACTTTATTTTCCAAATACAGCAATGAACAACAAAAAAGGTAACTATCAAATCTCTAACCGAGATGACAAAAATAGAGGAACAAAATGAAAGCGCTCACGTAGTGAGGAATCAAACTTTACAAGAGCACAAAGAGCATAGACCTGACCATAGCAAGAGACAATACGAACTGACAAAGAACACTTGGGAGACAGGGGAATATAAGCACAGGGTAACTAGACACAGGTGGGACCAATCAGGGGCGGGGCTGACATTGATGAGCACAGGAGACACAGGTGAAAATAATCAGGAAGCCTGGAATGAGAGAAAGCAAACGTAAATAACATGCATCTCTCTAGCATTTCTGTCGGTGCACAACAGTACCCCCCCCTCTAGGGCCAACTCCTGATGGCCCAGGCTGATTGTAAAAATCGTGGATAAGCGTCTTGTCTACGATAAATGACGCAGCTACCCAGCTTCTAGCCTCAGGACCGTAACCCTTCCAGTCTACCAGGAATTGCTTCCCCCTCCCCCTATTACGGACCTCTAGTAGCTTACGGACCTTGTAAACCTCACCCCCTTCAAAGAACTCGGGCGGTGGAGGGGGCTTGGAGGCGGGAACAAGTGTGCTCTCACACACCGGCTTGATTTTACTGACGTGAAACGTCGGATGTACTCTCATAGTTCTGGGGAGTTGCAAGCGTACAGACACCGGGTTGATGACTCTGGACACCGGGAAAGGACCCACAAATCTCGGAGCCAGTTTCCTTGAGGCGACATGGAGTGGTAAGTCCTTAGTGGAAAGCCAAACATTTTGGCCTGGTCTGTAGGAGGGAGCGACCCTGCGATGGACGTCTGCAACAGCCTTCATCCGAGCTGAACTTCGGAGAAGAGCCTGGCGAGCACCAGCCCAAACTCGTCGACAACGTCTGATCATGGCATGAGCCGATGGAACCCTCACCTCTTCCTCGTTGTTAGGGAAAAATGGAGGCTGGAAACCATTGACACAATGGAATGGAGAGACACCTGTGGCTGCCGTAGGAAGAGTATTGTGGGCAAACTCGACCCATGTGAGGTGGTCACTCCAGGTAGTCTGGTTCCGGGAGACGAGACAACGTAGCGTAGTCTCTAGTTCCTGGTTCAGACGCTCCGACTGTCCATTTGACTGAGGATGATATCCTGATGACAAGCTGACGGTGGCACCTATGAGTCGACAAAACTCCTTCCAGAAAACGGAAATGAATTGTGGACCCCTGTCGGAAACAATGTCATCAGGGAATCCATGGATCCTGAATATGTGATTCATCATGACCTCTGCGGTGACTTTGGCAGAGGGAAGCTTGGTCAATGGGATGAAGTGAGCCATCTTTGAAAATCGATCCACCACTGTTAAGACCGTAGTCTTGCCTCTGGATGAAGGAAATCCTGTCACAAAATCCATTGAAATGTGTGACCAAGGACGTTGGGGAATCGGCAGGGGCTGGAGCAAGCCCATCTTGACTTGTGATGAGGTCTTATTACACGCACACACCGGACAAGCCGCTACGTACTCTGCCACATCTTTCTTCATGGCTGGCCACCAGAAACGTTGTTGTATCCTGAACATTGTCCTTGTTACCCCCGGATGGCACGAAAGCACAGATGAGTGAGCCCAGTGGATGACCTTGGAGTGAAGAGCCTCAGGAACAAACAGCAGATTGTTGGGACACTCGCTAGGTGCTGGATTCTTGACATTCGCCTTTTTTACGTCCGACTCCACTTGCCAGGAAAAGGCTCCGATCACACGGTTAAGTGGAAGGATGGTCTTGGGCTCTACCGCAAGTGGTTCTGGATCATAAAGACGAGACAAAGCATCGGGTTTTTGATTCTGAGACCCGGGACGAAAAGAGAGGGTGAAATTGAACCTACTAAAGAATAGTGTCCACCTGGCCTGACGGGAGTTGAGACGCTTAGCCTTTCTTATATATTCCAGATTCTTGTGATCTGTCCAGACTAAAAACGGCTGCTCTGCACCCTCTAACCAGTGTCTCCATTCCTCGAGGGCAGCTTTTACAGCTAACAGTTCCTTGTTCCCCACGTCGTAATTCCGCTCTGCCGTTGTCAGTTTCCGCGACAGGTAAGCACATGGATGCATCTTGTTGTCTTCTGCAGAACGTTGAGACAGTACTCCTCCAATTCCCTCATTGGAAGCATCAACCTCGACCATAAACTGGCGCTGGGGATCTGGAATGGTGAGTATGGGGGCTGATGTGAATCTCTCTCTGAGACGTTGGAAAGCGAAGTCCGCCTGGGGAGTCCACTTGAAAGGAACCTTAGGAGAAGTCAGAACATGTAGAGGGGCAGCAACAGAACTGAAATTCCTAATAAACTTCCTATAGAAGTTAGCAAACCCTAGAAACTGTTGGACCTTCTTCCTGGAGTCTGGTGTAGGCCACTGGGATACTGCACTGATTTTAGCAGGATCCATTTGCATATGATTAGGTGAGATTATGTATCCTAAGAAGGATACCTCTTTTGTGTGGAACTCACACTTCTCTGCCTTGACATATAACTGATTCTCTAGCAGTTTCTGCAAAACCTGACGGACATGGTTAACATGAGACTTAGTGTCTGGGGAGAAAATCAGAATATCATCCAGATACACAAACACTGAAATATTCAAAAATTCCCGTAAAACCTCATTCACAAGAGCTTGAAACACAGCCGGTGCATTGCATAGTCCAAAAGGCATTACTAGATACTCATAGTGACCACTCTGAGTGTTGAATCCTGTCTTCCACTCATCCCCTTTTCTTATTCTAACCAAGTGATATGCATTTCTTAAATCTAACTTGGTGAATATTTTGGCAGTTTGAAGTAGTTCAAAGGCAGATGTCATGAGTGGCAGAGGATAGCGGTTCTTCACCGTAATGTCATTTAGTGGACTGTAGTCTATGCAAGGTCTCAGAGACCCGTCTTTCTTTCCCACAAAGAAAAATCCCGCTCCGGCTGGAGAAGATGAAGGACGGATAATTCCTGATTTGAGTGAAGAGGAAATGTATTCGTCCATTGCTGCTCTCTCAGGTCTCGAAATCGAATAAAGTTTCCCCTTGGGAATGGGGGCTCCCGGTAAGAGATCAATGGGACAGTCAAAATCTCGGTGAGGAGGTAGCGACATGGCTTTGGATTTGTTAAAGGCTTCCTTTAAATCATGGTAACAGGAAGGTACCTTCTGTAGATCAGGATAGTCGGGGTGATCTATAATGATTTACGAGAGTCTGTTGGTGCATTAACAGGTTGTGAAAGTTTACACCTGCCCATACAATCCTCTCCCCATTCTTTAATTTTCCCTGAACGCCAGTCAATGTGAGGATTGTGGATCTTTAGCCATGGAAACCCCAATATAATCGGGTGCTGAGCCGACTCAAAAATATGGAATTGCATGCTCTCGGTATGGTCCTTATTCACAGTAATCTGAATGGGCTCAGTGCAATGGGTAACTGTGAACAACAAGCGGCCGTCTAAGGCACTGGCATTAATAGGATGAGATAGCGGAACAGTCTTTATTTCTAGCTGATTTACTACGCCCCAGTCCATAAGACTTTCGTCAGCCCCTGAGTCTATTAACACACCCTGGTCAATGGTTTGATTGTTAATACAAATGTTTACCTGCGTAACAGGTCGAGGAGGAAAGTCTGCGGGAAACTTGCTCACCAGCGCCCTCCTTTTGACTGGTGAGCACGATCTTTTCCCGGGCATGAAGCGAGTTGATGATCCGACTGGCCGCAGTAGAAACAACAACCCTCCCGTAGACGGCGCTGCCTCTCCTCCAGAGAAAGCCTGGTTCTTCCCAGCTGCATGGGTTCCCCGGAGCCATTCGGAAGTGTAATCCTCTGACGGTGTGGTAACATGGGCTGGACATCCTCGGCTGGCGGCGCGACCCACCAAGATGCATTCTGGGAGCTGGGAATAACGTCTCGGTTGCGTCGACGCTCCCTCTCTCTTTCCCGAAGACGGTTATCGATCCGGATGGCCACGGCGATGAGAGATTCCAGATCCCGGGGTGTCTCCAGTGGAGCCAGCTGGTCTTTTATCGGTTCCGAAAGTCCCGTCATGAAGGCGTCACGAAGAGCCGGAACATTCCATCCGCTGTCCGCTGCTGCTGTGCGAAACTCGATGGCGTAATCAACCACCTGGCGGTTGAGCTGGCGTATATGAAAAAGTTTTCTGCTGGCCTCTGTAGCAGGCGATGAGTGGTCAAAAATACGACTCATAGTCTCTATGAAATCGGTCAATGAGTAACATAGTTCAGTTTCTCTTGACCATTCTGCAGTAGCCCAGGCTGCAGCTCTTCCCGTTAAATGAGACACAATAAACGCCACTTTACCATGGTCCGATGAAAAGGCTCCTGGGTTGTGTTGAAAATGCAGATCGCACTGTACCAAAAAGGCTCTGCAATTAGAAGAATCTCCGGAAAATCTCTCCGGAAGAGCCAGCCGTAAAGGGGAAGAAACAGCCTGACTTGGGAAATCAGCTGGAGCATTGACAGGCAACCTCTCAGTTGTGGATGACGTCACCGGAGGAGCAGTCTGTTGGTGAGTGAAAAAATGATTCATTTGGACAGCCAGTTGTTGCATCTGTGTGGATAATGCTTCCTGAATCCCGGCCTGGCGTCCTCTTAGTTCTTGCATTTCCTGGTTGACTAGGCCCAGCTGTTCCTCGTGATGAAAGATCTTCACGCCCTGTGCTGACAGCGCTGCGTGAAGCGTTCTTGGGTCGGCTGGGTCCATAATGGTCAGTTCGTTCTGTTACGAACTCAGACACTTAGGATGTAGGACCCAATTGCACGACCCGGGAGACAGAGGTAAAGTACTTGTAAGATACTTTATTTTCCAAATACAGCAATGAACAACAAAAAAGGTAACTATCAAATCTCTAACCGAGATGACAAAAATAGAGGAACAAAATGAAAGCGCTCACGTAGTGAGGAATCAAACTTTACAAGAGCACAAAGAGCATAGACCTGACCATAGCAAGAGACAATACGAACTGACAAAGAACACTTGGGAGACAGGGGAATATAAGCACAGGGTAACTAGACACAGGTGGGACCAATCAGGGGCGGGGCTGACATTGATGAGCACAGGAGACACAGGTGAAAATAATCAGGAAGCCTGGAATGAGAGAAAGCAAACGTAAATAACATGCATCTCTCTAGCATTTCTGTCGGTGCACAACACTGTAGGCTACATATTATCCACACAATTGTCAGCAGGGGCAATAACAACTAAAATGTGAACTAACTTGAATGCATTAGTCCACAACACATAGCCTAACTAATGTTAGCCTACATAGTTACTAACATCAGAACACATAGTATTGGGGAATCTTATGCGTTTTGTGATGTTTGTGCTGGAGCCGCTTTATCCAAAACAGCACTCCGGTTAGAGAGTTGACACGGAGACAGGAAGTACAGTCTTTGGACTTTATATTAGCTTGGTTCTGATCATCAACACAGAATACATCATGCTTGATGTGGAATCACATACAGGATGTTGAATGGGTTGATGAGTATGATGATAATGATAACGTAGAGTAGAGAATGAATGAATGGTTTCTGCAAAATACACAGAAATAGAAATAAGGTTCAAATTACAATAACTAACCAGACTATGGTTATTAATAATAAGCAACAGCAATACTAATTGTTGCTAAACACATTAGACACGTTGCAAACACACGGCTAATAAAAGCTAAGTTAGCATCTCATCCACACACTATCACTGAATAGCTTAACTTAGCTAACTAGCTAGCATTAGCTCAATTCCTGAACAACATAGCAACTAAAAACGGGACATCAAGACTCATTAACACACTGACTCAGCAGGACACTATGCATACAATCTTATAGCATTACCAACACTAAAGATCTGCATATATGCTCACATTCTTCACGAACGCATTCTCTTTGTGACGATGGTAATTATGCATGTGACGATGCGACCGCAATAATGTCCTGTCATGAATGCTGTCACTACCCGATCCGTCCACCTGCCCGATCGGTACTGCGCATGTGCGAGATGGTCCGCCATATTGCACAACTCCGTACGGCAACCCAACTAGGACACTTGACACAGTGGCTTTTGGCAAAGCACAAAAAAACTAAAAAAACCGAGAGAGATGAGTTATTGTTATTACAACGTGACTTCACTATTATTTAACAACTATTTGTATTGGGTTCTTTTATTTGGGGTTAAGTACATTGTCAGAATAAGTGAGAAATGGATTTAACTTCTGTTAGACAGCTATCATACTGAATAAATATTTATGCAAAAATGTATGGCATTAATAATGTATATCTAATTACATTTAAAAATGTATGGCATTAATAATGTATATCTAATTACATTAACTGTGAATGTCTTTCATTTTATTTAAAATGAAATAAAATTACAAAAAGTTGGTTCAATAACAAATCTCTGTTATTAGATCAGCACTTTTCTTATATGACTATTATTGCTAAATTTGAAAGGTCTTCACCAGCTTTGGAATTATATATATATATATATATATAGCACCTTCTGCCATCCCATCTCTACTGACAATCATTAACACTTAGATTTTATGATATCGTAAGCATCGTCAGTGATTGACTTGAACACTGAGAATGTATTTATTAACTTCAGACAATTTCATATACAAATGTGATCATACACCAACACACTTTTTAGATATATACATTTTTCACACACAACGCACAACCATTTACTAAATTAAACCATATCCCATCATAATACGAGCAAATAAGAAGGCACAACAATAAATATATTATGTGTGTGTGTGTGTGTGTCCTAGTTGGGTTGCCGTACGGAGTTGTGCAATATGGCGGACCATCTCGCACATGCGCAGTACCGATCGGGCAGGTGGACGGATCGGGTAGTGACACGCACATGTGTAACCCAAGCCCCCAGGAAGTGCGCCGGACTCTGATGAAAATATTCGTGCTGGCCAAACGGCAGTACTACACTTCCTTTTGGTTGCCAGGCCCGGAAACACTTTTCCCATTGACTTACATGGGGAAAGAGTGGTCTGTAAATAGTTGGATAATTTTTTTTAAACTAAATAAACTACCCAGTATGAACACTTGTATAGCCCTTATTAAAAACATTCGTTCCTCAAGTTGTAAAAATGTGCTAATAACGTTATTCTGAGAGTTATTTCCCTCTGCATTATGAACGCGCATCCCACCCACGGGACCGCGCCGCCCGGCACGTTCATGTTACGTGTTCAGCACTAGTACATGCGTTTATCTTTACCCATGGATGCACAATAAGAACGGACCCATATCGCCTTACTGCCAGCCCACGGAGCTGTAATAATGGATATATTGCACATGTTTGCTGTAATTCATAATTTGTAAAATATTATACTACATGGGCTGTATGATTAAATCTTGTACCGTAAATGTTGTATTAAATAAAGTTAATATTACCGACGCAGATTAACGTCCCTGTAGCTTCTTATTGCACAAAGAAGCTTATTGCACTGTATATATATATACACACATATATATATATATATATATATATACAGTGCAATAATTCTTTCATGCTAAATGAAGCTCTGTTGCTTGGATATCACTAGATCCTGTTACAGCGTAATATAAAAGTACCTAACGATTGATGTGTAAATTAGCATAATTACTAGCTAACCGCTAGCTGCTAACTGCCGCCTCGTTAATATCAAATCTATCATAATGACAAACCATTACCATGCTGTCATGAACGTGCGGTGCTGTTACGTGTACGCAAATTGACGTGCTTGATGTGAACGAGCATTTTGGGGGGCATGGTTAAAGTTGCGCATACGCTATGAGCGCACATACGGGTACTTCTCAGGCATGCCGGGTAATCTGTGACGTTTCGCTCTCTCAAAAGTTGGGCCATTTTATTCATCATGCGCGAATGAGCAACTCTCATAGGAATGAATGAGGCCCCACCTCCCACGCTGTATCCAGTTCTTATTATACATCCATGGTGTAACCAGCTCGAGGACCCGTAGCTGCACTACTTTAGCTGTCCCTAAATGTGCCTGACTAAAACACGAACGATATAATGCAGATCAAGGAAAACAAGGGGAATTTACACATAGACTAACTGTGGTTACATTATTTAACTAGCTCATCATCGTCACCAGTCAGAAAATGTCCGTTAGCCGTGGGGCTAGTTTTCGCTATGTTAAACTCCATTGACTTATGCTAAAATGTTAGCGATCTAAAGGTCCGCTATTTTTGGCTGTTTTGGGTCGACTTCAGTTGACTGTAACATCGAAAATCTTGAAATTGAATGTTCACAAAGCTGCGGACCGGTTATACACTCATACACGAGGGAACTAACATAGCTAATTTAACTAACGTTAGCTTATGTAGCTGGTGTAGTGCCGAGAGACGGGACATACGGATTAAGCAACTAGACCACTTGTAGTGTACATGCAGAATTATTTCAATTTAAAATAGTTTTAAATGCTCACACACATACCTGACTCTCGTGCTGTATTTTCCTCTCGTTTCTTTTTAATTTTCCGTTTCGAAGCACCTGATGAATGCTTTCTCTTTGACACTCAGCGACAGAATCAAGAGACAGAAATTTGAATCTGCCAATCAGATCAATCTATTGCTGGAGAGGGGCGGGGGCTCCCCGAAATCAGCCGGAAGTGGCGCATTCGAATACTCTTTGGGCTGTCTGCCGTGGATGGGCTGCGTTCCACTCCAAATAGCCGGTCGGCCGTAATATATGCATATATATATATGCGTGCATATATGCATATATATGCGTGCATATATGCATATATATATATATATATATATATATATATATATATATATGTGAATATATATATGCATATTTATATATATGCATATATATATATATGCGTGCATATATGCATATATATATGCGTGCATATATGTGTGTGTCTATATATATTTATAAACTGTATATTATTTTCCATCATTCAATGGACAATTTGTACTTTTTTTATATATAGGCTACCATCAAACATATGTTCATATATAAAGTGGGTAACTATACAAAACGAAATGAGATAACTGTTTATGAATATCTGTTCAATTTTATGTAAACTTGTGTAACTCATGAAAGATAAATGAGTGTTTCAATAAAACTATTACATAGTATAGTGCAGTTTTTGTTTTCATTGCAATATTTTTTTTTATATGTATCAATATATAGCCATACATGGTCCATGCATATATTGCAATATATTTATAAATATAAGGACTACTTTCCCATATATGGAAATGTATGATCCAGTATATTGTATTATATTTACCAATATATTACAATATATTTTTGTTTCATAAGGGGTGTGTGTGTGTGTGTGTGTGTGTGTGTGTGTGTGTGTGTGTGTTGTGTGTGTGTGTGTGTGTGTGTGTGTGTGTGTGTGTGTGTGTGTGTGTGTGTGTGTGTGTGTGTGTGTGTGTGTGTGTGTGTGTGTGTGTGTGTGTGTGTGTGTGTGTGTGTGTGTGTGTGTGTGTGTGTGTGTGTATGTTGCAACGAGTCAGTAAAAGCTCCATCCCAGAGCTACACTGAGAGGTGGAGCCACACAGAAAGTTGAGACGTCACATTTCCTACAATCAAAGGTAAAGTTTGTGTGGGTGAGAGCAGAGCTGCAGGTGAGACACGACTCTCTGTCTCTCTCTAAAGAACTGGATCCTCAACGACACAGAATGTTCCAGGAACCTGTGAGTTGTGATGGTGCAACTGATCTTGTCACTGTATGTTAATAACCGGTATGAACTCAAAACCTGAGCTCTACTCTGAGAAAAATGACTTTTCAGGGCCGTAGACAGGAGAAGTTTCTAACTGAGGTCGCCATGGGGCATGAAATGAGAGATTCCTGCAAACTGTCCATAAACTTGTGTGAGTTTAAGAATTAGGATCCAACTCTTTCTTCCCTGTAAAACAAATGTTAGTTGGATTGGAAATCACCAATGTCATCACATTTTTTCTGAGTTGGTGATCTCATAAAGATATCACAGCTAAATTGCACATCTAAGTTTATTTTACTGGCAGCAAAGTCCAGAACTGGACTGCATGATAAGCTGTGTGAACCAGACGCTGAATACCTGCAGATTGCAGCCAAAAATTCAAGGACAACTACAATGTGTATGTGTTGTGGGCCACCTCATTGAAAGTTTTAGTGATCATTTGAATGAAATAAAACTAGGCAACACTTTATATTAAGGTACACAAATTCACCATCAACTAGTTGTTAATTCACATGCATATTAGCTGTATATTGGCTCTTTATTAGTCATTATAAAACACTTATTAATGCTTTATTCTACATGACCATATTTTACAAGAAATAAGCCATTAGTTGAGAGTTTTTCCTCAATAACCCTCTAATTAGTGCTTATTTATTGCAAGTAAGGAAGTTGTTGTTCATGAGTTTTGGTCTTAATATGCTCTGCTCAATATGGGCCTAATAAGGCAGTAGTACCACAAGAATAGTAATTCTCCCATATATTACAAATATGATCTATTCTTATGTAACAAGACATGAAACTATAAGTGTTAATTGTGTCTAAATAACTCAAAATTAGGTATTTATATCTAAGAACATGTTCCCTATTTTAAAGGTGGGGTAGGTAAGTTTGAGAAACCGGCTCGAGATATACTTTTTTTATATTCCATGGAATGCTCTTAACATCCCGATAGCAATGAATATCTTAAATGCTTTGACAAAAAATCCATAAAAAATGTCATCTGTGGAAGCCGTGAAAAGCACGACCAATCATTTTAGCCGGCCCGGCTAAAATAACTGGATGGCCTCCCTGCCTGTCAGCCTTCCATCTGTGCACAAGCTTATCTCGTGCCCTCATTGGTCATCTGCGCATTCGTGTGTGTTGGAGGAGGGGCTCTGTAAGGAAGTGGCAGATTTCTTCCGGCTTCTAGCGCACTCGAGCTGGTTTCTCCAAAATTACCTACCCCACCTTTAAAGTGAAGTCTTGTTCATAATCAATAAGCTAGTAGTTTGACTCTAATTGACCTGAACAGGTTCCCTATTCTAAAGTTGCCTCCTCTTCACACTTTGTAAATACATTATAGAACACAACTACTGAAATTAACCTCAACAGTACATGAACAAAGTAGGCACACACGTTGAAATATCTGTTTTATTAATTAACCACTAAAGAGAGGTTCAGACACATACATGTCAAGTTTCTCCAAGTCTGAGAACACATATGCAGCCTGTACTTTTGAATTAAAACAGATTTTTAACAGATTGTATGTATTTGTGAGCATACTGTGCGACCTGCTTGTATGTACTTACACACTAGGTGTACTGTTCTCTCTATGTGTTGTATTGTCTCAGTGTGAACATAGATTAAACAGCCAGCCAAACTCTTTTGAGAGCCAGGGAATGAGCAGCCATGCTCCTATATTGACTTATTTGCAGTCAAACTGCAAAGAAATTTTCAACATAAAGCCTGAGCTGCGGGTCAACACTTTCATCTCTGAGATGGCTGCTCAGTTCAGACAGTCACCAGGAGAAGTTCCCTGTGACGCCTGCACTGGAACCAGACTGATGGCCCTGAAGTCCTGCCTGGTGTGTCTGGAGTCCTACTGTGAGACTCACCTGGAGCCTCACCTGACAAGGCCAGGTCTGAAAAGTCTGAAAAGTCAGGGTCCGTCCACATTCATATGAGGGGACTGTGGTGAGAGCTGTGACTCAGCTGGAGGAGACGCTCAGTAAACAGATGAAGAAGCTGCTCTCTGAGGTGGAGCTGAAGAGGGTCCAGCAGTATGAGGTGGAGGTGGAGCTGAAGAGGATCCAGCAGTATGGGTGGAGGTGGAGCTGAAGAGGGTCCAGGAGTATGAGGTGGAGGTGACTCTTGATCCTGATACAGCACAACCCAAACTCATCCTGTCTGATGATGGAAAACAAGTTAAAGATGGTGATGTGAAGAAGAATCTCCCAGGCAATCCTGAGAGATTTGATTTTTGTCCTTGTGTTTTAGCAAAGCAGAGTTTCTCTTCAGGAAGATTTTATTATGAGGTTCAGGTTAAAGGAAAGACTCAGTGGTATTTAGGAGTGGCCAGAGAGTCGATCAACAGGAAGGAAAACATCACAGCGTCTCCTCAGAAAGGTTACTGGCTGATAGTGTTGAGGAATGAAAATGAGTACCAAGCGGGTGCTGGTCCTGCAGTCTGTCTCTCTCTGAAGTCTCTTCCTGAGAAGGTGGGGTGTTTGTGGATTATGAGGAGGGTCTGGTCTCCTTTTATGATGTTGATGCTGCAGCTCTGATCTACTCCTTCACTGGCTGCTGCTTCAAAGAGAAACTCTACCCATACTTAGTCCTTGTCCTAACGATGGTGGTAAAAACTCTGCCCCTCTGATCATCTCTCCTGTCAATCACACTGAGTAGAACAACCATTTGATGTTTCACACGGGATTCGCTATCATTTCATGTGATAAATGTATGTCTTTTGGGGGAGCCTCGTTGCGCTGCGTGTGTCACTCCACGGAGTATGCACTGCGCATGCGCGAGTTTTAAACTTAAACGGTTGCCCGATTTGCATTGCTATATATATATATATTAATAATTCCTAAGCTGGTAACGACCTTTCAAATGTAGCAATAATAGTCATATAAGAAAAGTACTGATCTAATAACAGAGATTTGTTCTTGAATCAACTTTTTTATGGAAAATATTTTATGTAATTTTATTTAATTAGAAATAAAATGAAAGACATTCACAGTTAATGTAATTAGATATAAATTATGAATGCCATACATTTTTGCATACATTCACAATATGTATTCAGTATGATAGCTGTCTAACAGAAGTTAAATCAATTTCTCACTTATTCTGACAATGTACTTAAATAATGTTGAAGTCACGTTGTAATAACAATAATTCATCTCTCTCGTTCAGATTAATATTATCGTTTTTTTGTGTTTTCTCTTTTCTGCTTTGCCAAACGCCACTGTGTCAAGTGTCCTATTTGGGGTGCCGTATGTAGTTGTCCAATATGGCGTACCATCTCGCACGGCAGTATATACAAATATTTACTGATGGATCCAAAAATCCAGAAAATGGTCAAACTAGTTGTGTATTTTATGTTCCTGAATTAAAGGTCAAAGTGGGAAAGCGAACAAGTGATCACATCGCAGTATACACAGTAGAGATGATGGCTATCTCACTAGCACTGCAGTGGGTAGAGGAAATACAGCCAATGCGAGTGGTCATTTGCTCTGGAGAGTATAAACAACTTCTCTTCAGAATGTCGTCAGGATATTTTACATTACATTTTACACATCATGTTTAGGTTAGTTCATTTGGGAATTGTTGTTCAATTTGTGTGGGTTCCAGCGCATGTGGGTATTAGAGGGAATGAGGTAGTGGATCAACTGGCAAAATGTGGTTTGAAATTAAACCAGATTGATATGATGGTACCCATCAGTAGAGCAGAAGTCAAATCTGTTACAAAAGTTGTTATCAAGCAACAATGGCAAAAACTATGGGACAGTAACTCTAAAGGAAGACAATTATACCAGATACAAAGGGAAGTAGGAACGGGAAGCACCTGTGGGAGTAGTAGAAGAGAACAGAGCATTAACAGCCGGATAAAATTGGGTCACTCTGGATTAAATTCAACAATGCATCTGATTGGAAAACATCCAAATGGCAATTGTGATGGTTGCCAACAACCAGAGACAATACATCATGTATTTTTTAGCTGCCCGGATTATAACAGACAAAGACTCATTCTGAAAAATGCACTGGAAGAACATAACATCAAGGACAACAATTTCAAGTCAATATACGAAAGTAAATCAAGAAATGAAGTTAACAAGCTGATTTTCAAGTTCCTCAAAATCACTGGTCTGATGACAAGGATTTAATATGAACATTTAATAAATCAACAGTAGGTGGCGATATATGCTCCAAGTGGAAGCGATTCAACATAAAATAAAAAAGAAGAAGAAGACCATCTCGCACATGCGCATTGCAAATCGGGCAGGGATTCAGATCGGGTAGTCACACTGGGTCCAGGTGGCGTCTCGTCGCTACGGTTATCTCTCTCTGTGTTCCTGAGAAAGCGTTTGTGAGCTCCAGCACTACTGATCCATCATCTGTGTGTTTGGATAAACCTCCGAATGGACTGTGTGCTCTTTTTTCTGGAGTGTTTACCTCGGTCTATAGGAGCTAGCTTAGCATGCTAGCTGGAAACACGTTGGCAACACTAGTCAGATTGAGAGTCTGATGGAGAGAAAGAAACAGTGTGTTTAACGGAGTTTGCAGGGAAAGGTGATCTAGGAAACATGAGTAAAGTCCAAATGCTGCTGTCGTTGAAGAAGCAGCGACTCACTGCTGCTGCTGAAGAGATATTTGCTCTGTTTGAAAAAACGATTGCAGAGCTCGAGGAGGAGCTGTCTCTTTCCAAAGAGGAGAACAAGAGACTCCAGAAACTACTGGACGCTGTTTTACAGCCTCAGCTTCGGATACACAGAGCAGGTCTGTTCCCTTTACTCTTAATTAACACTTTAAACCAGGGGTGTCCAAACTACGGCCCGGGAACAGGTGTTATGCCGTCGATTGAAGCCTTGCCGTAGATTGAAGCCCTGTTCGCGGGGACGAGCAAAGTGACGTCATCGCCTGTATTGAGCGTTCGCCTAGTTTTCTAAGCGGAAAAACGAAAGATACTATTTACTTTCTCTCTTTTGAATGATATATTTCCCATCAGATTAAACAGCAAACGGCTGAATACATAATGTGTATACAATTGCGTGGATGCTCGTTTTAAGGACACTTTTCAGATCTGTCACAATCTTCGTATTGGAACAAACTTCCGTTTGTGAGTCCACTCTGTTATGTTCCTCCTTCCTACAGAACAGACAATGACAGGATAATATGTCATTTGTCAGTATAGTCCTATTTTTTTAAAACCTTCTCTGTTGTTTAAGTGTCTGATAACCACGAATAGTAAGCAATGATATAACAGTAATTATATAACATATGTCAGACACTGTGTTATTTTCAATCAAGCCAAAAGATTATAATGTGTTCAAACTGGCTTCACTCGCTTTAATTGCTCCTTTGAATGTAATGTTCCTCTATGGTTTCCTACTCAACACATGTTTGTATTGTAATGCCACTCATATTTTATTTTTTATTGTATTTTAAGGTGACATTGAATGCTTTGAAATGTGTCCTAAAATAAAGTGTATTATTGATCTTATATCTGTGCCTATATCACACGATTAATGTTCCTTATTTTAGACTAGGTTAATCCTGGTGTAAATAGGGAAGATCTGCACTGTTCTCTACATAAAATGTTCAGCAGAGCAGGTATTTCTCCTGCCAGATTTGGAACCCCCCCTATCATTTTGTCCAGGATGGTCATAGACAGGCGCGCCGGATTCATTTTAGAAGTGGGGGGGCCAAAAAAGTGCGTGTGTATGGCCCAATCCCAAACCACGCCCTACACCCTACACACTCCCCCTCCGTGACGGAGTGAACTCCGTGGAGTGACACATGAGGCTCCCTCCTGTCAGATGGAGGGAGTAGATAGAGCGGCAAACTTTGGGACAAACTCCCCTCTCTCCGGCAGAAACAGGTATCCGTAACTGTATCAACGGTTTCAAATCAGCATCTCTTTGACAAAAAATGTAAATTAATAACTACAATAAAACTCCAAACATCTCTAATTGTATTACTTTTTTGTAAAGCTCTTTTAGTTTTAAACCTGATTTTATAGGCTTTATAAGCTTCTTAGTTTTTGCAACAGTCTGTAAATATACACACCTTTATAATAAAATGCACACATTTACCTTTTTCTAGACTAAACACATGGTAGATCCTAAGTTAAAAAATATATGAGGTTATCATGAGGTTATTAACATCGCAGTTTATCAGTGGATGTTTGCTGGAAGCACAATAACTGCATGTTTTGCATTGCTTTTAAATTTCAGTTAATATAGTGGTGAGAGACCCGATACATTAGATTTATAAGTTAATTAATTGTCTCATGATGCATATTTCACGGTGAACATGAAGCTTTTCAGAGTGGGGTTTTTCTCAGCTTCTCTGATTGCTAGGCCCTGTCGGGTTAGAAACTGCACACAGCGCAGTTGCTCCATCATTCCATCTCTTCTTTTTTCCTGCTCAATACGCTGTTGTTTGACAAGCTGTATGTTGACTGGTGTGTGACTGAAGAAAGCGCACTTTTTTTTAATACACTCTCTGTGGAAATGAGACTTTTCGTGGCTGTCCAGGAGGCTTGGGCACTTTTCCAGTTATTAACTCCGGTATTAACAAAGCTATCATCTCCACATTTTGAGAAAGTTACAAGCCGTTTGACAGCAGCAAATCTGCATATTTCACAGAAGGCCCGTTTAGTGGTTTTGCAAATAATGAACCACTCTCTGTTTTTGTACCATTCTGCGTTGAAGTACCTTTCTCTTTGCCCAAATAATCAGTCAGTTAGCTGTACAGTTTTACCCGTCTCAATGTCCCGACAACAAACCTCCATGCAGTCGGAACCAGCCTGTTTCGGTTCAAAGACGGCGGTGGCGGCGGTTTTGACAGTCTCTGCGGCCGCAGAGCTGCTGCTTTTGGGTTCATCTGGCTTCGCTGGTTCTATGATTGATGAAGGTCCAGGCTCCGGAGACGTGGATGTCAGGGATGTGACCTTCCAGTTGTTAATTTAAGTTTAGATTGACTGTATTTAGTTTTCTTCTACGCTGGTTCTTCTGACGTGTTTGCAAGTGTATATATTCTTTCTATCTAGGTTAACGGCTGACACACACAGAACAACGTAACAAATAAAGTAAACAACGTAACGAATAAACAAATCTAAGCTTTTTTATTGGTTGTAATTTACATGGATACATTTGAATGGTGTGAAAATGTCCTATTTGATTGGGTTAAAATGTACATATTCTTCCTGTTATGTCTGCCTGCTTTATTTTACCTAATGCAAAGTGACCTGCTCCATCGAAATCAGTCGCATTGACGCGAATACACATTTTGAGTTGTATACACTGTTGGAAAGAGGAGATTCATAGCTTTCTAATGATATCAGGATTGTTGTAGGCTACTCCAAATATTAAGCAAAATATGTCACATTATATAATGACTGTTACAGAGTCATCATTTTGAGAAAAAGGCCTTTAAAGTTTCCTCTTCTCTGGATCGATCTGATTGATTATTAGCGGAGCAAATTATCAAAATAGTACGGAGGGAAGATATTTTCGTTTGGATTACTGGTCTGGGGGAAGCCCGCGAGTGTGTGTGTTTGTGTATTTTTGCGTTTGTGGGTATTGTGTTTGTTTCCCGGGGAAAACACTCACGAGAAACACCGGCTGTTATGCCTGCAGTGACGTTACGTTACTCCAGGGGTCGGCAACCCCTGGCACGCGTGCCACCAATGGCACGCGGCACCGTAACCAGTGGCACACTAGGAATAAGTGGAATAAGTGTACAAAATATTTATTTTATTTTCTGATCCTGAACGAGACCGCCGCCAGAGCGCGTCTCCCCGTTACCTGCAGAAGGAAGCCATGCACGCAACTCAAAAAGGCCGATCGCGAGACGTAAAATACATGACACTTTTCTCTGTACGCGGCAAAACAAGCTCGCCAAAATGGCTTCACCAGTCTGGCAGTATTTTAAGGTGTCCGAAAAAGACAATAAAATAGCGGTTTGCAACGTGAAGCAGAAATCCTGCAGCTCCACCCGCTGTGACGGACCGGTGAGCGGAGCAGAACACACATTAAGAGTTAGACCTAACACACTTAGCTATTATCTACCTTTGGAACTAGTTATAAATATATTTATTCTTCACTGTCACTCATTACTGGATCAGTGAGCTGCATGAGATACTGACATGCTGTCAGGAGAGAGAGAGAGAGGGGGAGGAGGAAAAGAGAGCGCTTCCGCTAATTTCTCCCGTGTCATTATCCAAAGTTAATGTAAACTTGAATAATGTACTTCATTTGAATGTAACAATTATGTTGGTTGTTGTTTGTGGAAGCTCCAGTGAATGAGCCCCATTAACTGAGTTTTAAACATCACTTTTCACGAGTGTTTTCGTCGAGCTCTTCAACAGCGCACCCCCGTTTTTATCAGATCCGTTGTAGCCCCTTTTTTAGAGATTTGGGTATGGAGGAAGATAGAGAGGGTTGTGTTTCCTGACACTTGGTGAGTTCCCTGGAACACCGGGGACACATATTCATGTATAAAAGACGTACAAAAGTGCATTTTGCATGATAGGTCCCCTTTAAAGGTAGGGTAGGTAAGTTTGAGAAACCGGCTCGAGATCGCTAGAATTTGAAAATACACAACCGGAGAAAATCTGCCACTTCCTTACAGAGCCCCTCCTCCAACACACACGAACGCGCACATGACCAATGAGGGCACGAGATAAGTTTGTGCACAGATGGAAGGCTGACAGGCAGGTAGGCCATCCAGTTATTTTAGCCGGGCCGGCTAAAATGATTGGTCGTACTTTTTCAGTATTACGGCTTCCACAGATGACATTTTTTAATGGATTTTTTGTCAAAGCACTTAAGATATTCATTGCTATCGGGATGTTAAGAGCATTCCATGGAATATAACAAAAAAGTGTATCTCGAGCCGGTTTCTCAAACTTACCTACCCTACCTTTAACAGGTTAAAGGGGACCTAGTATGCAAAATGCACTTTTTTATGTCTTTTATACATAAATATGTGTCCCCGGTGTGTAAGGAGACTCTCAAATATTCAGAAAATACAACCCTCTCTCTTTTCCACCTTACCCACATCTCTGCAAACGAGCAGATCCAGTATTTGGCTCCTATGACGTCATTGGTGAAATGTGGCACACGAGACACATCCCAACCTATCGTCACCGGCACACGTGACACGTCCCAACCTATCGTTTCCGGCACACGTGCCACGTCTCAACCTATCGTCACCGGCACGCTGCCACGTCTCAACCTATCGTCACCGGCACACGTGCCACGTCTCAACCTATCGTCACCGGCACACGTGCCACGTCTCAACCTATCGTCACCGGCACACGTGCCACGTCTCAACCTATCGTCACCGGCACACGTGCCACGTCTCAACCTATCGTCACAGGCACACGTGCCACGTCTCAACCTATCGTCACCGGCACACGTGCCAGGTCTCAACCTATCGTCTCCGGCACACGTGACACGTCCCAACCTATCGTCACCGGCACACGTCCCAACCTATCGTTTCCGGCACACGTGCCACGTCCCAACCTATCGTCTCCGGCACACGTGACACGTCCCAACCTATCGTCACCGGCACACGTCCCAACCTATCGTTTCCGGCACGCGTGCCACGTCCCAACCTATCGTTTCCGGCACACGTGACACGTCCCAACCTATCGTCTCCGTATACAGTCGTCTAGCTCAGTAGTTCCCAACCGTTTTCAGTCAGGCCCCCCTTGTGTAATTGGAAATATTTTCGAGCCCCCCCTAATCCGGTTCCCACCGAGATTGGTAGAATTAATTGTATATAGTTGTACAAACATTACATTTCTCTGCTAATAATTACAAGACAGTAATATGGTCTGTGTTTACATTAGCAAGCATGCTAACACTCAGAGCTAATGCTGTAGGCTACTGGAGAGAATATGTGTAACGTAATGTCCTTGCGGTAAACCCTGCGAGAGAGAAAGGTTTGAGCTCCTACTGTTTCAGAAATAATGCTTGAAGTAGTTTGGAACATAATATGGCATTTAATCAAGGCAGCATTTAGCTGAGTTCCTCCCGGTAGAAAACTCTTAGCAGGGGAGAGCTGCATGACGCTACAAAGGGCCGTGGCTAGCAGCAGCTGTTCCATTTAAAGCTACGGTCACAGAATCAGCCTTTTTGGAACAGGGTTTGAATAGAGGGGTATGGGGCATGGCTACAATGGGTGATCTGTTTGGTATTTTAAGCAAAAAACTTCAGTCATGTTTTGTATAGGTATGGCCCTACAATATATTTGTAGTATAACCATTCTATAGGCGTAGTGTAGCTGTGAACGATCCCAAATACAATTCATTGTTTACATTGCAGCTAGTGCTAAACCAGAATAAATAACCCTTTTTCATTTTTATCTGGAAGTGGAATGGGGCTGGGCTACGTGAGGTGAATTGAGCCAACAAAATACACAATAGGTGGGACTAAGAAAGATCATATTAAAGTATAAAAACAAAGGCATTATTAGGGCTGAAAATGTCTCCCGTTTTAATGGTGATTAGATTTTTAAATGCTAACACTTAACAGATTTTTCTGACTGTGTGTTTCCTGTTTCCTGCAGACGTCCAGCTGCTGGTGGTGGTTAAAGAAGAGGTTCTCCCTGACCAGCAGGAGTGGAGCACCAGTCTGGACCAGGAGGACCCAGAGCCCCCCCCACATTAAGCAGGAACAGGAGGAACTCAGGATCAGTCAGGAGGCAGAGCAGCTTCAGGAGCTGGAGGAGACTGATATCACCGAGTCCACTTTCACTCCTGACCCTGTGAAGAGTGAAGATGATAAAGAGAAACCTCAGTCCTCACAGCCTCATCAAAGACAAACTGAACACATGGAAACAGAAGCTGATGGAGATGACTGTCGAGGACCAGAACCAGCCAGGAGCTCAGATCCAGAGAGCAGTTTACAACCAAAGACTGAGGACGACACTGGAGACTCTTCTGAACCTGACACTGGAGACTCTTCTGAACCTGACACTGAAGACAGTTTTGATTGGAAGGAGACCAGACAACCTGCATCAGGCTTAAACTCACTGAAAAATAGACATGAATCTGTCAGTGATCCACGACGTAGTGCTGAAAAGAAACCATTCAGCTGCTCAGTCTGTAAGAAAGCTTTTTCACTGAGTGGACATTTAAAGAGACACATGAGAATCCACACAGGAGAGAAACCTAATAGCTGCTCAGTCTGTAAGAAAGCTTTTTCACGGAGTGGAAGTTTAAAGAGACACATGATAATCCACACAGGAGAGAAACCTAACAGCTGCTCAGTCTGTAAGAAAGCTTTTTCACTGAGTGGAAGTTTAAAGATACACATGAGAATCCACACAGCAGAGCAACCCTTTAGCTGCTCAGTCTGTAAGAAAGCTTTTTCACAGAGTGGAAATTTAAAGACACACATGAGAGTCCACACAGGAGAGAAACCCTTTAGCTGCTCAGTTTGTAAGAAAGCTTTTTCAGTGAGTGGACATTTAAAGAGACACATGAGAATCCACACAGGAGAGAAACCACACAGCTGCTCAGTCTGTAAGAAAGCTTTTTCACGGAGTGGAAGTTTAAAGATACACATGAGTCCACACAGGAGGGGAAATATACAGCTGCAATGTTTGTGACAAAAGATTTAAATGGCATGATTCTATCAAAAGACACAAGTGTGTTGGTCGTCAGTCCTCAAAGATTAATGAAATTCAAACTGAGGATAACAGATAGGCAGAGCCTGCAATCAGCAGCTCAGCTGAACACACAGAAGCTGATGGAGAGGACAATGAATAAGTCTTATGACAGTTCACACATGAGAAAAATCTGCCTGACTGGATCAACATTGTTGCACAACATTCATATAAGACTTAAAGGGCCCATGTCATGGCCATTTCCACTGATCATAATTACATTGTTGAGATATACTAAAATAGATTTATACAGTGCAATTTTCCAAACTCACATTGGTTTCGCATACAGCATCTCTGTCAAGCATGTGTATTCAGCAGTATTCACTTTCTCCACTAAACGACTCGTTGGAGCTCTTGCCCCCCCTCCCTGTGAGCCTAGTGTGCTCCGATTGGTCAGCTCGGCCACTCTGTTCTGATTAGTCAACCACCAGAGAGGCTCCGCCCATGTTACAGTGCTTTTCCCGGCTGCTCTCAGCGGAACATCAGTCGGTACAGCCGTATATTTAATATACATATATATTTTTAACTGTTGTTAGAAGAGTGTGACGGCCCCAGGGCCTTTGTCTTACGATGGGTGGAGCTGAAGAGGCTAATCAGCACGATCACGGACACCTCCGGAGCCGAGGTGCTATTAAGCCCAGCTGCCCGGAGTCACACGACGGCCCCTGTCTCTCTCCAAAGCGGCTGCAGGAAGACTAACTCTGCGATCCTCTCAACCACCTATCTCTGCATTAACCACAATAAATGTGCCGTGGTTTTGTAAACTCGTGTATGTCTCCTTGTCTTTCCGTTGTGGCCTACGAGCCGCTCATAACAAAGAGTAAGTTTTTTTACCCGTTATAAACTACTACTGTTTGATGAGAAATCAAATCATGGTTTGCTATATATGAATGATATGTTATAGGTGAAATAATTCAGGGAAGAAAGGATAGGCCTACTAAGTATTTCCATTAAACTTTATTTTTAGAAATGTACAAAATGAACGTAAATATACATATATTGTTGTCGGCATCTTGCCTATAGCAGCCGGGGCTTTTTGAGACGATGCCTCAGTGTGGTCGTCCAGTCATGTATTGTCCGGCAGGATCTGGCTGGACGAAATAAAATGCAAATCACAAAATATTAGAGAAACTTAGTTGTTTTAGATTCGTTAGTAGTAGTTTGTGGTAGGAGTGTGGATATATCTAATCCATCTAATGAACAGCTTGCCAGCTAATATGCTAACCTAGCTTTGTTTACCTTGGTAGCTAACACGATATGAACGTTAGCTTGGAGGAACGGAGTGTAATAAAACTACTATGAACAAAAGTTAGTGGTTCATATTAGGCTAGCAATAATGTTTATAATTGCATTATTCTACGGGTAGTCTGCTACGTTCGGTCATACAATGTTTCCCGCTAGCATGTATAGCTAGCCTAGTTAGCTATACATGTACTGTCACAATGTACGGTAAATCACCCGGAGTATACTGTATGAGTATTCCGTGTGTGTGACTGCAGACATTCTCCTGCCATGACAAACATGTAAGGCCATCTGCTGACATTGTAGTTGATATATTTAAACTCTAGCAACTTAGTTAGCACAGTTAGCACTGGCTTAGCAGTAAACATGTTTACACATTTAAACAGTCGTGGTAGCTACCTTGTTTGATAAATACACAAATAACAATGCAAACTCACAGGTTGTGTACCCGAATCTTCCCCTGCTCCAAACGGTCCAAACAAGCTGTGCATATCCGGCCTCAAACTGGGCAATGTTTTGGATGCTTTCGTCTGTGAAATGCCGGTTCTTCGAACTTCTGGAGGAACACGCCGCTGCTGGTGTGGCCATAGCTCTTCGGGATTGGTCCATTTCGTTCCGGGTACCGCATGACATCAGGCCGTACCCGGAACTAAATGGAAGACTCAAATGGGCAGTGACGTATCTCCAACGAGGCGTTTTGGGGAGGTATTTTCTGTGTTAGAGTTTTACTCGCTACAGGGTGTACTTTGAGGGTTTTGACTCATAAAAACCTTCATAACACACAAGGGGACGGGTAATAACCGGAAAAGCATGACATGGGAGCTTTAAACAAACTCTATCTTTATCAACATAAGTGGACAATATGTTTAATGTTTTTGTCATACTGATTTTCTGATGTATACGTTAACCACTGACTTGATGAACCATTTCATTGTGGATTGAGGGCTCCAAGTTTCCATATACAGATATAGGGTGATTTGATGTATTGTTCTTTATTTGTAAATGTTTTGTATCATTGCTATCCTGTTAATGAGCGCTCTTTTACATAAATATACCTGTTATCTGATTGTTTTTGCTTCTGTAACTGTAAGGGAACACATTTGCCTATTGTGTATCCTGATGACCTAATGCCGTTACATGTGATACGTTAGAATAGAATATCTTTATTGTCATCACACATCAGTGTAAAGAAATTCAGTTGGCTTCTCTCACTGCAGTACATAAGAACACATCCATAAAAGCAGTGATAAAGCAGAGATAGTAGCAATAATCAGGGTCATCATTAAATGCACTTTACCAGAATGTTCAAATACATTTTTCAAATCAAATCAAATCAAATCAGGTTTTATTTATATAGCACATTTAAAAGCGATTTTTGGTCGAGCCAAAGTGCTGTACATGTAATAAAAACACATTACTACAAATCACAATAAACGACAATAAATTACAACAGATATATCTTAAAAACAAATAAAAATAAAACACACGGAAAAGTCAGGAGTCGTGCTCCGCTCTAACTAGAAAGCCAGAGAGAAGAAGTGTGTTTTTAGTTTAGATTTAAAAACCCCTAGGGTCTGGGCCGACCTCACATGGAGGGGCAGAGTGTTCCAGAGCCTAGGGCCAGCTGCTGCGAAGGCTCGGTGCCCTCGGGTTTTTAGCCTGGTCTTGGGCACTACCAGCAGCAGCTGGTCAGCAGACCTTAAAGCTCTGGCTGGGGTGTAGCGCTGGAGCAGTTCAGCTATATAGGCCGGAGCCAGCCCATTTAGTGCTTTGAAAACAAATAAAAGGATTTTAAAATAAATTCTGAACCGAACTGGAAGCCAGTGTAGTGAGGCCAGAATAGGGGTGATGTGGTCACGCTTTTTGTGGCGAGTCAGCAAACGTGCAGCGGCGTTTTGGACTAGCTGTAAGCGTTTAATTGAGGCCTGGTCCATACCCACATACAGAGCGTTACAATAGTCCAGTCTCGAGGTTACAAAGGCGTTAATAACCCTTTCTAAGTCATTAAAAGATAATTTTTAAAGATGATTTAATAAAGAAAAGCTACAATTTGATACTTAATAAATATACAAATAAATAACATGAATATCTTTGGCTGCAGTCTTTGATGGGAGGTAGTGTGTTTATGTGTGCACGTTCAAAGTTATAGTGGGTTTTGTGGTTGGACAGGGATGGGAGTGATGGAGGCCACAGCTCTGGGAAAGAAGCTGTTCTTCAGTCTGTTGGTGCAGGATTTTATTGACCTGAACCATCTGCCGGACGGCAGCGGTTCGAACAGTGAGTGGCCGGGGTGTGTGATGTCTCTGATGATACTGCTGGCTTTCTTCTGCAGTCGACTTTTGTAGATGTTGCCAACATCTTCGACTGCAGAAGAAAGCCAGCTCAGTCCCAACGATGCGCTGAGCAGCCTTCACCACCCGTTGCAGGTCCTTCCACTCTGCAGCTGGTGTACCACACAGTTATGCAGCTGGTCAGGGTGCTTTCAATAGTCGACCGATAGAAGTTTACAAGCAGTTTTTGTGGAAGCCTGTCCTGTCTCAGTTGCCTCAGGAAAAACAGTCTCTGCTGTGCCTTTTTCACCAGGTTTGAGGTCCAAGTTAAATGATTGGAGATGTTGACTCCAAGGAACCGTAGGTCCTCCACGCTCTCCACTGCTTCTCTGTGGAGGGGAGATGGACCAGCTAGTCTTATGGCGCATTTCCACCACACGGTCGGCCTCGGCCACGCTCGGTACTGCTTGGCCGCGTTGGGCCTTAACAGGGCCGGCTCACTTCATGCTGCGCTTCCATTACAGTTTAGGAACTGGGGTAGTTACTATAGTAACGCAGTGTAGGCGGAGCGACGCTGCATACAACTGCCGTGACGTCATCTTCAATGCGACACAACTCACGAAACACGCAACAATGGAGGATGTGGATGCCATCGTTTCCTTGTTTCTGTGTCTGTGTGTTTTATCACAGCAAGAAGGAAAACTTTCTTTCGGAAAAGGCGGCTTATAGCAAGACGTAATAGAGAAGAAGCTCATGGGAGACTTATGGCAATCGCAGAAAGCGGCAGAGACTACTCCAGCACGACTCAACGCTACTCGGTAAGCTAACGTTCGCTAACTAGCAATGTGTTTCACGCTCACTATACGACCAAAGTGTTTCAAGTATTTAATTAATTGTAGCTACCACTTTTACGTATTAAAATATGTATGCTTTTGTTTGTGTATTTCAGAAGTTAGGTCGCCGCCGCAGACCATGTGTTTGGATGCTCGACCGAGCTACCGAGTGGTGGGTGTGATTGTTCCATCTTTCACACACACTCAGTGGGTCGAGAACTTCAGGATGTCAGAGGAAACCTACGTCTACCTGTGCAACAAACTGCGGCCAGCGATGGAGAGACAGGACACAGCATTCCGCAAGTGTATACCTCTAAAGAAGAGGGTGGCCATCGCACTGTGGAAGCTTGCGACCGGCTCAGAGTACAGAAGCATTGGACATCTTTTCGGAGTGAGCCACACAACTGTGTGCCGGTGTGTGCAAGACTTCTGTGCTGCTGCAGAGACGTTGTTAGTACCGGAACTAATTCGTTCACCAGACCGGGAGAAGTTTGCAGAAATGGCCGACTACACTGAGAACAGGTGGGGGCTCCCACAGTGTGTAGGTGCTATTGATGGATCACACATACCCATCTTGGCACCACAGGAATACCACTGCGACTATTTCAACAGTAAAGGCTGGCACTCCATCATCCTTCAAGGAGTTGCAGATGGAAAGTGACCTGCGGTATGTCTCTCCCAGCATACACGCCGTTTGATTGGCTAGAGCTTGAACTGTCAGATTTGCGTACACGGGATTTGATTGGCTGACGCTTCCACCTCAGCCAAAAGTTGAACATTGTTCAACTTTGAATCCTCAAAATCCTGAAAATCTCCGCTCGCCCGCCCACAATGCATTTCGGCGAAAAGTGAGGGAAAGTGACGTCACCCCATTCAAAGTGAATGGGCAGAAGCGTTTCAAGATTTTTTTAACGCTGCTGTGTAGACGCACCGTTAAGCTTTTTCAGTTTGTCCCTACACTGCTGTAAAGTCCTTGCGTATCCGCGTCCGGACAAAAGTGCAGAGACCTCCTGAAAAACGTTGAGGTTGCGAGTTGTGCCGTCGAGCTCCCGCTGGATTTTGTCATCTGCTATCAGCTGGAGGAACGTCATAACCTCGTCAATCGACCACGGTGTGCTTTTCTATGCCATTTCTTCTTTTAGCTTCTCTGTTTTCAAAATGCTGCAAGCATCCCAATATATGCGACGCTAGGGATGATTAACTCGCGCGAGAATTGTGACGATTCTCTCTGACCAATCAGCAGTCGTCACTAGTTTAGCATACTCCGCCCAGTTGTTGTCCCGCTAGTGTGGCCCATGGATGTATATAATAAGTTACCTACTGTAACTCCAGCTTCTATGAGTATTGGCGTAGCCCTCTAAGGCTATCGCTATTGGGTAATCCCCCTGCGCACCCGCGCAGCACTGAAACACTTGTAGTCCCCACCCCACCCGCAAGGTGGGCCCCACCCTCGGGCTCCCTTCCGGTATAAATAGGAAGGAGGCCCGACAATCTGCTACCACACAAAACAACTTTTCTTCAGCTATTCGTGGAGCCAGTGGGGCCCAGAACTTAGAGGGCTACGCCAATACTCATAAAAGCTGGAGTTACAGTAGGTAACTTCAGTTCTTTCGTATATGGCTTTGCCCCCTAAGGCTATCGCTATTGGGTTAAGGGCGAAGCAAGATGTAGTCTGCGCCCCACTGGGTCGCCCGGTACAAGAAGCACAACCACACCTGCTCAGATAATAACCCATGCCTATTGCGCCATGCGAATGGCGCATCACAGTCCCTGGAATATATCATAACATGAATATTTACCATGAGAGGACGAAGGCTGGGAATAATACATACCCGTCCGCTGTGAGAAAGTAGAGACGAAAGGTCACACTTTGCCCAGTGACAGAAGGAGGGGGAATAGCAGCTCTCTGTGTGCAGACAGGCAGAAGAGCGCACAGCTGGGTCCCCAACATCACTCACTCTGACAAGACATTCCGTACGAAATGTGTCAGGGGAAAAAAGGGGGACGTCCCTCTCATAAGAGGGAATACAGGCCACTCTCCGTGTGCCGAGGCAGGAGAGAGGCGCACAGCTGGATCCCTGACGTCACTCACTCTGACATGACACTCAGCACAGGGTGTGTCAGAGAGGAATGGGAGACATCCCTCAAATAAAATTGAATAAATGAACAGGGAGAAGACCAAGAACCAGCATTGCAAATGTCTTCCACTGACATTCCTCCGTGCAAAGCCGTGGAGGAGGAAACATTCCTCTGGCTTTGAGAAGGGGGAAAGAAGCCAGCCAGGGTGATCACTCTTGACCTCAAAAAGTTTGTGATGACCTTAGCCTTAGGCATGAAGCCGGTTTAGCATACAACGGCTGTCCTCCCTGGCGATTGAGGTAGGCTGCCGTGGCCTGTTGGCTGGGCGAATAAACACATGTTTGATTGTACAGCAACGGGGCGAAGTGCTGGAATACTTCCCAACCCGGAGAACAGCTCCAGCACATTTACCCCTGACGCATGGGGTCGGTGCATGGGTGAATGAACCACTCTGGTGACCCCTCCTGTGGGGGAGACCCCGGGGAATCCCCACGTGATCAGCTGACGTCATGCTGAGCAGCTGTATCACGGAGAGGGCTGTCACCACGCTGTGGGATGTGACACGCTGGATAGGGAGCTGTCAGTTCCTCCACTCGCTGCAACGAGAGCCGCACTCTGTTGCTGAGTTTTATTCCACTCGCAGATAAATGAATGTCTGGGGGGGAAGAGGACAACTTGAGCGAGCTATGCAGTTTATAAACCAATAGGTTAAAACAGCAGGCTTCTGCAGCGAATGACCCACCTCTGGAGTCTCCTCCTGGGGGAGACCCATGGGGATCTTTGAGCTTTGACAGATGCGATACAAGATGTAACGTCTGTAAAGCGACTTCCTCATGCTAGATCGAGCCTAGCAAACAGCAAGGTTGTCCAGAGAAAAAACCTCATTCTCATCCCTCCTCTCTGTGTAGTGGCTCCAGCCTTCTCTACACAAAATGCGAGGAGCCAGGGAACATCCAAACAGCAGACGATTGTCTGGTCTGATATTCCCTGAAAAGAGAAACGCAGGAATTTCCTGTGTTTCGGGATGATGGGTATGGAAGTATGCATCCTCCTTCAGGTGAAAGTGACCCAGTCGTCCTGGTGAACACATTCCAGCACCTGTTTGATTGTCAGCATGGGAATACTGACAGATCAAGGATGGATCTCACTCCCCCGTTGGAGAGGCTTCTCTGTGATATGTTGTAATGGTCGTCATGACCGTGCTCTGTAGGAGGCATATCTGGGACAGAGGAATGCCGCGAGCTATGCAGTTTATAACTCAATAGGTTAAAACAGCAGGCTTCTGCAGCGAATGACCCACCTCTGGAGTCTCCTCCTGTGGGGGAGACCCATGGGGATCACCGCGTGACCAGCTGATGCCAATGCAGGAACAAATGTGGCCACCGGAGCCTTCAGGGTCCTCGGGTTCGCCGCCGCCCCCTCCTGGTACCTCCTGATGGCGGGGAAGCGTGGCCAGACCGGGTCACTCCTGACCGTCTGCACCCGCAAAAAAACTCTGGTCATATCGCCCGGAGCACACCTCTCCTGAGCTGGGGGAACGGGGAGACCTCTGCAGGCGGCCGCCTTGCATATGATCTCCGGTAGTTCCCCTAGGATGCCACCTATCACCGGCAGCGCCGTGGTGACGGAGAAGGGGACCGCGTTCGTCCGCCAAGCCGGCACCCTGCTCCGACTCTGTCTCCCCCGTCTGGGGGAGAGGAGGGAGGGGGAACCGTACGGTGAACCGTGGAGGGAGGCGGGGTAGGAGTCGTCCGACACCTGCCCGGCACTCGGCTCCAGGGACATGAGGCCGCCGTCCACAGGCTCGAAAGCCTGGACGGGCCAATCGTCCTCCTCGGCCGCAGCAGCGAGAGCGTCCGCTCTTCGCTTCCTGTCGTCCGCGGGGAGACGGGCACAGTGTGTGCATGCGACCTGCTGGCTGAGAGCCGCATATGCGTGCTCTGGCCCCAGGCAGGATTCGCACATCGTGTGCTGGTCGTAACCCATAATGTATCCAGAGCCACATGAGGGACAATCTCTCACACAATTGCTGCTCATGATTACTCTGTTAATGAAAGTGTCTCTTGTGCTTCAGTAATGGGGTGCTGAAGAAAAGAGGGAGCAGATTGTCGGGCCTCCTTATTTATACCGGAAGGGAGCCCGAGGGTGGGGCCCACCTTGCGGGCGGGCGTGGACTACAAGTGTTTCAGTGCTGCGCGGGTGCGCAGGGGGATTACCCAATAGCGATAGCCTTAGAGGGCGAAGCCATATACGAAATAGAACTGAATACAGCGTGGGAGGCGGGACCTCATTCATTCCTATGAGAGTTGCTCATTCGCGCATGATGATAAAATGGCCCAACTTTTGAGAGAGCGAAACGTCACAGATTACCCGGCATGCCTGAGAAGTACCCGTATGTGCGCTCATAGCGCATGCGCAACTTTAACCATGCCCCCCAAAATGCTCGTTCACATCAAGCACGTCAATTTGCGTACACGTAACAGCACCGCACGTTCATGACAGCATGGTAATGGTTTGTTATTATGATAGATGATTAACGAGGCGGCAGTTAGCAGCTAGCGGTTAGCTAGTAATTATGCTAATTTACACATCAATCGTTATGTACTTTATATTACGCTGTAACAGGATCTTGTGATATCCAAGCAACAGAGCTTCATTTAGCATGAAAGAATTATTGCACTTATATTATATATATGTGTATATATATATTATATACAGTGCAATAAGCTTCTTAGTGCAATAAGAAGCTACAGGGACGTTAATCTACGTCGGTAATATTAACTTTATTTAATACAACATTTACGGTACAAGATTTAATCATACAGCCCATGTAGTATAATATTTTACAAATGATGAATTACAGCAAACATGTGCAATATATCCATTATTACAGCTCCGTGGGCTGGCAGTAAGGCGATATGGGTCCGTTCTTATTGTGCATCCATGGGTAAAGATAAACGCATGTAGTGCTGAACACGTAACATGAACGTGCCGGCCCGGCGCAGTCCCGTGGGTTAGATGCGCGTTCATAATGCAGAGGGAAATAACTCACAGAATAACGTTATTAGCACATTTTTACAACTTGAGGAACGAATGTTTTTAATAAGGGCTATACAAGTGTTCATACTGGGTAGTTTATTTAGTTTAAAAAAAATTATCCAACGATTTACAGACCACTCTTTCCTCATGTAAGTCAATGGGAAAAAGTGTTTCCGGGCCTGGCAACCAAAAGGAAGTGTAGTACCGCCATTTGGCCAGCACGAATATTTTCATCTGAGTCCGGCGCAGTTCCTGGGGGCTTGGTGTGGCCTCGATAGAACCACAATTTTGTCGGCCCAGAAAAGAGGTGAAAAAGTGGCCCCGGGCCGGAACTAGGCCTAGTGGAAGCGCAACCAAAAACGGGCACGGCACGACACGGCACGCTTAAACCGCGCTCCGCGCCATGGTGGAAATGCCCCATAAGTGTCTTAATGCAAACGTTTTGTAAAGTGATGCTAGACCAAAAACGTGCTGTTGGATTGTGTGCTCTCTGCAGGACGGGGTCTGTACTCAAAGATTGTTTATGAAATGAGAGTTTAACTCTGTTTTTGTTGTCCAAACGACGCCAACAGAGCGATACGTCTTCTTTCCAGCAGGTGGCATACATGTTAAATTATCCAGTTCAACTGTATACCTTTAAGTGAGCTGTCAGGAGGAAACAAAGGTTTGCCAACACATTGCACTTTAATGCTGAGAAAGTACAAAGACGTGAAACGATGTGCTGCAATGTCTGTGTATTTTTGAAGAATGCCAAGTAAAGGAAGAAAGTAATAACTCGCACTGAGTCTTATTACATTACTTTATTTCTATTATATAGAAACACTATCCAATGATTTATTATGTTTGTGTTACACACACACCATTACTGAATTCATTCTAAAACCAAGAATAACCTACATACAACAATAGGGAGCCCTGGCTCAAGGACGGACAAAACGGGGGGTTACGTATTGTAACCCTAGTTATATAAACACAGGCGGAGCCCTCTACTGGACTCTATGGGTACTACTCTCTATCATGCTGTGCGTGCTTTCACCTACTGAATTTACGTAAACGTAGCCGGCCAATCGGGGCGAGCCTACCTGAATGCGCGCGCAGGCCCACAGTATATAAGGCGGCTCCAGCCGCCGCCCCACTATCGTATACACTCTTCAGCGAGCGGACTAGGAAAGACAGGGCCTCCAGGTAGAGGGCTCCGCCTGTGTTTATATAACTAGGGTTACAATACGTAACCCCCCGTTATATCTCTCACAGGCTCCGCCCTCTACTGGACTCTATGGGTACAGTGGGCGGAGCCCCGATGTATAAACGCCCTGTCGTCCAACAACATCGACCCACCACACCGTCCCTGACCGGCTTTTGGCTAATATCCACTGCATCCCCACTTCCTCCCATCCGGTTGTAACCGTGGAGAAGTCGGGGCCGCAACTTGGATAAGGCACACTCACACACGCTTACCTCGTGTAGAGTGTGCATGGAAAAAAATTGTGGGAGACTCCGTCTGGAGCCTACCGCGCACCATGTTCCCCAGGTCCCTCAGGAGCATGGGAAAACATAAGTGCACCACATCCCCCACACTCACACACGCTCCGTGTAGAGTGGGCATGGACAATAGTGAGGAAGGCTCTCCCGCCTGCCCATGGGCAGGCGGGGAGAGTCCTCCAGCCCTGTATGGGGCTGATTGTACACCATGTCTCCCGAGTCCCTCAGGAGCATGGGAAAACACAAGTGTTTTATGTCCAGGGGGGGGGGTCAGATACCTGCTGACCCACAGCCACCCCCCTCTCACCAGTCATGCGTTGCCTCGGCAAGCACCGACGACGAGAAGGAGCCAGACATGTCCAGGGGATAACATTTTATGAAGGGGCCTGGCGTAGACCAAGACGCCGCCGTGCATATATCTTCTACACTCACCCGCTGAATAAGGCTGTTGACACAGCCACAGCCCGTGTAGAATGTGCACGGACCCCAGTGGGGAGGGCTCTCCCCGCCCGTCCATAGGCATGTGTAATGCACCTGCATAGCCATCCTGTTAGGCGCTTCTTTGAGAGGGCTTTTCCAGCCACACCATCCCCAAAGCACACAAACAGTTGTTCAGTGCGCCTAATGGCAGCCGTGCGCTCTACATAGCATGCTAGCGCACGCACTGGGCAGAGGAGGTGCAATTTAGCCTCCCTGGCCCCAATATGGGGTGGAAGATTAAAGCCACCTAACTGAATAGCCCTTGCTCTGAATGAACTTCTGATACTCTTAGGAGTAAAGGAGTGGTTCGGCCTGAGTGTCGCCCCGCTACGGTCACCCCGGATCAAAAGACAACTTGGGTGTACCGACAGAGCGGTCAGCTCGGACACTCTTTTAGCCGAAGTCAAGGCAAGTAGCAATGCTGTCTTCCATGACAGTGCTACTAGGGAGGAAAGCTCCAGAGGCTCAAATGGTTCTGTGACCAGAGCCTCGAGCACCAACGGCAGGTCCCACTGCGGGGCGGAGGCGTGCACTACCGGGCGCTGCCTCCTGACCCCCTGCAAAAACCGCGTCATAAGCGGCTGACTGAAGGCTGACCTGCCTCCAAATCCCTCATGGCAGGACGAAATGGCTGCTGCATACACCTTAATTGTGGAATGAGCCAGCCCCCTGTCCACCAGTATCTGTAAGTAGGTAAGAATAGAGCCCAGCGTGCACGACAGAGGCTCTAGACTCCTTCCTTCACACCATCGCCGGAATCCCGCCCACTTTGGCCTGTAACAAGCTGTGGTGGATTCTGCTCTTGCTGCTTGGATAGTCTGAATAACGTTATCAGACAGCCCCACCTGTCTCAGCCTGTCCCTCTCAGGAGCCAAGCCTGGAGAGGTTGGCCCAGAGTGGGTAACGCCCCTATTGCACCTGCTTCCTGAGACAGCGCTCCCCAGACCTGAGGAATCGCTCAGGGCTGGCCCACCATCATCTGTGTTACCCCCGCGTTACCACGGCGCCAGGCGGCGATCTGGGGCCACCAGGATGATTGACAGCTGTTCCCGCCTCACCCTCTCCAGGAGGGGGGGGATAAGGTGCAGCGGTGGAAAGGCGTAAAGCAGCTTTCTTGGCCATGGCTCGTGTGCAAACGTGTCGACCCCCAAGGGCGGGTTGTCCCACCGAGCCAGGGAGAACCACAGGGCACAGTGGCTGTTGCGCCGATTGGCGAACAGGTCCACCTCTGCTCTACCGAACTGAGTCCAGACCTGCTTCACCACCTCCGGGTGAAGCCTCCACTCGTCTGGCAGGGGTCCGCCTCTTGACATGAGGTCGGCCCCCCTGTTCTCCCGTCCCGGGATGTGAAGAGCCCTTAGAGACAACACAATCTGTGAAACCCACAGCCACAGGTTCTCTGCTGCGGTCAACCAGGCTATTGAGCGGACTCCGCCCTGCCTGTTGATGTACGCCACTGTGGTGCGGTTGTCGCTCCTTACTAGCACCTGTTTGCCCTGTATTAAGGGTTTGCAGTGCTGTAGGACCAACATCACTGCTTGCAGCTCCAGGAGGTTGCTGTGCCGCCAGAGGCCAGCAACCACCCACAGCCCTTTCTAGACACGTCCCCCCCCATCCTGTCACTTTCTTTTTCTTTGAAGCGTCTGTGAAGACTGTGATATAGGAGGTTACCTGCCCCAGTGGAGCTCCCCTCTGCAGATTCTCTGGGGACCCCCAGAATCGGAGGTTGCTCTCTACTGAGGGGGGGGATGGCCACCAGACGTCGTTTGTGTCTTAAGATCTAAACGAAGGCCGGTAAACCACATCTGCATGCGACGTGCATGCAGCAGTCCGAGTGGCACTACGGAGTGAGCAGCCGTCATGAGACCCAAAGTCTGCATGATAATCAAAGCTGTCACCGTCGCCCCCTGACGCAGCCTGCAGACTGCCCGCAGCAGGGATGCCTGTCTGCTTTCTGTCAGGGTGACACGTAGTCTGCCTGCATCGAGCATCACCCCCAGATATTCTACCTGCTGGTGAGGTATGGGGGAGCTCTTCTTCCAATTGACCGCAACTTCTTTTTCAACCCAACTTGGTTAGGTGTAGGATCAATTGGGCTGTGTGCAGTATTGCCCATTCCCTGGACCTGGCCATAACTATGAGGTCGTCCCTCATGCCATGGTCCCGCAGCGGTTGCAGCGTCATGGCTGAACGTGCGTGGGGATAGGGAGTAGCCGAACGGCAGTCTGTTGTACTCGTAGGCTACCCCCTGGAAGGCAAAACGCGAATACTTTCTGTGCTCTTGGAGCAATTTCGCCATGAAAGTAAGCGTTCTTCAGGTCGATGGTTGTGAACCAATCGCCTGGCTGCACCAGTCTCAGTAACTGTTTCATAGTTAACATATGGAACTTCTTGCATGCAATGTGCTGGTTCAGGCATTGAAGATCCAGAATGGGCCTGAATTCTCCTGTCTTCTTGGGAACCAGGAAGTACAGGGAATAATGCCCCTTCTCTCTGACTTGAGAGTGCACATGCTGAGAGGAAACCTCCTCCTGGGATGACAGATGTGCTTCTCTCCTGCCTCTGAACGGAGGAGGGATGCTGCAAAACTGGAGTGAATAACCCAGTCTCAGTGTCCTGTCCATGCGCTCTGTTAATACACCACTGATTTTCCATTCCCCATAACATTGTGTTAGGGGATGTGCAATCAGCTGCGGCGCCGCAGCTATGAAGCTGTGGTACTCTCTGGTGGCCCACTCCGCCGTCAAACCCTCCATAAAAGGAAGTTTGACCCATGGGGGGCTGACACAGAAAGGGCCGTTTTTCTATAATGTAGTTTCCACTCAGAGAAAAAAACAGCCGATTTTTAACTGAGGTCCCTGAACGCACCACGGCATGCTCCCGTGAGAGCGCGCTCCACCATAATGCTGTTTTCTCTTAGAGAGAAATAAGCATTAATCGGAGCTTCTTCTGTCCATGAACGCGCCGCGGCCCGCTCTCGGGGGGGGGCCGCGCGTCGTCATAATGCCGTCTCTTGAAACGGACATTATGGGGAAATGTGGAATGTGGAGAGAGATGACTCTTACTCTGGGATAAATGCAATCGTTTTTACCGAATGCATTTTACACACACATATCACTAGAACTAGAGTTACACTACGTAACCACTGTTCTTCTGCGGAGGTCCCTGAACGCACCGCGGCCACTCTCACGGGGGCCGCGCGCATAATGGGTGTCCTCATCGTATGAAATGCCGATCTCAACGGACATTATGGGGAAATGTGGAATGTGGAGAGAGATGACTCTTACTCTGGGATAAATGCAATCGTTTTTACTAAATGCATTTTTCACACACCAATCACTCGACTTTGGAGCCACAGCTAAGAAGCTGTAGTATTCTCTGGTGGCCTACTCCGCTGCCAAAACCTTCCATAAAAGGGAGTTTTGGCATGGGGCTGACACAGAAAAGGGGCCGATTTTCTAATGAGGTTCTTGAACGCACCGCGGCAGCTCCCGTGGGGCCGCGGCTCTGTCAACTGCCATCTCTTTGAAACGGACATTATGGTGAAAAATGGAAATGTGGAGAGAGATGACTCTTACTCTGGGATAAATGCAATCGTTTTCACTGAATGCATTTCTCACACACACATCACTCTCTTGAACCCGCACAGTGCTTTGACAGCACTACGGTTTATTCCACTCACGTGCACGCGCCCACCTGCTGGCTCCTATACTGGAGTTTACAGAGGGGGCGGGGAGTGTGGGACAGTGTTCTTTCCGATCCAAAGAGCCCTTCCGTAAACACGGGGGCTCCCAGGAGATCAACACGGTCCTTTTTGAAAAGTGTCATGCGGCGTGATCCCTCACCGGGATACCACACGGCGGCCACGATCAAGCTACAAATACTCGCGCTGATCTGGCGAGGTGGGGGCATCTCCAGCAATGAGCGAGATGCCCAACACACCCGTGTTTATCTGCAGTCGCCCTGTCACGCGGTAGCGTAGCAGAGCTCTTTTCAGCTCCCTGCCCAGCCTGCTGCCCGCTGGGAGCAGCTGCGCTCCGCCGCCATGGTCATCACCTAGGGCGGTGGACCTCCATGGACCGAACCCGGAAGTGCCTGACAACGGCAAACGGAGCCATCCGCCCCGCCATCACCATCAGCATCATCTGATAGTGGAACTGAATACGGAGAACATGTAATCATTACATTAACAACTATTTATGAAATAACATTATTCAAGAACATATATTATGCAACACTTATTTTATCACTTAGTTGACCCTGTATTTGCATGGCCTAATACCATAATGATTGTCTCCCCTTTAGACAACATAACCAGGAAGTTATTCACTCGCAGTGTGAGGGGTTTGTAGCCCCACAGTTAGCTTCAGTCTAACGGTTATATTACATATATTTGCCTTGAGTAACATTAAGGACATGTTTGGGTTTTGTGTAGCCTTATAGTCTCCAGTCACACAGGGCCTGCCACTAACTTTGCATTGGATTGAGAAACTGTTTTGTTGACAGTCGATGTGCACATCAGGCTACAATATAGAAAGAAATGTGGCTCATAATGTTCGCTCACTTACTTTCTGCTTTGTCATTAGATACCATACGGGGGGTTCTGAATAAATCATTGATTTTAGCACATTTCGCTTCCTTTTTTGTGTTGGAGGATGGGGGTCCATCCTTCCACAATAATTAACCTTGCCGTGAGTTTCAGTCGGTCCAGTCCACACTAATGTAAACAGCAGCGAGCTGGTCTCGTGGGAAACGGAGAGTGGAACAACCAATCACATCTTCATTATTCTCCTGAAATTTAAATGTGCACATTCGCCAGTCTGACAGGTGCATGGTTCTCACTGCGCCTCATACCGGTGCAACTGTGAACACCTTCAATATATGCCGCATTAATGGATTTGGCCTGCAGTCACTGCATCTGGGCTGAATTAAACACGTATTATTTAGTCCTGTGTGTTTATTAGAGGCCATGTCAGCAGGCCACATCATATTATGCCAGTGTTGCGTTCACAAGACATACAAGCCACAAACTGGCAATCAAAACATGCCACAACCTGAGGGACAGTGAGACACACAGACACACATCTTGAGGGAGGGAGGGACAGCTGATCGCCGTGCAGCAATCAGCTGTTCCCGAGCAGAGAGCAATACTGTGCCGATGAGAAAGTGTACCTGTAACACTCTCCAAACTACTGTAGGAGCGGAATCATTCGAAAAATATAATATAGGATAATGCTATACAATGCTAACGGAGGCGAGACGCACGTTATTCACGCGCTTATCCACACGTACGTTAATCACGCGCATATTCACACGTACGTTATCAACACGCATATCAAAGATAGCGCTTTCTAAGCTACGCCGCCCCCACGTGAGCGCGTACTTTGAGCGCACCTATAGGCGCGTTCACACCAAGTACTTTTCCCACAATAATTCATGAGAACTTTAATTCATGAGAACTCTTTTAGTTCTGATGAACTAAAGCAGATCGCGTTCACACCAAAATTAGTTCCTGGGGGTGGATTAGGCAAATTAACCACTGACGTCACTTCTTTTTCTTCTGCTTTGGGTTTACTGGCAGGCCGCAAACAACTTCACGGCGAGTACAGTAGGTGGCGGTATGCACCTTCAAGTTGCAATCCGCCAAAAAAACGAGAGAAAAAGAAGAAGAAAAACCTCCCGCGTATACTGCCGCGCCCACCTGCTGTATATGGCGTCTGTTTACCTTCCGACCTCAGACATGAGCTTCGTCTGAGTTATTTAAGCAAACACAAACAGATCGTCGACCAGTCAAATGCAATAGCAATGCTGATTCGGAAGCGAAGGCGGTTAAGAAGGATTGACAAAAGGATTGGACGACGACATGCACGCGCTACGCTACGTGTGAAATGAAAAACTGTGCCAGGTGTGTCGTATGCACACTAAATAGGCTCAGCAGCTACACACCTTATTATATATCCTCCTGAGAGCAACTGCATCCGTCTGCCATGAACCCTACAGAAACCTACGTGTTAGTTGTGGCCCATATGGCCTCCATTTGTGTCGTGTAAAATGGGGGAAATCAAAAGTTAGCAAATCCCCATGTCATGTTCATAAAAACATTTAGTTTTAGGTCAAATAATTATTACACTGCTCTGAAACTCACTACACTAACTCCTAAGATGTTCCCTTACTATAATTAATAAAGAATATTGAACTCACAACACTGGTAATAACAAACTTAACCATTTCTCTTTCTATAAATAAATAGTGCTTGTGTTGGACGCCATTTTGAAATACAATGAAATTATCTTTTTGAAAGCCACAATAAATAAAGCTTCGCCAGTTTATAACCGATGAAACATGATGGCATCAGAATAATCACTTACATGTGATGTGTAGGATGCTACACAGGTCACTGTAAAGATAAAGTGTCATAGGAGAAATAAGCAAGCTTAGTTACATGAAATGTAATGAAAAATGTAAGATACAGGCTCTGTTTAATCGCCATGGAGGTTCTCTTTTATTTCACACTCAAGACAGCATCTGTCCCAGGTGTGTCGTATGCATGTAAATAGAAGTTAACATTTTCAATATCAAATAAAGTGTCAGTAGTATCAAAAATATATATATATATATATAATAACAATAGGTAGGCTCAGCAGCAGACACACCTTAGTGCAAAGTGAAGTGTCAGTATTAATAACAGTGGCATATATATAATCACAATAATACAAAATTAACTGTCCCAGGTGTAGGCAATTTGTGGTGAAGTGTCTTGCCCAGGGACACAACGACATGCTGACTGCAGTGGGGTTTGAACCTGTGCTCCCCTGATCCGAACACCAACGCACCAGATCACTGCACAACACGCCTCCCAACAAGTCATTGTACAGTTTATCAACAACAACAAGTTTTTCTTAATTTTTTATTGAAGGCCTGTTGGATTTAATCAGCTCGCTTAGCACTGCCAGAAGCCCAGCCTGAAAGGTATTTTGTTGCTCCACCTAGCGCGCCGACACCTCCACCTGGCGCGCCACAGAGTCAGCATGGCGCTGCATCACCATGAGCAGCTGGTCGTCCGATTCCTGGGCCTTGTGTGAATGCAGCAGCCATTCGTCGTGCATCTCCTTGGCACGCAGGTCCTCATTCTCTTGCTGACCATGGCACGGTGGTCCATCGCCATGATGGTGTCAAGGAAGCTGTCATCCGTGCCCGCTTTCCTAAGGAGAAATAAGCAAGATACAAGATCAGTTTAATCGCCTAGTAGGGTGTCAACAAAGACAACATTGGACATGGTGCAGGCAGGGACAGTGTACAAAATGCAGGTGTAAAGTAGAAGATAAGATAGGATCAAATAATATCAAATACAAAATAAATATCAAAGTGCCCTTATTTATTGTTTTGTGCTTATTGAACTTTGTTTTATAGGGATTAGTGGACATCAGTTAGATGTGTAACCTTCTTTCAAGGCCAGAGTAGTTACAGTGTAAGTGGATTGACATCTAACATAACATGGCTGAGTACAATTATAACAATCAATAAAAAAAAGGAAAAATAATTGAATTTCAATTACATTTTTATTTAAATGTGCAAAATATTAGAACATCAGTCTTTGTGGCATGCAGGTAATCAACTGTTTAAGCTTTTACCATTAACATGTTGTAGAATGAATGTTGCAAATGACTTGAAATTATAGCAACTAAAATGTATTGTTAGAGTTAGCATTATGTCCAGCTAGCATGCTAATTGCTAACATTATATTATTGTTTTATCCCGGAGGGGAAAGCTAACTAGAAACACCTCGCCTGAAACACACGATTAGTGCCATGAGTTAGTGAAGCAAATTACAGAACATTGCACACTTATTCACAAGTCAAAACGTTTTTATAGCGGCCGAGAATAGCTAGCGAGCTAGCTAGATGTTATTAGCTAGGTCGGTTCCAGCCTGCTAACAGTGTTACCCAATTCAATCTAGCATTGCTAACTCGATCTACCGAGCAAATAAAAGTACATCTGAGACCAGTATTGTGCAGATTAAAACAATGCATTGCATGTAGTTTATTTTACCTTCCAGGCATGACTGCGCTGTGGACGGTTTTCCAGGTCTGCTAACTTTACTGAACCACGGACATTGCCTTCAGTAGAAGCTTCTGGATCGCGTCCTCCGAGTAAATTGCCAGAAGCGCCGACACATCCTCATCACTCCACCGCTCCGATGATTTATTTAGTGTTGCTATAATAACTGCTTTCACAAAAGTAATCTCTTCGGGTGTGCTGCCCGAAGCGAGCAAATACAATGGCCGCTTAAAAAAAAAGATTCAGAGTCAAACGGGCGTGGTTTGCATTCCGCACAGCCAATCAGATGTATGAACATTTTTTGAGCAGGGACTGAAAAGCGGGTCAGATGAACTAATTTGAACTAATTTAGTTGCTGGGGCTTTTTGGTGTGAACGCAATATATCGTAGTTCTGATGAACTATTGTGGGGAAAGTATGCGCTAAATGGTACGTCGCCGTGACGTCGCCTGTATTCTACGTCAACCCATTCAAAAATGGAGGCATTGGCGCATGTTGACATGTCAGTTCTCAGCTCAGTTAGCTTAGTTATCTGTTCTTTGGCACAAATCACACCTCATAGTCTTGCCCATGTTTTGCACTGGAACACACCGCAAAGACTTCAGCCGACGGCCAAGTTGCACGTACGAACTGCGCATGTGAGTGGCAATAACTCTCCTTACCAGCAGGCGTCGGTAGTGTGTATTCGTCATTCAAAAGAGGCAACAACCGGAAGACAGACTGCGTGATACACCGAGAGAAGAAGAACAGACTGCGTGATATAAACAAACAACAAATAGCGTGTGTGTTCCATTTTCTCTCTCGTCCATCGAAAACATGTTCAGTGCGGTACTGGCGGTATCAGCCCTTGGACTGTTGCTTGTGGAAGCAGATAGCAAGAGGCGGAAATGAGCAATTAGGAGAAACCGCACTAAATGGGTGAAATTCTGGATACTACAGCGAGAAGCTCATGGGGGAGAAGAAAAATTTCGCTCTCCTGACCGCCTGGACATGTTGACACTGTTATGAAGTTAAAAAACAACCTCCATGGCAACCATTGTCAAACAGTGGAACGGGCTGCCTGGGAGAGCTGGGGAAAGCCTCTTTGTTTGTTATAGTTGGCCGGGGCTTCTCCTTGGCCTTACGCCCCTCGATTCAGTGAGGGGAACCCACCAGAGGATTAGATTTTTTTCTGACCACTGGATTCTGCCAATCTGGCACTAGGAATTCCTATTTGCAGCTGTCCCCTTCAGAAATCAGCCTGATCCCTGTGTGTGTGTGTGTGTGTGTGTGTGTGTGTGTGTGTGGTGTGTGTGTGTGTGTGGTGTGTGTGTGTGTGTGTGTGTGTGTGTGTGTGTGTGTGTGTGTGTGTGTGTGTGTGTGTGTGTGTGTGTGTGTGTGGTGTGTTGTGTGTGTGTGTGTGTGTGTGTGTGTGTGTGTGTGTTGCAACGAGTCAGTAAAAGCTCCATCCCAGAGCTACACTGAGAGGTGGAGCCACACAGAAAGTTGAGACGTCACATTTCCTACAATCAAAGGTAAAGTTTGTGTGGGTGAGAGCAGAGCTGCAGGTGAGACACGACTCTCTGTCTCTCTCTAAAGAAACTGGATCCTCAACGAAACAGAATGTTCCAGAAACCTGTGAGTATGCTGCCCTATAGAGACAAGAACACCATCTAAATATCGTTCAACATTTAGTTAAAAACTGAATCTTTGACACCTGTTTTACTATTCAGAAAAATGTTATGCCATGAATTCATTTTGGATAACAAGAACATTTAGCTGGGAATACAATACAGTTACTAAACTCTGGTTAGTTCAAATGAGACAGAACGTCGTCAGCTAATATTAGGTTAACATGTACAAACTTTCCCCTGACCTTTATTGTCTGTAGTTAAAGAATAACTTATGATGGTCTAACATTTGAATAAGTGACTTTGTTTTACCACATACATATATAAGGAATAAGAGTTATCTGACTTGCCCTTTGGACTTTCTGCACTACAGTGTCAGATTTGATCTTGTATTTCCTGTAAAACCATACAATTATAGTTTAACAGCGGTTACATAATTTATTGAGTGGCCTTGAATTCCCAAATGTTTTTTCTTGACTTCACTGTTTCTGTAGGGACTGATGTCTTTCTTTGTAAGATGGTGCAACTGATCATTGTCACTGTATGTTAATAACCGGTATGAACTCAAAACCTGAGCTCTACTCTGAGAGAAATTACTTTTCAGGGCCGTAGACAGGAGAAGTTTCTAACTGAGGTCGCCATGGGGCATGAAAAGAGAGATTCCTGCAAACTGTCCATGAACTTGTGTGAGTTTAAGAATTAGGATCCAACTCTTTCTTCCCTGTAAAACAAATGTTAGTTGGATTGGAAATCACCAATGTCATCATTTTCTGAGTTGGTGATCTCATAAAGATATCACAGCTAAATTGCACATCTAAGTTTATTTTACTGGCAGCAAAGTCCAGAACTGGACTGCATGATAAGCTGTGTGAACCAGACGCTGAATACCTGCAGATTGCAGCCAAAAATTCAAGGACAACTACAATGTGTATGTGTTGTGGGCCACCTCATTGAAAGTTTTAGTGATCATTTGATTGAAATAAAACTAGGTAACACTTTATATTAAGGTACACAAATTCACCATCAACTAGTTGTTAATTCACATGCATATTAGCTGTATATTGGCTCTTTATTAGTCATTATAAAACACTTATTAATGCTTTATTCTACATGACCATATTTTACAAGAAATGTGCCATTAGTTGAGAGTTTTTCCTCAATAACTCTCTAATTAGTGCTTATTTATTGCAAGTAAGGAAGTTGTTGTTCATGAGTTTTGGTCTTAATATGCTCTGCTCAATATGGGCCTAATAAGGCAGTAGTACCACAAGAATAGTAATTCTCCCATATATTAACAAATATGATCTATTCTTATGTAACAAGACATGAAACTATAAGTGTTAATTGTGTCTAAATAACTCAAAATTAGGTATTTATATCTAAGAACATGTTCCCTATTTTAAAGGTGGGGTAGGTAAGTTTGAGAAACCGGCTCAAGATATACTTTTTGTTATATTCCCTGGAATGCTCTTAACATCCCGATAGCAATGAATATCTGAAGTGCTTTGACAAAAAATCCATAAAAAAATGTCATCTGTGGAAGCCGTAGTACTGTAAAAAGCACGACCAATCATTTTAGCCGGCCCGGCTAAAATAATTGGATGGCCTACCTGCCTGTCAGCCTTCCGTCTGTGCACAAACTTATCTCGTGCCCTCATTGGTCATCTGTGCGTCCGTGTGTGTTGGAGGAGGGGCTCTGTAAGGAAGTGGCAGATTTCTTCCGGCTTCAAGCGCACTCGAGCTGGTTTCTCCAAAATTACCTACCCCACCTTTAAAGTGAAGTCTTGTTCATAACCAATAAGTTAGTAGTTTGACTCTAATTGACCTGAACAGGTTCCCTATTCTAAAGTTGCCTCCTCTTCACACTTTGTAAATACATTATAGAACACAACTACTGAAATTAACCTCAACAGTACATGAACAAAGTAGGCACACGTTGAAATATCTGTTTTATTAATGAACCACTAAAGAGAGGTTCAGACACATACAAAAACATGTCAAGTTTCTCCAAGTCTGAGAACACATGCAGCCTGTACTTTTTAATTAAAACAGATTTTTAACAGATTGTATGTATTTGTGAGCATACTGTGCGACCTGCTTGTATGTACTTACACACTAGGTGTACTGTTCTCTCTATGTGTTGTATTGTCTCAGTGTGAACATAGATTAAACAGCCAGCCAAACTCTTTTGAGAGCCAGGGAATGAGCAGCCATGCTCCTTTATTGACTTATTTGCAGTCAAACTGCAAAGAAGTTTTCAACATAAAGCCTGAGCTGCGGGTCAACACTTTCATCTCTGAGATGTCTGCTCAGTTCAGACAGTCACCAGGAGAAGTTCCCTGTGACGCCTGCACTGGAACCAGACTGAAGGCCCTGAAGTCCTGCCTGGTGTGTCTGGAGTCCTACTGTGAGACTCACCTGGAGCCTCACCTGACAAGGCCAGGTCTGAAAAGACCTCATCTGATTGATCCTGAGGAGAACCTGGAAGGCAGGATGTGTGTGAAGCACGATAAACTGCTGGAGCTGTTCTGTAAGACCGACCAGGTGTGTGTCTGCATGCTCTGCAGTGTTTTAGACCACAAGACACATGACGTTGTTCCTCTGAAAGAAGGATATGAAGGAAAGAAGGCAGAGCTGGGGAAGACAGAGGCTGAAATTCAGCAGATGATCCAGAAGAGACGACTGAAGATTCAGGAGATGAATCGCTCAGTGGAGCTCAGTAAGGAAGGAGCAGACAGAGAGATAGCAGATAGTGTTCAGGTCTTCACCGCTCTGAAGGAGTCTGTTGAGAGAAGCCAGGCCGAGCACAACGACACGATCAAAGAGAAGCAGAGAGAGACAGAGGAACAGGCTGAAGGCTTCATCAAAGAGCTGGAACAGGAAATCTCTGAGCTGAAGAAGAGAAGCTCTGAGGTGGAGCAGCTGTCACGCTCTGAAGACCAGCTCCACCTCCTCCAAAGCTTCACGTCCCTGAACGCTGCTCCACCCACCAAGAACTGGACAGAAGTCAGGGTCCGTCCACCTTCATATGAGGGGACTGTGAGGAGAGCTGTGACTCAGCTGGAGGAGACGCTCAGTAAACAGATGAAGAAGCTGCTTGAGGTGGAGCTGCCCTTATGAAACAAAAATATATTGTAATATATTGGTAAATATAATACAATATATTGGATCATACATTTCCATATATGGGAAAGTAGTCCTTATATTTTTAAATATATTGCAATATATGCATGGACCATGTATGGCTATATATTGATACATATAAAAAAAACATATTGCAATGAAAACAAAAACTGCACTATACATTTATATGTAATAGTTTTATTGAAACACTCATTTATCTTTCATGAGTTTACATAAAATTGAACAGATATTCATAAACAGTTATCTCACTTCGTTTTGTATAGTTACCCACTTTATATATGAACATATGTTTGATGGTAGCCTACATATAAAAAAAGTACAAATTGTCCATTGAATGATGGAAAATAATATACAGTTTATAAATATATATAGACACACATATATGCACGCATATATATGCATATATGCACGCATATATATATATTCATATATGCGTGCATATATGCACGCATATATATATTCATATATATATATATATAAATATATATATATATGCATATATGCACGCATATATATCTATGCATATATTACGGCCGACCGGCTATTTGGAGTGGAACGCGGCCCATCCACGGCAGACAGCCCAAACAGTATTCGAATGCGCCACTTCCGGCTGATTTCGGGGAGCCCCCCCCCTCTCCAGCAATAGATTGATCTGATTGGCAGATTCAAATCTGCGTTGCTGCCTCTGTCTGTTGATTCTGTCGCTGAGTGTCAAAGAGAAAGCATTCATCAGGTGCTTCGAAACGGAAAATTAAAAAGAAACGAGAGGAAAATACAGCACCAGAGTCAGGTATGTGTGTGAGCATTTAAAACTATTTTAAATTGAAATAATTCTGCATGTACACTATAAGTAGTCTAGTTGCTTAATCCGTATGTCCCGTCTCTCGGCACTACACCAGCTACATTAGCTAACGTTAGTTAAATTAGCTATGTTAGTTCCCTCGTGTATGAGTGTATAACCGGTCCGCAGCTTTGTGAACATTCAATTTCGAAGATTTTCGATTTTACAGTCAACTGAAGTCGACCCAAAACAGCCAAAAATAGCGGACCTTTAGATCGCTAACATTTTAGCATAAGTCAATGGAGTTTAACATAGCGAAAACTAGCCCCACGGCTAACGGACATTTTCTGACTGGTGACGATGATGAGCTAGTTAAGTAATGTAACCACAGTTAGTCTATGTCTTGTAAATTCCCCTTGTTCTCCTTGATCTGCATTATATCGTTCGTGTTTTAGTCAGGCACATTTAGGGACAGCTAAAGTAGTTCAGCTACGGGTCTTCGAGCTGGTTACACATGTGCGTTCAGGACATTATTGCGCATCGTCACATGCATAATTACCATCGTCACAGAGAGAATGCGTTCGTGAAGAATGTGAGCATATATGCAGATCTTTAGTGTTGGTAATGTTATAAGATTGTATGCATAGTGTCCTGCTCAGTCAGTGTGTTAATGAGTCTTGATGTCCCGTTTTTAGTTTCTATGTTGTTCAGGAATTGAGCTAATGCTAGCTAGTTAGCTAAGTTAAGCTATGATAGTGTGTGGATGAGATGCTAACTTAGCTTTTATTAGCCGTGTGTTTGCAACGTGTCTAATGTGTTTTAGCAACAATTAGTATTGCTGTTGCTTATTATTAATAACCATCGTCTGGTTAGTTATTGTAATTTGAACCTTATTTCTATTTCTGTGTATTTTGCAGAAACCATTCATTCATTCTCTACTCTACGTTAGGCTATGTGTTGTGGACTAATGCATTCAAGTTAGTTCACATTTTAGTTGTTATTGCCCCTGCTGACAATTGTGTGGATAATATGTAGCCTACAGTCAATGGCATTTCACATTTTGCTCTCCAGTGTATGTTATTTTAATGTTGACCCATAATACTATATATCTATATATTTTACAGGAGCATTGTTGAAATTCATAGGTCGAACTAAGCCTGCAGAACCACAAGTCAAGAGGACAGAGGAGCCAGATAGCAGTGGTGACTGAGACAGAATAAATAAGGAGAGAGGGCCCATGCAGAGGCAGACATCAGTAGTGAGGAATCAGACCCAAAAATACGAGGACAGAGGAGCCAGATCGCAGTGGTAAGGAACGCACTGTCATTTAATTTCACTGTCATTTTACTTTTCACATATCACTTTATTCACTATTCAGCTTAGTTATCCTTGCCATGAAGGATTGAATGGATGAATGTTCTATATTATTTTAATGACAGATTGAACCACAGCAATATTGTTTTAGAGATTTTATATGTTTAACTGCTATGCCTGTCATCTCTGCTCTGTGTCATTGTGTTGTCTCCTGGGTTCTGTAGTGCCCGGAGTCTGTCTTTTTATTTTTTTCCTCCCAAACCCCATCCCCTCAGGACGCCTTTTGCCTCCTGTCAGGTCATCATTGTAATAAGAATTTGTTCTTAATTGATTTTCCTGGCTAAATAAAGGTTCTACTACTATTTATTCAGTTATTTTATTACTGGTACTGCTAATTGCATTATGCGTATTGTTGTATATTGTATATACGTATGTATTTACTACTACTACTTACAAAATCGAGGGTTGTAGCTTTGTGTCAGTACATATTTCAGGGTTTTTCTATGCCTTTGTTCATCAAATTCTAATACTCATAGGCGACTACCACTCCTGCCGATGCCGAGGCCCAGTTCTCCCTTCCCACCACCCCAGGCTCATTGTGCTAGGTAAAACTCTCATTCAATAAAAGTAGTCTTTTAAAGGTGGGGTAGGTAATTTTGGAGAAACCGCTCGAGTGCGCTAGAATTTGAAAATACACAGCCGGAAAAAATCTGCCACTTCCTCACAGAGCCCCTCCTCCAACACACACGAACGCGCACATGACCAATGAGGGCACGAGATAAGTTTGTGCACAGATGGAAGGCTGACAGGCAGGTAGGCCATCCAGTCATTTCAGCCGGGCCGGCTAAAATGATTGGTCGTGCTTTTTACAGTACTACAGCTTCCACAGATGATATTTTTTATGGATTTTTTGTCAAAGCACTTCAGATATTCATTGCTATCGGGATGTTAAGAGCATTCCATGGAATATAAAAAAGTGTATCTCGAGCCGGTTTCTCAAACTTACCTACCCCACCTTTAAAGATGAATGCAATTACATTTAAAAAAGTTTTAAACAGAACTGTTACAGATGCAGATGCTTGGTCCAAATTCCATAAAATATACCAACCAGTAGCGCCACACTCAGACGAAAATGTACAAAGCCTATTCTTCCACTATTTGTATTCCCACATTATTCACCAAGCCAGCCCATGCTTTAATATAGATATTATGGATATTGTTATAATTCCTGCTGTCTTTTGTGAACTTCTAATTATTTGTAATTGTTCTGTTCCACAGATGCTGTAGTAAACCACCATCCAGGGACCAAGACATCAGATATAAGAACATCCATTAACACAAGAATTTGTGAGTAAAGGCACGAAAAAAACAAGATTGACGATCAAATAGGGTACAAGACTGTTTTTTTGGCCCTGTTCCGGACATTGTTTTAATGAGTGATCAGCTCATGTTTAAAGTTGTCACCAGGTGAAACAAAAAACAAGATTGTTAAATAGGATAACAGACTGCTCTTTTTGGCCCTGTATGAAATAACAATGCATCATTTATTAACTATACCTATACAAAATGTAATACATTTTCCCTTCATTATGTAATAACACCTCCTTTTGTAATAATTTGCCCATTATGTAGTAAACAAGTTCAATGCAAATATGTAATACATGTCGCCACATTTTGAAATATATTATTACATATTGCTGTGGTTATTACAAAATGAGTTGCAAACAATAACATTACAACTGTTTATTTATTTATTCAACCATGAATCATCCTTACTCATAATTTAAAAATACTTCAGTAGAATATCTTTCATTGGCCAAAACTAGATCAAGTGTTACCATATTCATTAGCCAACATGTATATCAACATCAATTTTGGGATATATTTACAGTTTGGTTATGGTTACATAATGAATATTACAGTTTTTTAAAAGGGCAACTCACGCATTTTGTAATAACCATTGCAAAATGTAATAATTTATTACAAAATGCAGGGACATTTATTTTATATTGCGTTATATTGGTTTTATTACATAATTACATGAAAATGTTCTTGAGTCATTACATAATGTGTTGTTTATAGGCCTTTTCTTTTATTCTTTCCTTGTCCTTCTTTTAATGAGTATTTTGATAACTGTTACACATTGATAGAAAAAAACAAATTAAGCTTCTCATTATTCAGACTCAGCTCTCAGCGCTTAAGCTTCTTTTAAATGTTGATAAAACCAAGGTAATGCTCTTTTCAAAAGCTAAAAAGACACCAGAGCCTGTTTTAGATATTTTAACTACGCAAGGAATAAAACTTGAAGTGGTTACCTGTTACAAATACCTTGGTATCTGGCTTGATGATTGTCTCACTTTTAAACTTCATGTCAATAACCTGCTTAAAAAACTGAGGGTTAGGCTAGGTTTCTTTTCCAGGAACAAGTCCTGTTTCTCACTTGAGGCCAGAAAAAGGCTCTGTGACCTTTTGACCTGTGCTGGACTATGGTGATCTGATCTATATGAATGCACCTGCCAATTGCCTGGTCAAGTTAGATACCGCCTATCACAGTGCACTGAGATTTGTGACAAACTGTAAAGCATTAACCCATCACTGTACCCTGTATGCAAGGGCAGGTTTGCCTTCACTAACTGTACGGAGGCTCAGTCACTGGTACATTTTTATATACAAAGCCATGTTAGGGAAACTTCCTTCCTACATCTGCTCCCTGATCTCACGGTGAATTGTAAGTGGCTACTGCCTGAGATCGAATGCTGTGGTTTTATTAAATGTGCCAACTGCTAGGACTGTCTTAGGGAAGATAGCTTTTAGATGGCAGCTCCGCTAACTTGGAACAGTCTGAGCAATTTGGTTCCGCTAAATGTTTTTAAAGCAAGGATAGATACTATCCAATCGGAAACTGTTGGAACCTGTAAATGTTACTAGCTATGTAAACTGTAGTCACTGTAAATATGCTGTATGATGTCCTTTTTTGTTTTTCTGTTATGTTTTATGTATTCATGTGGAACCTACTTGCAGCAGGTCACCCTTGAAAAAGAGATCAATGATCTCAATGGGATTCACCTGCATAAATAAAGGTTTGAAATGAAATGAAAGATTTTTTTTATCAGAACATGCATTTCTCCTCATTGTGAACATATATTGCACTCATGTTCAGAATATATGGTACGTACATGGTCTTTTATAAATCTGAATATATATAGTGCATACATGTCCCCATATAATTGTGAATATATAGCGCATACATGTCCCCATATAATTGTGAATATATATAGTACATGTCCCCATATAATTGTGAATATATTCTGCATACATGTCCCCATATAAATCTGAATATATAGAGCATACATGTCCCCATATATTTGTGAATATATATAGTACATGTCCCCATATAATTGTGAATATATTCTGCATACATGTCCCCATATAAATCTGAATATATAGAGCATACATGTCCCCATATATTTGTGAATATATATAGTACATGTCCCCATATAATTGTGAATATATTCTACATACATGTCCCCATATAAATCTGAATATATAGTACATACATGTCCCCATATATTTGTGCATATATATAGTACATGTCCCCATATAATTGTGAATATATTCTGCATACATGTCCCCATATAAATCTGAATATATAGAGCATACATGTCCCCATATATTTGTGAATATATATAGTACATGTCCCCATATAAATGTTAATATATAGTAAAATGTATGTTCACATATATACACAACCAATATATTATATATATTTACATATATTACTCAATATATGGAAAGCGGCAATTACTGATGTATTATCCCATATATTACAATATATTATCACAATATATTATTCAATATATATATTGTAAAATATATTATCACAATATATTATTCAATTATATATATTGTAATATATTAACACAATATATTATTCTATATATCTTCAATATATTTTCAATATATTTTGTAGATATGAATAAATATGTTTTTCATGTTGATTATTAATCAGTATCACTTGGTGTAGCCAACAGCAAGATTTCCTTTATTAAATCTTTTCAATTAACCAGTAAATCAGAAAACAAAATAATGCAATATATTGACAGTTAATATATGGGGAAATATATTTTCTTTGCGTAAGGTGAAGAGGGTCCAGCAGTATGAGGTGGAGGTGGAGCTGAAGAGGGTCCAGCAGTATGAGGTGAGGTGACTCTTGATCCTGATACAGCACAACCCAAACTCATCCTGTCTGATGATGGAAAACAAGTTAAAGATGGTGATGTGAAGAAGAATCTCCCAGGCAATCCTGAGAGATTTGATTTGTGTCCTTGTGTTTTAGCAAAGCAGAGTTTCTCTTCAGGAAGATTTTATTATGAGGTTCAGGTTAAAGGAAAGACTCAGTGGGATTTAGGAGTGGCCAGAGAGTCGATCAACAGGAAGGAAAACATCACAGCGTCTCCTCAGAAAGGTTACTGGATGATAGTGTTGAGGAATGAAAATGAGTACCAAGCGGGTGCTGGTCCTGCAGTCTGTCTCTCTCTGAAGTCTCTTCCTGAGAAGGTGGGGGTGTTTGTGGATTATGAGGAGGGTCTGGTCTCCTTTTATGATGTTGATGCTGCAGCTCTGATCTTCTCCTTCACTGGCTGCTGCTTCAAAGAGAAACTCTACCCATACTTTAGTCCTTGTCCTAACGATGGTGGTAAAAACTCTGCCCCTCTGATCATCTCTCCTGTCAATCACACTGAGTAGAACAACCATTTGATGTTTCACACGGGATTCGCTATCATTTCATGTGATAAATGTATGTCTTTTGGGGGAGCCTCGTTGCTGCTTGTGTCACTGCACGGAGTATGCACTGCGCATGCGCGAGTTTTAAACTTAAACGGTTGCTCGATTTGCATTGCTCTATATATATATATATATATATATAATAATTCCAAAGCTGGTAACGACCTTTCAAATGTAGCAATTATAGTCATATAAGAAAAGTACTGATCTAATAACAGAGATTTGTTCTTGAATCAACTTTTTTAGGGAAAATATTTTATGTAATTTTATTTAATTAGAAATAAAATGAAAGACATTCACAGTTAATGTAATTAGATATAAATTATGAATGCCATACATTTTTGTATACATTCACAATATGTATTCAGTATGATAGCTGTCTAACAGAAGTTAAATCCATTTCTCACTTATTCTGACAATGTACTTAACCCAATAAAAGGAGTTGTTAAATAATAATGAAGTCACGTTGTAATAACAATAATTCATCTCTCTCGTTCAGATTAATATTATTTTTTTGTGTTTTCTCTTTTCTGCTTTGCCAAACGCCACTGTGTCAAGTGTCCTATTTGGGGTGCCGTATGTAGTTGTCCAATATGGCGGACCATCTCGCACATGCGCATTGCAAATCGGGCAGGGATTCAGATCGGGTAGTCACACTGGGTCCAGGTGGCGTCTCGTCGCTACGGTTCTCTCTATGTGTGTTCCTGAGAAAGCGTTTGTGAGCTCCCGCTACTGATCCATCATCTGTGTGTTTGGATAAACCTCCGAATGGACTGTGTGCTCTTTTTTCTGGAGTGTTTACCTCGGTCTATAGAGCTAGCTTAGCATGCTAGCTGGAAACACGTTGGCAACACTAGTCAGATTGAGAGTTTGATGGAGAGAAAGAAAAAGTGTGTTTAACGGAGTTTGCAGGAAAAGGTGATCTAGGAAACATGAGTAAAGTCCAAATGCTGCTGTCGTTGAAGAAGCAGCGACTCACTGCTAAAGAGAAAACGATTGCAGAGCTCGAGGAGGAGCTGTCTCGTTCAAAAGAGGAGAACAAGAGACTCCAGAAACTACTGGACGCTGTTTTACAGCCTCAGCTACGGATACACAGAGCAGGTCTGTTCCCTTTACTCTTAATTAACACTTTAAACCAGGGGTTTCCAAACTACGGCCCGGGGGCCGGCCCTCAGCTAATTAAAAAAATATAATGAAATATGGCCCACAAATCAAACGTGCTTTTCTCATATTGTACTTCTTAAATATATATGTACAACCATATTACACACTAGTATTCATGTGTTAATAAGCTCACTTTTAAAACAAATTCAGTCAATTCATGTTGATAAAATGTTCTATCAAATCTTAGTTGATGAAAAAAGCCTAATAACTTATTTACATAACAAGCTTGAAAGAGACCCTTCATATTTCATGTTATTATAATCACTCTGAGACTTCTGTTTTTAAGGGATGAGCTGCCAACAAGATAAATGAAACCCGATAGAGAGCTGGGATGTAGGCTGTTTTTTTCTTAAAGCATATTAATTTTATCAAGCCTAATTTAGCTACATTTTGCTAACTTATAACTTAAAGTGGACCTTTCATGCTATATTTGAATAATATATGAATATTTGTATTCATTTTTTTATTTTTTTGGGAGGGATGCCTAAATTGATTACATATCATCAAATTGAATAATTCAATGTATACGACAGTGCCATAGCTAAATGTGTTAGGTGACGTCTAAAGGTGTGTTTTGCTCCGCTCACCGGTCCCTCACAGCGGGCAGAGCTGCAGGTGCTGATCTCTCTCTCTCGCGTCCGGTACTCGCGTTTATGTCCAAATCCATCAGATCTAGCTAGTTCTAGCTAATGATATGGCTGCTGCCCCTCCCTACACGCAAATCACACAGACTCAAACCTCATCTTATGCCCAAATGCGGCGCAAATGCGCTCCGCAGCCGTTGCCAGGTTCCGGCGCTAACAGTTCATGAGCGTGCTCCCCCGCCCCCTGTCAACACTCGCGACACATGAGTGGCCAGCCTAAACAACAATAAGCGCTGCTTGGCAACCGTGTGTGGCGGCAAAGTACATAGACATTTTGACAGGAGAGATTTAGTTTTGCCGGTATTCAACATATTTTTACCAGTCATAGTCCGGTAATTATTACACTCTAAGAAGAGTCCTACACAACAGACATGGTGTCAAAAAGGAGTAATGTGTGGAAATATTTCGACCAGGTTAGTGAGTGCGGTGTAGAGTGCAAGCTATGCCAAATTAAACTTATATATATATATACATACTATACCTTGCTATACCCGCAACCTCCGTTCCAGCTGAGAGGGTCTTCCCTACAGCTGGCCTGATTGTGAATCGCCTCCGCACATGAAAGCTGTAGGCCTATAGCTGTCAAACTGTGATCACCAGTTCAATACATTTGACAAATTCGACTTGGTTTCTATAGTTATTTGAACATGTATTTATTTATTTCCAAAAGTTATTTAAAAAAAAAAATTCTAAATTTTATAGGATATGTACATTTCGGTTAACCGGTTAACCGTTTTTTGGGGGTCGAATATTCGAATATACATTTGCTTTCAAATTCCCATCCCTAATATGTACTACAGCGTCTCCAGCGCTTTCAAACGGCAATGGCCGTGGCTGTCTCCTCCTGATTTGTGGAGTTGGCCCAATAGCCGTAGCGCCACTGTCCTGACGTCAGGACAGTGTTCAAATCTGGATCAGTTTATATCAGATCCGTTGTAGCCCCTTTTTTAGAGATTTGGGTATGGAGGAAAATAGAGAGGTTGTGTTTTCTGACACTTGGTGAGTTCCCTGGAACACCGGGGACACATATTCATGTATAAAAGACGTACAAAAGTGCATTTTGCATGATAGGTCCCCTTTAAAGGTAGGGTAGGTAAGTTTGAGAAACCGGCTCGAGATCGCTAGAATTTGAAAATACACAACCGGAGAAAATCTACCACTTCCTTACAGAGCCCCTCCTCCAACACACACAAACGCGCACATGACCAATGAGGGCACAAGATAATTTTGTGCACAGATGGAAGGCTGACAGGCAGGTAGGCCATCCAGTTATTTTAGCCGGGCCGGCTAAAATGATTGGTCGTACTTTTACAGTATTACGGCTTCCACAGATGACATTTTTTAATGGATTTTTTGTCAAAGCACTTAAGATATTCATTGATATAGGGATGTTAAGAGCATTCCATGGAATATAACAAAAAGTGTATCTCGAGCCGGTTTCTCAAACTTACCTACCCTACCTTTAACAGGTTAAGGCCCTGACACACCAGGCAGTCACCAGAGAACTCGCCGACATCCGACACCGACAGATCCATCGACGAGTTCTCCTGCGTATTGGCCGTGTGTCGCACTGAAATACACCGCTTTACTACAGCCGAGCACGTACGAACTGCGCATGCGTGAGTGGCAATAACTCTCCTTACCAGCAGGCGGCGGTAGTGTGTATTCGTCATTCAAAATAGGCAACAACCGGAAGACAGAGAAGAAGAACAGCGGGTGCCGTTCCATTTTCACTCTCGTCCATCGAAAACATGTTTTAGAATATAAAAATACATGCATGATGAAATGAGCACATAAAGTGCAGACATACTATAAAATCACAGTTAATAGACCTGCATCTGATGATCGCAGTGTTCTGGCGGGTGTGTAGTTTATTGAGTCAGCAATATAATAATGGCCACTTCTTGCTAAATTTACGATGAGATGAAAAACCGGACTTGACCAAACAAATCACGGAGCTCTCAGCAGAGGACAGCCGGGGACGCTCCCGCCGATATCAGAGATGTCCCTGCTATGTGTGGGAGGTAAGAGAGGACATTTAAATCGTTTGTTTACGTCCCTCACTTCCGTTTCGCTTCTCATTTGCTAGCTGAACAGCTGATCAGAGTGGTTTCTTGGCCCGATAGCTTGTGTCCAACACCCGGCAGATTCAACATGTTGAATCGGCCGAGTGTCGATCGTGAAAGGCCAAATAAGGCGTGTCACGGCCGAGGGTTCGGGACACACCAAATTGACTTTGGGCGACAAGGAACCCGTTTTCGCCCAACAACGCAAGACGGCCGATATCGGCCTGGTGTGTAGGGGCCTTTAAAGGGGACCTAGTATGCAAAATGCACTTTTTGATGTCTTTTTATACATAAATATGTGTCCCCGGTGTGTAAGGAGACTCTCAAATATTCAGAAAATACAACCCTCTCTCTTTTCCTCCTTACCCACATCTCTGCAAACGAGCAGATCCAGGATTTGGCTCCTATGACGTCATTGGTGAAATGTGGCACACGAGACACGTCCCAACCTATCGTCTCTGGCACACGTGACACGTCCCAACCTATCATCACCGGCACACGTGACACGTCCCAACCTATCGTCTCCGGCACACGTGACACGTCCCAATCTATCGTCTCCGTATACAGTCGTCTAGCTCAGTAGTTCCCAACCGTTTTCCGTCAGGCCCTCCTTGTGTAATTGGAAATATTTTCGAGCCCCCCTAATCCGGTTCCCACCGAGATTGGTAGAATTAATTGTATATAGTTGTACAAACATTACATTTTCTCTGCTAATAATTACAAGACAGTAATATGGTCTGTGTTTACATTAGCAAGCATGCTAACACTCAGAGCTAATGCTGTAGGCTACTGGAGAGAATATGTGTAACGTAATGTCATTGCGGTAAACCCTGCGAGAGAGAAAGGTTTGAGCTCCGACTGTTTCAGAAATAATGCTTTTTTTTGTGATCACATTTTTTGATGTTAATAGTACACAACATGTACAACCACAAAAATTTTTTTTTTAAATGAAATAACTGAAAGTACACAAGAGAAACAAAATGAAACAAACAAACCCTACCCTCCCTCCCAGACATATACACACACACACACACACACACACACACACACAACACACACACACACACACACACACACACACACCACACACAAAACACACACACATATAGGGTGTTCGCTGTTGGGTGCCAGCACATCAGCGCTATCAGACAGGAGTGTATACCATCACTAACACATACACACACACAGGGAAACGCAAAGGTCGCAATTGAAAAGGCTGTGGATTAAGGAAAGGGAGAAATCATTCTAAAAGATCTTTGAAGGAATCGACTGCAGAGCGCCAATTGTTTACATTAGTGTCATTTGTCCTATTTATTCGGGCAGTTGACAACTCTAGATAAACAACATCCAGAGATGCAAGGACCCAGTGTCTGAAAGTGAGGGAATTAGGAGGCTTCCATCGAACCGCAACCATCTTTTTTGCAGCTGTTAGGCCAGCTAGTAAGATGCGCATCTTAAGCTTGGTGATATTGAGCTTTGACAGATCATTCAATAGAAGGGCGGTACAGTCAACGGCACTGTCACTGAAAGCACACGTGACATGCCAGAAGCCACTTTAGTCCAGAATAGTGCGACTGGGGGACAGTCCCACATCATGTGCATAAACGTGCCAGGGGCCTTCATAGTGCATAGACTACATGAGGGATCGTCTATCATTTTCATGCAGTGAAGTTTACGCGGGGTAAGATATGTTCTGTGGACATAGTTAAAGTGGATCTGTTGGTGATCGGGATTCCGAGAAGCTTCTTTTATGCTTGACCAAACACCCTCCCAAATCAGTGTCTAAAACTGGGCAGTCACGTCTCCATACTCTGTCCAGCTGTAGGTTATCGTAGGAAGCCTCCAGAAAGAAATTATACAGTGTAGACACCATACCTCTGTTTTTCCCTTGTACAGTAAACAACTTATAAAGAGGATGAACGGGTATAGGTTGTTGCCATGGGACACCATGTGCCTTGAGAGCAGATCTGAGCTGCAAATAGAAGAAAAATGAGCTACCTGGCAGATTGAACGCACTCTTAATTTCTTGAAAGGAGCACAAGCCCCTGTTATCATAAATGTCACTCAAGTGGTGAATACTGCTGTTGCTCCAATGAGAGGATGAGACAGGTCTCCCACCAATTAGCAGACCTTTATTATCAAATATAGGAGAAAGTGTGTGCCACTTGCAGGAAATCTTACATTGTGATTCAGCTGTGCGCCATATCTTGATGAGATGTGAAACTATAGGGCCAAAGCGTAGTTGACATTGCCTATTTGTTAAATTGGCAAAAAGGATATCCTGCAGGTTCCAAGGTTGTACGATATTTTCCTCTATATTACGCCAGGAAACGGAAGCATTAGGGTTAAACCACACCAGTAACGGACGAAGCACAAATGACCAAAATACAATTTAAAATTAGGCACCGCCAGACCACCACCCTCCCTCCTCCGCTGTATAGTGGATAATTTCAGCCGCGGACGCTTTGAATTCCAGATAAAGCGCGAAATAAAAGAGTGGATTTTTTCCAATAGTCAACCGGGGGTGAGAGGGGGATCATTGAGCTGACAAAATTAATCCTGGGTAAAATGTTCATTTTGACTATAGATATTCGGGCCCGAAGAGAGTTCGGAAGGCTAGTCCATCTTTCCAAATCCACCTTAATCCTGTTCCATGCTTCTGAGTAATTATATGTTACAATGCGATTTAAAGATGGGAACATTTCTATCCCAAGATATTTAAAGTGCTGGACAACTGGGACATTGGGTGGAAATTGAAGCATTTTAGCTGGCTCATTAAGGGGTAAGAGGGCGGATTTAGACCAATTAATCCTAAAGCCAGAGAGACAACCAAACTCCTCACAAATAGATAACAATACAGGCATAGATTGAGTCGGTTTCTCCATGAAAACCAGAATATCATCTGCGTATAGCGCCACCTGATGGTGAGTGTCACGAACAGAAATTGGATGTATACTAGGGGATTGGCGTATCATTTGGGCTAGAGGTTCAAGGGAGAGTGCAAAAAGTGCTGGGCTCAGTGGACATCCCTGACGGGATCTAGAAACAGGGAATAACGCGGAGGATAATTGCCCAGTGAGCACCAGAGCTGAGGGATTAGAGTACAGCACCTTAACCATATGTATAAAGCCATTACCAAAACCCATTTTCTCCAGCACAGACCACAGAAAGGACCACTCTAGTCTGTCAAAGGCTTTCATTGCATCAAGAGACAGCACCGCTGCCGGGTCTTTTTTGTCAACTGATCTATATGGAGAAGACGTCTAACATTATCAGCAGCTAGCCTTGACTTTATAAACCCTGTCTGATCACAGTTAATTAAGGTTGGCATATAATCCTGAATGCGTCTGGCAAGCACTTTTGCAAATATTTTAAGATCCGAATTCAATAAACTTAGTGGCCTGTAACTAGCACAATCTGTCGGGTCCTTATCCTTCTTTAAGAGCAAGGAAATCAGGGCTATGTTCACGTCCCTCGAAAAACTGCCTTTATCTATCGAATACATTATCATATCCAAAAGTAGTGGACCCAGTTTATCCCAAAATGCTACATAAAATTCGGGAGGTATCCCATCTAAACCTGGTGACTTGTTTCGTTGCATGTTGCATACTGCATCTTTTAATTCCTCTAAGGAAATGGGATCATCAAGATGGGTGGAATCAGTGACTGCAAGCTGTGGTAAGTCTAGCTGACCGAGAAAAGCGTCACATCTATTCTTGTCCAACTGAACCTCTGACTTATATAAATTGGAATAAAAGGTTTGAAAAGTCTCATTTATTTGCTTTGGCTCAGTTGTGACATTACCATTCAAAGATTTAATGGAGGGAATATCTGCAAAGTGCTCACTAGACCTGATTTTTGAAGCCAAGAGGTGACTGGGCCGAGACCCGTGGAAGTAATAGCGCTGCCTAACCCTATGTATTAGAAATTCTGATCGTTGTTTCAAGATATCATTTATTTCCTTTTTGACAAGTTTACGTTTAGATGCCGTTTGTTTAGAGTAATTATTCTGCAAAATGGAGTCAAGACTAGCAAATTCTGCTTCCAAAGCCTGTAATCTGGCGGATCTTTCCTTACATACATTTGAAGAGAACAATATGGTGTTGCTTCTTATAAAGCCTTTGACTGCATTCCATAATATTCTTGGGTCCTCAACTGAACCTATATTTAAGTCAAGAAATTCTTCCAATTGTGTCAGGAATTGTTCTTTATATTTTCCATTTCCTAGTAAAGTGGAATTGAGGCGCCATCTAGTGGCGCGCTTGGATAAATTGCCCAGAGTCGCACAACAGAGTACTCCCTTGTGGTCTGAGAGGGCAATAGGAAGCAACATTACATTATCGACTTTCTGGAAAAGTTGTGGAGAGGTAAAAAGATAATCTATCCTAGAAAAAGATTTGTGTCTGGCTGAGAAAAAAGAATAATCTTTAACCTGTGGGTTAAAAGCTCGCCATATGTCCACTAGTCCCAAACTCCCAGCCCAAGACTGCAGCGCGGCAGTAGCCGACTCCTGATCTCTAGAGGCTGTTAAACTTGACCGTTCATTTGAGTCCCATACTGCGTTCATGTCCGCTCCCACCATGATAGCATACTCGGTTAATTCTAGCATTTTTTTAGTTAAGGTATCATAAAAATCCTTATCAAATGTATTTGGGGCATAGGCAGAAATAAGAGCCACCTTTCTCCCATAAACTTCCACCCTGGCAATCGTTATCCTCCCTGCAGTGTCTGCCCACATGTCCAGCACCTTAACGTTCAAATTACGTCTAGATACAATGGCTACTCCTTTGGTTTTGGAGTTAGCTGAAGAGGATGCAATAGTGTGATAGAATTTATTAGCAATACGGCCGGAATCTTTACTCAGAAGGTGCGTCTCTTGTAGGAAAGCCAGATTAATTTTACGGCGATGTAACATAGTCAAAACACTAGCTCGCTTGTGAGGTGCATTCAACCCATCACAGTTCCACACAAGAATAGATAATCACCCATTGGGCTGCACTGCTCTGGAAGATGTCAACAATAAGCTGAGTAGAATGTCAGATGAATAACAACCATATTTACTAAACCTGTAACGAGACCAAATAAAATGAAGTCCCTCTCCACATAAGCAATCCGAGAACATGTAAGCGTTTCCCATAACTGGACAAAGACAAAAACAAGACAATCCCCCATACATTCCCCCAGTAACAAAAACAAGATGATAAAGAAAAAAAAATATTAAAGACGATACTTAAAATAACTAAACAGTACATTAAACGGATATTCCTAAATTGATCCGTGACCTGATTGGATATGGGGCTGCAAAAGGATTATACCTACCCTTCAACCCAGTACTTAAAGGGCCCATGTCATGGCCATTTCCACTGATCATAATTACATTGTTGAGGTATACTAAAATAGATTTATACTGTGCAATTTTCCAAACTCACATTGGTTTCGCATACAGCATCTCTGTCAAGCATGTGTATTCAGCAGTATTCACTTTCTCCACTAAACGGCTTGTTGGAGCTCTAGCCCCCCCCCCCTGTGAGCCTAGTGTGCTCCGATTGGTCAGCTCGGCCACTCGTTCTGATTAGTCAACCACCAGAGAGGCTGCGCCCATGTCTAACAGTGCTTTTCCCGGCTGCTCTCAGCGTAACATCAGTCTTATCATGGCGTCGGCACAGCCATATATTTTATATACATATATATTTGTAACTGTTGTTATAGAAGAGTGTGACGGCCCCAGGGCCTTTGTCTTACGATGGGTTGGAGCTGAAGAGGCTAATCAGCACGATCACGGACACCTCCGGACACTACGGCCCCAGTCTCTCTCCAAAGCGGCTGCAGGAAGACTAACTGCGATCCTCTCAACCACCTATATCTGCATTTACGACAATAAATGTGCCGTGGTTTTGTAAACTCGTGTATGTCTCCTTGTCTTTGTGGCCTACGAGCCGCTCATATTTTTACCCGTTATAAACTACTACTGTTTGATGATAAATCAAATCATGGTTTGCTATATATGAATTCAGGGAAGAAAGGATAGGCCTACTAAGTATTTCCATTAAACTTTATTTTTAGAAATGTACAAAATGAACATAAATATACATATATACACGGTATATCATCCATTCCTCCTCCTCGCATCTTGCTGCGCACAGCCGGTGCTGCGGTGCCTTTTAGCACGACGCCTCAGTAGTAGTAGAAGTGCCTTTTAGCACGTCATGGATTGTCCGCCAGGATCTGGCTGGACGAAATCAAATGCAAATCACAAAATATTAGAGAAACTAAGTTGTTTTAGATTCGTTAGTAGTAGTTGTGTAATGAACAGCTTGCCTGCTAATATGCTAACCTAGCTTTGTTTACCTTGGTAGCTAACACGATATGAACGTTAGCTTGGAGGAAAGGCAACTATAATGCAGTGTAATAAAACTACTATGAACAAAAGCTAGTGGTTCATATTAGGCTAGCAATAACGTGTTTATAATTGTAATCGCATACGGGTATTCTGCTACCATACAATGTAACTTGCATGAATACATTGTTTTGCGCTAGCATACAGCTAGCCTCGTTAGCTACATGCAGTATATGTACGGTCACAATGTACGGTAAATCACAGTACAGTATACTGTATGAGTATTCCGTGTGTGTGAATGCAGACATTCTCCTGCTATGAGATACATGTATGCAAGGCCATCTGCTGATATTAGAGTTGATATATGGAAACTCTAGCAACTTAGTTAGCACAGTTAGCACTGTGTCAATGGCTTAGCAGTCCAACACAGTTTACACATTTAAACAGTCTTGTTTGATAAATACACAAATAACAATGCAAACTTACAGGTTGTATACCCAGATCTTCCCCTGCTCCAAACGGTCCAAACAAGCTGTGCATATCCGGCCTCAAACTGGGCAATGTTTTGGAAGCTTTCGTCTGTGAAATGCCGGTTCTTCGAACCTCTGGAGGAGGAACCCGCCGCTGCTGGTGTGGCCATAGCTCTTCGGGATTGGTCCATTTCGTTCCGGGTACCGCATGACATCATGCGGTACCCGGAAGAATCAAATGGGCAGTGACGTATCTCCAACGAGGCGTTTTGGGGAGGTATTTTCTGTGTTAGAGTTTTACTCGCTACAGGGTGTACTTTGAGGGTTTTGACTCTGCACACCGTTTACATGCATAAAAACCTTCATAACACACAAGGGGACGGGTAATAACCGGAAAAGCATGACATGGGAGCTTTAAAGCTTACTAAACCGTTGTTAACAGACTAAATGAAATAACCTAAGGCAATAATGAGCTTAGGTATTAGAAGAAATGAGAGCAAAAAACGTAAATAGGTAACAACATAGCATATACTGTTTCCGATAACCAATGCACATCTTACCGCCATTGTCCATTCACCTCCGACATGCACAGCGGATCCGCCGTGATATAGATCAAAACAAAAAGCAAGAACCCGGCTGTGTTTGTATTAAAGTCCAGAGTCTATTACGTGGTGTGGGATCCAAAAATCAAGCAGTAGGCTCGCAAGTTAGTCTGATCAGCCAAACAATGATAAACAACTATCTGTCCCCAGATGAGTCCAGCGTCAGACAAAAACAAATAAAAAGAAGCCTGCAGAGATAATCCAAAACTCTGTAAGAGATCCCAGTCCACGCAAAGCAGTGTGCATTTAGTCCAAAACAGCGACGCTATATAGCCCAACAAGTTCCAAAAGACCGCTATTCGCCGTCAGACGATCGCCCAGGTCTCGGGTCCCCATCCCCGCCGGTTGGTGCATCCTGCACTCCTGGTAGGGACTAGGGAGACGATGAAGTCTTCGGCATGTCCCGGGGAATGAAATGTCTTAACTTGACCAGCTCCCTTGACTTTCAGTGTAGCGGGGTAAAGGAGGAAAAATTCCACCCCTTTTGCACGGGCGGTATCCATTGCCCGGGAGAAAGCCTGACGACGTTTAACAGTGTAACTGCTGTAGTCAGGGGAGAAGCGAATCTTCCGTCCATCAATTGTGAGCGGGGCTTTCTTTGCGGCACGGAGTATGTCTTGGCGGGTGGTATAACGGAGAACGTTGAAAATCAGAGTGCGGGTAGCGCCCACCTGCTTCTTCCTGTCGTCGCTGTAGATACGATGAGCTCGCATTAACTCGCCCTTTAGATTACTTAAGGAGGGGAACCACTTTGGAAGCGAGTGTGTCAGAAATGGTATGGCGTTAGACCCTTCAACTCCTTCTGCTAGCCCAGTTATACGGACGTTGCATCTTCTGCTCCGGTCCTCCATGTCCGCTAGCTTGAGTTGCATCATGTCCAGCGTAGCCTCGTGGGTGGCTAGCATACCCGAATTTTTCACCACATCTAACCGTATCTTGCCCATCTCTGCCTTAACGGTGCCGATGCTTTCACTCAGTACCACCAAGTCCGTTTGGATAGAAGTCAATTTCTCCTCCGTCTCCTTCCCCATCTGTTGGAGTTGGTCGAAGCGCGAATCCAGATAGCCTCGTTGCTTCTCAAGCACTGTGTCAGCTAACGCCTCCATGTCAGACTTCGCCCTCGTCTCGGGACCCTTTTTAGGTGGCGACTTTTTGCTCGATTTTGACATTGCTTTCGATCAAACACTCATAAAGGCTAAAATATATTTAAAAAAAATGGTCTCAACGGTATAAATTTACAGAATTAGCATCACTGGGTTGAGCGAGTTTAACCTATGCTGCGATCTTGTCCAGCTGATCACGTGACTCCAGAACATTTTAATTTTAAGAGATTTTGTGATAAATGTGAAAAAAATTTAAACGAAATGGAGAAAATTCCACATAAATGTATAAATAGAAATATAGAAATGTGGAAAAACGATATATATCTTTATGTATATATGTGACAATGTAAAGGGCTGTCAATTGATTAAAATATGTAATTGATATTTATTCATTGGATTTCCGTTTTTTCTAAATGTTTTTAAAGGGATATCTTTCAGGTTTTAATTCTCAGGTTTAGAAAAGTGCACGCGTTAAAGTGAAAGTTGTGTTTTTAACACATTGACTTTTATCGTCCTAATATTTATTTATTCATAAATAATATGATTTAAATATAGAAATGTGGAAAAACTATATATATGAGTGATTCTACAATTTAGGGTACATTCCATGTCCATTGATGTCCATTGATGATAATTATAATTATTCTAACTATTTTCTTCAAAAATATCATATTTTACCTATTATTGGAAAGCATGTTATAATATCACACAAACATTATGTGCATCCTATGCTTTATTTAGCTTGAAATGTGTCATGATGTTCTTAAATTGTCAGTTTTTGCTCTGTCCGTTTTTCAGTTGAGGGTGTCTTGGATTCAAAATAATGAATAAAAACCATTAAAGTAAATAAAAAAAAGTATTCATTTATTTCAAAAGTCTAAATACTAAAGAATAATAACATATTTTTCATTGATTTCCTCCTTTAAATAATTTAAATATCTTAATATGTGAATGTCCGCAAAAGTTCTGTCAACTATGTTACTAACAGAACTCCCCCCTTTAACTCAAAAATGGTTTGTCCCAATACCATGTCACCAGCATCACATGATGCCATGTTCCTCTTTGGCAGACATTTTGAACACACTGTGGTGATTGTCCTCTAATTTTTTACAATATGTTATGTATAATAGCACATTGTCAATGAGTATATTCATTGACCATCAACAATGTTACGTACATTGTTATGGTTTACAATTGTTTAATGATTTTAATTCAATTATATGTTCAAATGTGATGTTAACCTGTTCAAGAAAATGACATGTGATCATCCAGGCAAGGCCTACCATTGAAATGATGGGTCAAAATAGGGAAATTGTCAACTAGGTTACCTGTCAACTAAGTTACCCAGTACTGTAATAACTGTAGTAACTTAGTTGACAGGTAACCTAGTTGACAATTTGTATGACATGTAGACGTCATTACACATCATTATCAATGGAATTTTGCACTTCTGCCTTGAAATGAACATAGTGCTGATGGTTAATAATGTGTCCAGTCAACTATGTTATTTGCGTCAAATGTTTGACTTTCATTGTCAACTATGTTGCACCTCATTTTTTCAAATTTAAAATATCTAAAATAGTGCTTCTGATCCTTTATAGTATAATGTATATCTACACAGGTTGGAGTTTTACATGACATCTCTTAAAACTATCAAAATGACCTGTATGGTAGTTTTATAATACAAAATATCCCTAAACTTAATGACAGTGCTGAACATATCACATGAAAAAACAAAACTTTAATACAATTATTTTTTAAACTTTAAAATATCTTTGGATATATGGTAGAATAGACTCAAGAGCCTTTCAAATTTGATTTTACTTGAAGTGCAGGACTTAATCAAATGATTGTAATGACATCAAGTTTGTCCGTAACATAGTTGACAAACTGAGTAGTGAAAACATCCTTTCCCTTCAAATAAAAAAATAAATAAAAATGTTTAAGCTTTGCAACTAGTGGATATGTTACACTGAGGAATATACTAACTTGAACCACTGATTGTTCTATTGAGAAAGAACACTTTCTTTGTACTGTTTTGTTGATGTGAAATGCACCCTAAATTATAGAATCAGTCCTATATATATAAAACTATGTAAAGGGCTGTGAATCGATTATAATATGTAATTGCAATTTATTCATTGGGATTTTCACGTGTTAAAAAAGTGAATACCATTAAAAGAAAGTTGTGTTATTAACACATTGACTTTGACCGTCCTAATATTTATTCATAAATAATATGATTTAAAAAGGATTGTTAAGTGACGTGTTCCCAGAGGCTCATGGGAGTTGTAGTTAATGATGGGGTCCATGTTGCTGAATCTGAGCTCTTCCTGTTTCAGCTGCTGGAGTTCGGTCCGGTCCGACTGAGAGAGAAACTGAAGTTCTGCGAAGGAGAAAAACTTCGCCACGCTCCGGTCGAGTTTGATGGCTTCCCGTCTGCCGAGGCGACTGTGCAGGACTTATGGCCTGATGACCGCTCCCTGGAGAGAGATGAAGACCCCTCCCCACTGGAGAGAGATGCAGAGCAGGACATTAATGAAGCAGAATAGATGAATCAGAGTTTAGATAAGCACATCCTGCCTTCACTGAACTAACATTACATTCAGAGTTGGAGCTATATATTGGTTTATCTTATTTTATAAGTAAACATGTATTTTCTGGCCCTTTTAGTTTTAGTGAATGAATAATTAATTATCGTAATAATTGTAGTTGCAGTAGTTCTCTATGCTTTGATTGGAATACTACAATAAACGGATGAAAGGATGTTCTGCCTGGACATTGGACTTTATTCCCTGCGTAACATTTGCTTTCTGGGCCCAGCGGCAGTTTGAGTTTAAGTTAGATTATTATTGTATTTCTTTAGTTAGCCGTAGCATTCAGGATGATCAGGAAACACCAAACCAAGGGTCTGGTGTTGACATCATGCGGTACCCGGAAGAATCAAATGGGCAGTGACGTATCTCCAACGAGGCGTTTTGGGGAGGTATTTTCTGTGTTAGAGTTTTACTCGCTACAGGGTGTACTTTGAGGGTTTTGACTCTGCACACCGTTTACATGCATAAAAACCTTCATAACACACAAGGGGACGGGTAATAACCGGAAAAGCATGACATGGGAGCTTTAAATAATGTTTGTGTTTTCCTGTTAGTAGCTTGACCCTGGAAAACCGTTTGGCTTTATTTCTAAAACAAGTCTTCTGGGTTGTGGTGATATCTTAGTGCAGGATGCTACAGTGGTTTATGTGGAAGTGAGTAGATGGTTTAGCTTTAGCAAGCTTTGTCTAGCTGCAGGTCATTTGTCGGACACTGGTGAATGTTTATCTGTTTTTGGACTTCCTGTTAATGCTCTTCCATGCATGGCCCATCATCCACCCCCCTTATCTTCAGTGTGTGTTCTCTCTGATCTCCATCTTTCCTGTAAACTCTTAGAAAGCTGCTATTGGACAGCGCCCGGGGAGAAATGGTGAGTGGGGGGATGGGTGTCCGGTGCCTTGCTCAAGGGCACCACGGCAGGGCCCAGAAGGTGAACTGGGACCTCTCCAAGTAGCAGTCCACACTCCATACTTAGATCTGTTTGAGCCACTGCCGGACCAGGAACAACCTCCTATAACGACTAACAAATGTACAGTGGGGGGCCCACCCACCCAAGCACACTGCGTACATTGGCACTAGCTCTGTGCTTCTCCACTGCTGAATATGCATGTCCAGTATGGAGAAGATCTAGTCATGCACGTAAACTAGACCCTATCCTCAACGAGACATGCAGGATTGTGACAGGGTATTAAAACAACCCCCGTAAACTGCCTGTATGTCCTCTCTGGCATCGCCCCCCCTGACAACCGCAGAGCAATCATCACCAAAGCAGAGCGCACAGAGCAGGCCAATCACAACTGGCCCCAACTTCACGAGCACCCTGCTGCCCGCCTTAACTCCAGGAGCAGTTTTCTGGACACCACTGAAGTACTGGAGACCCCCCCCCCCCCAACTGGTGCCAGGACTACTGAATGGCAGAACTGGTGGAACAGCTTTGGCAGCCAAACATCCCATTGGACGGAGAGAGGCGTCACCTCAGACCAGTGTCTCGCTACTGGCTGCGACCCACCTTGGGCTGTCTGGAAAACAATAAAGCGCCTGCGAGTCGGCGAAGGACGTTGCAAGGCGTCCATGAAGAAATGGAAAACAACAACTTCCGCTGCATGTGTGTGTGGCCATGCATGTGTGTGTGGTAGGGATGTTAAGATTCACCGATTCGCATCGGTGCACCGGCATAAACGTTCAAGATGCGAGTGCACCGGTTGAAAGAGTGCACATCGGCTACAGTCTGGGTTGAACTCGCGATGCATCTATTGTAGCGTCTTTGCATCGGTAAAAAAACGATTCATTCATATAATATCCTCTCATCTTGTCAGCACTCAGCACTACGGAGGCCGAGAGTCTCAGTTATCAACACACATGGAAGTCGAGGAGAAAGAGAAACACAGCGCACCGAAAAATACCTACAAATCAAACGTTTGGCAACACTTCGAATTTTTCAAGAAAGACGGTCAACTTGAAAAATCGCTCGCAAATTGTAAACGATGCCGTGCGGCTTTAAAGTACACACGTAGTACGAGGAACTTAGCGACGCACATAAAGAGGCGACATGGGGTCTGCGGCTGAAAAGAGAAACCTGAAAGTTAGACATGAGTTCAATCACTCAGTGAGGTGTTCTGTCAGAGAGAGTGGTGTTTAGTTTACAACAGCCTGTGACTGCCAATAATAGTTTAAATGTCTTCCTTACTGTAAGCAGTTATGAAATACCTGTTTGTGAAAGGTTATTTGTATTATTTACTGTTCCTATAGAAACCACTGCTTTCTGCTCACTGGTGAGTTAGCCTATGAATGAGTGTTAAGCACATCAGGCTGGCAGTTGTATGTGCATTGCACTATGGTAGTTGTTATTTGCACATTGTTAATCCTGGGCAATGCATCCTTACATTGTTTAACTGTGAGGTGTTATAACATTGTACTTTACTCTGGAGAGTTTTTAAGGTAACAAAGAAACAGCATGATGGGATGTGCAGTACTAGTAGAGAGAACCAAATATGTGAAGCACTTTTTTGTTAATTTATGATTTGCTGCATATAAGGATTAAAACAAAAATCCTCTGTCGTACCATATTGAAGTATCATTATTTTGCATCGTGTTGAATCGCATCGTATCGCCCCGTATTGCATAATGTTGAATCAAATCGTATTGAACTATATCGCAACAGGGGTGAATTGTATCGCCCGGTGTTTCAAATGTATCGTTAATGTATCGTATCGTTGGCAACGTATCGAGATGCGCATCGCATCGGCCTCAGTGATGGAGATGCACATCCCTAGTGTGTGGAGATGCATGTGTGCGTGGCCATGCATGTGTGTGTGGAGATGCATGTGTGTGTGGCCATGCATGTGTGTGTGGAGATGCATGTGTGTGGCCATGCATGTGTGTGTGGCCATGCATGTGTGTGTGGCCATGCATGTGTGTGTGGAGATGCATGTGTGTGTGGAGATGCATGTGTGTGTGGAGATGCATGTGTGTGTGGAGATGCATGTGTGTGTGGAGATGCATGTGTGTTTGGAGATGCATGTGTGTGTGGAGATGCATGTGTGTGTGGAGATGCATGTGTGTTTGGAGATGCATGTGTGTTTGGAGATGCATGTGTGTGTGGAGATGCATGTGTGTTTGGAGATGCATGTGTGTGTGGAGATGTATTTGGACGGTTTGGTTCAGGCGACTGTTTGTAGAGACAAGTGTGTTGAGTTTTGTGGGAATGAGACATTTCTTGGCAGTAAAAAAATAAAAACCGGATTGACTGAAAGATAAGGGAGGGAAACAAGTGAAGAATCTGTTGAAACATGTTTACGGTTCCTCCATCTCATGATGACGCACATTATTTGCATTTCCCAACGGGGCCTCTCGACTACATAAAGACAGGTGTTGGTAGGTGGGGTTTATCTTTAGTCTCACTGTACTCTGTCAGCTGTAATAGATCGTCCTGAGAGGAGAGCCAGCTGATCATGGAGTCTGGAACGAACAGGATAGGACGTAAGTTTCACTTTGTAAAGAAGGAGCATCTGAAGCTGGATGATCTGAGAAAGAGAAAGCGCTCAGGAAACGATTACCTCTTTATAAATGACAGAATCCCTGAATACCCGCGACCAGAGATCCTTGTGAGCCATCTGAAGCACAACACCGACAGACAGGGTTTGGAAGGCATCAAGGAGTCCGGAGGCTTCAAGGGAAAACAAGACCTGATGTGGTGGGGTCTGTCGGTGGGGGGGGAGGAACTCAGATCAGCTGAGCAGCGCCTCCTCCAGGAAACATACCCGGACCGAACAGAGCAGCAGGTCCAGGATCAGCAGAGCTTCCTGGGGGAGTTTGCCTCCTCACCGGCCTTCAAGAAGAGCTCCAGGCTGGGATCGTACCGCTTCACCTTCCCCCTTCAGGAGCTGCTGGAGGCCTACAGTCTGCAGGTACTGAGGTGTAGGACTCATAATGCTGACTCATGTCAGGGTGTAGGACTCATAATGCTGACTCATGTCAGGGTGTAGGACTCATAATGCTGACTCATGTCAGGGTTGAGGACTCATAGTTTATAACTCTGTTGAACGACTTTTCCACGTGATTCTGTGATTCTGTGATTCTGTGTAAAAGCTCTTCTTCTCTCTCCAGTTTTGCGGCGGTGAGCAGCCCCTCATGCGGGTGTATGAGACCCAACTGTACAGACAGGAAGTGATGTACGCGGTGCTGGTCCACAGTCCGGCCAATCAGGAGCAGTTCTCTGAATATCCTCTTCTGACCTACGACCCAAACGCTGTCTGCTGCTACAGAGATGGCCGCTTCATCTGGAGGCCTGAGGCCATGTGTGAAACTCACAGGTGAGAAAACAACAATGACAGGTAACCTGGGAGGGACAACAAGGAAATGAGTTATGGATTGACGTCCTGTCTCTCTGTCAGACTCAAGTTGTTCCGGAACGATGAGACTCGGCAGATGGAGGTTCTGCCCTGCTGCCCTAAAGAGTTCTATGTCTGGGATAATGTGGGCATCGCTCTGCATGTGAAGGAGGACAAGGTGATCACTTCCTCTTTGTCTTCTTGTCCACAGCTCAGCGTCAGGCTTTTCTCTATATTTCATATAATTATATATTTCCAGGATAACTTTGTAGGACGGACCAGAGTGGATCTGGTCCGTCTTCTTCAAGGACTGGTTTCAGAGTTTGATATCAGCTCCTTTTCTCAGAAGCACCACGGCCATGTTATTAAGGAAATACAAAATATATTCAAAAAGTGAAACATGTCGAGAAGAAAATGTGTAAAAGGAAAGAAAAAAACCCAAAATATCTTATAACGAAAGAATACTTGAAAAACCTTCAAAAACATCTGAAAAACAATTTTTGAAGATAAAAGTCATAAAAATGTGAATAACATTTTTTATTTCATGAGATTTTGTGAAATAAATGTGAAACATTTCTTTCTGAATGATAAAAAAAATATATATATATCAGACAATGTAAAGGGCTGTCAATCGATTAAAATATTTAATTGAAATGTATTCATTGGGATTTCCATAGTTTCTAAATGTTTTTAAAGGGAAATCTTTCAGGTTTTTAATTCTCTCATCAGGTTCAGAAAACGTGCACGCGTTAAAAAGTGAAAGTTGTTTTATTAACACATTGACTTTGACCGTTCTAATATTTATTTATAAATAATATGAATTATAAAATGATTTTGAACGTGTTCCCAGAGGCTCATGGGAGTTGTAGTTAATGATGGGGTCCATGTTGCTGAATCTGAGCTCTTCCTGTTTCAGCTGCTGGAGTTCGATCCGGTCCGACTGAGAGAGAAACTGAAGTTCTGCGAAGGAGAAATACTCAAAACACAGGTCCAGTTTGGAGACAGGCTTCTCTACCCTCAGGTCCAGTTTGATGAATTCCTGTTAGCCGAGGCGACTGTTCGGAGTCTTTGGCCTGAAGACCCCTCCCCACTGGAGAGAGATGAAGACCCCTCCCCACTGGAGAGAGATGAAGAGCAGGACATTAATAAAGCAGAATAGATGAATCAGAGTTTAGATAAGCACATCCTGCCTTCACTGAACTAACATTACATTCAGAGTTGGAGCTATATATTGGTTTATGTTATTATTATTATTAGTTTCAGTAGTTCTCTATGCTTTGATTGGAATACTACAATAAACGGATGAAAGGATCTTCTGCTTGGACATTGGACTTTATTCCCTGCGTAACATTTGCTTTCTGGGCAGTTTGAGTTCAAGTTAAGTTTATTATTGCATTTCTTTAGTTAGCCGTAGCATTCAGGATGATCAGGAAACACCAAACCAAGGGTCCAAATCTGGCCAGGACACTTTGGGGAAATATCTAACAGGAACATTTTGATTTCATTAGATCACATTATTCACACTTATATCAATAATCAGAAAAAAAACAAGGAACTACTTAACACCAAACCGGGGAGCACGAGACGGATCAGGACCAAAATACTTCAGGGACAAACATGAAGGGGACGAGAAAGACGACGAACTGACAGGAAACACAAAGGAAAGCAAGACTAAATACACAAAGGTAATCACAAGACAAGACACAGCTGGACAGGGGAGGTGAGACACAGCTGGAGAGGGGAGGTGAGACACAGGTGGAGAGGGGAGGTGAGACACAGGTGGAGAGGGGAGGTGAGACACAGGTGGAGAGGGGAGGTGAGACACAGGTGGAGAGGGGAGGCACAAACAGACGATCAGACAGGAGGGTAAACACAGGGAGAACATAATTAAAAAACAGGAAACAATACACACAAAACTAAAATCATGACATAACCCCCCTCAAGGGACGGATTCCAGACGTCCCTTGAAACAAAGTCAGAGATGTCCAGCAGGGACGGAACAGGTGATGGCGGAACCCCGACCGAACAGGACATGGAGTTGGCAGGACCCCCAACGGAGGAGTACATTGAGTTGGCAGGACCCCCGACGGAACGGGACACGGAGTTGGCAGGACCCCCGAGAGAACAGGACATGGAGTTGGCGGGACCCTCAACGAAACAGGAAAAGGAGTTGGCAGGACCCCCAACGAAACAGGAAAAGTAGTTGGCAGGACCCCCAACGAAACAGGAAAAGGAGTTGGCAAGACCCCAAACGAAACAGGAAAAGGAGTTGGCAGGACCCCCAACGGAACAGGAAATGGAGTTGGCGGGACCGCCTACAGGACGCTGGGGGCTGGAGTGGGCCGGACCAACAACAAGAATTGAATTTGTGCTGTGATCCTGCCTTGGCCTGCTTTCACGTCACTTCCGGTTACGCGCACCCGGAAGATTCGGATGCAAGTTTTCAGCGCTTGTCCGTGCATCCATATGCTCGTTACTTTAAAACGTTTTGATGTGATTTAGGTGCCTTTTTCTATACAGTAGTATTTGCCACGACGTTGTCTTTAGACTTTCTCGACGATGTTCGTCGCATGAATAAGCGGCAGCATTAGGGCAATATCTGTGAATTACTCTCACACCCTACACACTACTGAAACCACAATCAGGTCATCTACGATCTACGGAGGCCTGCTCCCACCTGTAGAGTGGCTCCACGCTTCGGGCTGGGGCCTGCTTTCACCGGGCGTGTGCTGCTGTGCGGAGGAGGATTTGCCGCGGCTGGGGCCTGCTCTCCACCTGTCCTGGTTCTGCTGTTACGGAGGCCTGCTCCCACCTGTCGTGTGTTCCAGTGTCGTGTGCTGCTTGCTGAGGAGACCTCTTACCCCGGGGATACCACGGAGGACCGGTGCGCTTCCTCGCTGCTGCTTTCGCCTGTCCTTTGCTGCTGTGAGGAGGAGGATTTTTGCCCCGGGAACATCGCGGATATTGTGTGCTGGTCTGGGAGGATGGCCCATATCGTGATTCTGCTGTGCCTGTTAACTGTTCTGGACTATGAGAAGATCTCTAGTCATCCTGAGAAGCCTACTGGATTCAGGTCTGTTCTGCCACCCGCAGTAGGCATCCCCTGCAAAGGGTCGGATGTGTTACACAAACAGTTACCGGTCACCTTGTCGCAGACAATCTGCTCGACAAAATATGTTTGTCTTTTTTTGTTTGCCTGCGATGATGGTACTTCAGGACTGCTTCTTAAGCTCAAATCACACTCTCGCAGACTTTTCCGGTGATTCTAAAGTAGATGACAATGTGTGTGTGTCGATTAAGAGGAAAAGATGCCTGTTTTTTTGTTGTTATTACTGTCAGGAAATGTTCAACCTAACCCTGGTCCGCCCAGTAGTAGTAGTCAGATCGCTACTCCTGCTGATTTTAAAGCTAGATCTGGGTTGGGTTTCATCCACTTGAATGTGCGCAGTCTGTTAGGTAAACTAGATTTTGTCCGCATTTGGGCAAGCTCGACTGACGCTGACGTCATTGTGTTATCAGAAACATGGCTAAATAAAACTATTTTGGCCTCTGACATATCCTTAAATGGCTATAATGTGTATCGTACCGACCGGCCTAATAAAGGTGGTGGAGTTGCCATTTATGTTAAGAATAAGTTCAGTGTAACCACATTGATCTCCAAATCTGTCAGTAAGCAATTCGAATTTTTAGCCTTAAATATAGAAGTGGCAAAGGGGCAACAAGTCATGGTGGTGGGGTGTTACAGACCCCCCTCAGCTGTCAAGGACTCCTTGTCTTCACTAGCAAAACTTTTATACACTAGACTACAAGGAAATAGTGCTACTTGGAGATTTTAACTGGGACTGGTTAACTGCAGTATCAGAGGATTTTAAAAACCTTTGTATCTCTCTGAATGTTACTCAGATTGTTGACAGTCCTACTCGCCCTAACGTTAAGTCCCCTAATAAATCATCCCTAATTGATCTCATTCTAACTAATGTTCCCTATAAATACCCATCTGTGGGAGTATTTGCAAATGATGTGAGTGACCACTGTGTTGTAGCCACAATTAGGGACACTAAGGTCCAAAAGGTTAAACCCGTATTATTATTAAGAGACACATAAAACATTTTGTGGAGCAGGGTTTTGTTCATGATCTGTTTGGGTTTGATTGGGGAAAAATCGATCTGTGTGCTGATGTTGAAACTGCATGGTCTTATTTTTATCTTGGTTTTATGGAAATTATAGATAGACATGCACCCCTACGTACTTTTAGAGTAAAGGGACGAGACAATCCTTGGTTTTCTGCTGAACTGTCCAGTCTCCTACATGAGAGAAACAAGGCCTGGGCAAAGGCTAGGAAATCAGGCTCAGAGGTAGAATGGCTGCGTTTTAGGCAACTAAGAAATAGCTTCACTTCACAGGTCAAAAGTGCTAAGTCGAAGTACTATTTGTCAGTTACTACAGAAAACCTAAATAATCCTAGGAAATTTGGAAAGCCATAAAATCGCTATCCACCGGTGAGATCCGAAATGAGCTACCTCCGTGCATTACCACAGCATCTGGCTCTATATCGGACAGGGCTACTATGTTAAATTGTTTAATGAGCATTTTGTGTCCTGCGGTTCTATGTTTGATTCTGTGACTAACTCTGCTTCTGTGAACACCACAGTCGGTGACTCTGAACAATGTGGTCTGGAAAACCCTTTCACTCCTTTTACTGTTGATGTTGTTCGTGAAGCTTTAACCAAGTTAGATCCTAAGAAACCGGCCGGCCCGGACAACGTGGAACCTTTCTTTTTAAAGATAGCTGCAGATTTTATTGCTCCACCTCTCACTACTCTTTTTAACCTCTCCCTCAGCACAAACACAATTCCAAAACTGTGGAAGTCAGCGTATGTCCTGCCTTTGCTGAAAGGAGGGGAGGCAACTGTTTTAAATAATTATAGGCCCATCTCTAAATTGTCAGTTCTGGCTAAGGTTCTTGAACGCCTAGTGAGTGAACAGGTAAAGGTGTTTTTATGTACAAATGACATCCTGTCTAAACATCAGTCAGGCTTCAGAAAGCAACATAGCACCATCACTGCCACAATGAAAGTGGTGAATGATGTGAGTATTTTAGATAATAAGCAGAGCTGTGCAGCTCTATTTATTGACCTTTCCAAAGCGTTTGATACCGTCGATCATCGCATCTTAAAGCAGAGGCTACTCAGTATTGGCTTATCCAGCCATGCAGTGGGGTGGTTTGTGAACTACCTCTCTGAAAGGTCCCAATAGGTGCGTTCACACCGGAGTACTTTGGTGTACTTTTCCCACAATAGTTCATCAGAACTACGATATATTTGCGTTCACACCAAAAAGCCCCAGGAACTACTTTAGCTCAACTTAGTTCGCGAGACTCGCTTTTCAGTCCCTGCTAGAGAGCAGGGTCTATCGTGGGAGAAAGTAGTTCCTACGTCTGATTGGCTGTGTGGAATGCAAACCACGCCCGTTTGACTCTGAATTTTTTGTTGTAAGCCGCCATTGTATTTCCTCGCTTCGCAGCACACACGAAGAGATTCCTTTTGTGAAAGCAGTTATTATAGCAACACTAAATAAATCAATTGGAGCGGTGGAGTGATGAGGATGAGGATGTGTCTGCGCTTCTGGCGATTGACTCGGAGGACGCGAAGCGCCACATTCCGAAGCTTCTACTGAATAGTTTCTGTAGCTCTGCAAAGTTAGCAGACCTGGCAAAGTCATGTCGGGACGACTACCAAGGTAAAATAAAATACATGCACTGCACTGTTTTAATCTGCACAATACTGGTCTTAGATGTACTTTTATTTGCTCAGTAGATCGAGCTAGCCATGGTAGAACTTGATAACGTTAGGTCCAAGCTGGCTAATAACATCTAGCTAGCTAGCTATTCTCAACCATGCCTGCTATGAACACGTTTGACTTGTGAATAAGTGTGCAATGTTCTGTAATTTGCTTCACTAACTCATGGCACTAATCGTGTGTTTCAGGCGAGGTGTTTCTCTCAGGATTAGAAACTAGTTTTCCCCTCCGGGATAAAAACGAGAATATAACGTTAGCAATTAGCATGCTAGCTGGACATAATGCTACCTCTGTGGCTAATGCATAGAGGTAAACAATAGATTGTAGTTGAAGTAATTTCAAGTAATTTGCAACATTCATTCTACATTTTAATGGTAAAAGCTTAAACAGTTGATTACCTGCATGCCACAAAGACTGATGTTCTAATATTTTTGCACATTTAAGTAGAAATGTAATTGAAATTCTATTTACTGCATAAACATTGTCCTTGTATTATCCTAAATAGTTTGACCTTGTTTCGTCAGAAGGCTTCTCAGACTACATGGAGGATCCCTCAGAGAAACACAGTTTCCACGTTCAGTTCCCCCCCGCTGAGAGTAGACAGCTCCACACCCTGTGCCCGGTCCATCCTGACCGCTGCTGCCATACTGCAGCAAACAGGAGGGAACGGAGGGAACCTGGGAGAGTTCATTTTGTATTATTGTGATTATATATATATATGCCACTGTTATTATATTGTTTTGATACTACTGACACTTATTGATCTGCTGCTGATAAATAAAAGAGAACCTACATTGCGATTAAACAGAAAATGTATCTTGCTTATTTCTCCTGACACTTTATCTTTATGGTGACCTGTGTAGCATCCTATACATCACATGTAAGTGATTATTCTGATACCATCATGACACCATGAAACTGGCGAAGCTTTATTTATTGTGTCCCACCCCATATATGTGTCTTTGAAAAAGATCATTCAATTGTATTTCAAAATGGCGTCCATCAACACAAACACTATTTATAGAAAGATAAATGGTTAAGTTTGTAATTAACAGTGTTGTGAATTCAATATTTTAATTAATTATAGTAAGGGAACATAGGAGGATATATAATAAAGGTGTTAACTGCTGAGCCTATTTACTGTGCAATACTACAGACATGTTAGTGGTATTATTTCTTATCTAACTCTTTCCTATGGTCAGACAAATCAGAAGTCATTTAAACAATTTGAGATTGTTCTTTTTGTTTCTCAATTGATTTTCCAGAATATGCACCACCTAGGCAGACTTTATATCACAAATAAATGAATGACATGTACTACAGTAATTGATTATATTGATATTGCCTACTCAGATATAAATGTGTATAAAATGAAATCAATTCAAAGTTTCTTGCTGCTTTTAATGCAATTCATGGCTGCAGGGCACACGTCCAAAATCCTTATTCTACAATCATTTAATCAAGACACTTGTGTATATTTTACTTTCATTTGTAATAAACAAAAAAATATGAATGGTTGTCATCAAGCTGGGTCGCCGGTAAGGCAGTCCATTCCTCCCTGTACTCATCACCACGACGCTCACACAGGTTATGCAATACGCAACATGCTGCCATCTGGATTTTGATATTGTCCATGTTGCAGTCGTTTCGCTTCAAGCACCGCATATCTGGAACACATACAAAGACACAAATTAGCCCGACATAACTCCATAAATCCTACATTAGATAGTATTAATGTGATTTACTGAACGTACCATTTGTTCTTTGGGCGTGATAACGGTCATCATCCTCAGCTGACGAAACATGTCCATAGCGTGTGCTTGTCGCCGTCCAGTCCTTTTGTTAAGGCTTCTTAACCGCGATCTGTATTTGTGGCTGAGTTATTGGCTTAAATAACTCGGCACCAAAACCACAACTTCAGTCAACTCCATAGCGTGTCTGACTGAGGTCGGAAGGTAAACACAAGCATACAGCGGAAGCGGAAGTTTTTTTTCTTCTTCTCTCGGTTTTTTGGCGGATTGCAACTTTAAGGTGCATACCGCCACCTACTGTACTCGCCGTGAAGTTGTTTGCGGCCTGCCAGGAAAAGCTAAGCAGAAGAAGAAGAAGTGACGTCAGCGGCTCATTTGCCTAATCCACCCCCAGGAACTCATTTTGGTGTGAACGCGATCTGCTTTAGTTCGTCAGAACTAAAAGAACTCTCATGAACTAAAGTTCTCAGGAACTACTGTGGGAAAAGTACTTGGTGTGAACGCGCCTAATGTGTTCATTTTGATGGGCTGTCTTCTGAGTGGTTAAACATTACTAATGGTGTTCCTCAAGGTTCTGTTTTAGGTCCACTTTTATTCTCCATCTACATCAATAGTTTAGGTGAAAATGTCGATGGAGCAACCTTACATTTTTATGCAGACGATACCGTTATGTACTGTGCAGGTCCCTCCATTAAGGAGGCTGTTGTTGAATTGCAAACTGCTTTTAACATTATTCAGACTCAGCTCTCTGAACTAAAGCTTCTTTTAAATGTTGATAAAACCAAGGTAATGCTCTTTTCAAAAGCCAAAAAGACACCAGAGCCTGTTTTAGATATTTTAACTACGCAAGGAATAAAACTTGAAGTGGTTGCCTGTTACAAATACCTTGGTATCTGGCTTGATGATTGTCTCACTTTTAAACGTCATGTCAATAACCTGCTTAAAAAACTGAGGGTTAGGCTAGGTTTCTTCTACAGGAACAAGTCCTGTTTCTCGCTCGAGGCCAGGAAAAGGCTAGTCTCTGTGACCTTTTTACCTGTGCTGGACTATGGTGATCTGATTTATATGAATGCACCTGCCAATTGCCTGGTCAAGTTAGATGCTGCGTATCACAGTGCACTGAGATTTGTGACAAACTGTAAAGCATTAACTCATCACTGTACCCTGTATGCAAGGGCTGGTTTGCCTTCGCTAACTGTACGGAGGCTCAGTCACTGGTACATTTTTATATATAAAGCCATGTTAGGGAAACTTCCATCCTACATCTGCTCCCTGATCTCACGGCGAATTGTAAGTGGCTACTGCCTGAGATCGCATGCTGTGGTTTTATTAAATGTGCCAACTACTAGGACTGTCTTAGGGAAGATAGCTTTTAGATGCGCAGCTCCACTGTCCTGGAATAGTCTGCAAGTAAAATGGAAACTGAGCAATCTGGTGCCACTAAATGTTTTTAAAGCTCGGTTGGATGCTACTGAATCGGAAGCTGTTGGTACCTGTGCATGTGGATAGTATGTAATTTGTAATCCCTGTAATGCTACTGTATGATGTCCTTTTGTTGTTCTGTTTATGTTTTTAATGTTTCATGTGGAACCTACTTGAGCAGGTCTCCCTTGAAAAAGAGGTCAATGATCTCAATGGGATACAACCTGAATAAATAAAGGTTTGAAATGAAATGAAATGAATGGCCCGGGTACTGGGCTGAAACAGGAGACAGAACTGGAGCCGGAACCATGGCTGCTAATGCTGGACTAATACTACACTGTATAATTACTCTGTTACAGTAATAGTACAAGGCAAGGCAAGACAAGTTTATTTATATAGCACCTTTCAACACAAGGCAATTCAAAGTGCTTTACAAAAATGAAAGACATTAAGAAATGGCATTTAAAATCAGTCATTAAAAAGCAAAGATAAGAAAATAAACATGAAAAGAAAAAATGCATGAATAAAAGTTAGAGTGCATGGAGAGACGCAAGGAAACCACGAGAAGCAGGGAAATGAGTGTTAAGAGCAATGGGACATCGTTTCCTCCGGAGTGTCACGTGAAGCGACGTCCGTTTGTGATGACGCCGCACAGCTGATCGTCTGAAAGCAGCCAGATCAGTGCATGCGCTGCATCGTCCAATCAGTGAGCGATACACAGTAAGGGGGCGGGGCGAGTGTCTGAGGATTTCACCGGAGGATGGTATGGTAGTTCCTCGATTATCGCTCCTCCGTTATCGCTCTTCGGTCCTCGGTCCTCCGGCACAAATAAGGCCACTGGGACGCTACTCAAGATGGTGCAGACAA
>JAAOOA010000233.1:0-7500 GCA_012861695.1 Trematomus loennbergii
AGAGAGAGAGAGAGAGATGGGAGAGAGAGAGATGGGGAGAGAGAGGATGGGAGAGAGAGAGAGAGAGATGGGAGAAGAGGGAGAGGAGAGAGATGGGGAGAGAGAGAGAGATGGGAGGGAGAGAGAGAGAGAGGAGAGGAGAGAGAGAGAGAGAGAGAGAGAGAGAGAGAGATGGAGAGAGAGAGAGATGGGGGAGAGGAGAGAGAGAGAGAGAGAGATGGGGGAGAGAGAGAGAGATGGGAGAGGAGAGAGAGGGGGAGAGAGAGAGAGATGGGAGAGAGAGAGAGAGAGATGGGGGAGAGAGAGAGAGAGAGATGGGGAGAGAGAGAGAGAGAGAGAGAGAGAGGAGAGAGAGAGAGATGGGGGAGAGAGAGAGAGATGGGGAGAGAGAGAGAGAGAGATAGAGAGATGGCGAGAGACAGGAGAGAGAGAGGAGAGAGAGAGAGAGAGAGAGAGAGAGAGAGAGAGAGAGAGAGAGAGAGAGAGAGAGAGAGAGAGAGAGAGAGAGAGAGAGAGAGAGAGAGTCTCTGTGAAAACCTCCTCTCAGTCTGAAGACATTACAAAGAGCTTTCAGTCTGTGACAGTCCAGGTAGCAGAGAGGGATTGTCTCTTTGTCAGAGAGAGAGAGAGACTGACTAACAAAGAGACAGAGGACATGATGTCATAAACAATGTCCCTGATGGGCTTACCTGAGCAGGTGAGATTCAGGAAGGAGGAAGAGGAAGCTGATGCTGCACACTCCCTCAGAGCAGATCCAGACTGAACACAGTAGATCTGATCCACCACACAGGTCTCTTTGAGGACTCCTCTCTCTCCCACAGAAACAGCAGAGCCACAGTCGAGCTCTCTGCAGGCGACTCCTGCTCCTTCAGGGTCCAGAGGAGTATAGCCCACTGGTCTCCATTCTCCCAGATGTTCCACCTCCAGGTCTCCTGCACAGCGACTCTCTCCTCCCACCAGCTGACCGGCTCTGAGAGAAACAAGAGAGTGATCAGAGAGAGAATAAAGTGAGTTTGATGAGAACAGAATGAACCAATCACAGCTCCTCTCTACCTGAGCAGGTGAGGCTAACAGCTGTGCCAGGTGAGCAGGTGTTTCTCTCTGAGGCTGAGCTACAGTCCAGGAGAGCAGACTCATGGCCTCCACACTGGAACTCTTTGGTCCCCATTGGAGCCTCCCCTTCTCCATAGAGCGCCCCCTGGAGGACTGAAGGAGCCCCACAGCCCAGCTGCCGGCAGACCACCTGAGCATCCTGCTGGTCAAAGTCAGCCTCACACACTGAGGACCAGGACGGGTTAGACGGGTTAGACGGGTCAGAGTTCACCTCCAGTCTGCCTGAGCACAGACCAGTCCCCCCAGCAGCCTGACAGAGTCTGCAGAGGACAGAAGGTCAAACAGAGGTCAAAGACACACCATCAAAGAGATGAAACTATATTTCAGAGATTCAAACTGGACTCAGTTCCAACATGAGTTGATGATGAACAACAGAACACATGTTGATAAGAACACAGACTGCAGGTACCCTCACATCTACATCTGATACCCTCTAGCAAGTGGTCTCCATTAGTGAACCCTTTCCCTGTGTCTTCAACCAAACCTCCTCCTCTGCAGACCCTCTGCTCCTTCTGCTCAGGGACCATGACGTGCACAGACATTTGGAGGGGCTATTGCTCTAAACTGGAAAAAGGGCCTCCCCCCCGAAAAGAAATATAAGACCAAAACGATTATTACATGAACTCATTTGAACAGTAATTCACATCATCATCTCATAACAAAATAAGCTAAGGCAACTACTTGCATTCAGTGACTTGATTTTTAAAATGAAAACCAGGGACATTTTTAGTTTTGCGGTCCATATCTCATTAAAATATCTAATGTTACTAACTATTAAAGAAAGAATGGGGACAATTCAATGTAGTTTGACCTTTGTAACTGCTGTGCAGACATACTGATAAAATAGGGCCTCTAACTAATTACCTTAAATAAACTCACTAATGAATGAAACCAGTTCAATACGCATTATTCTTATTCTTATCATTCTTTATGAGCGCAGTAACGGTAAGGTATCTAATATCATTATTTATTTAGTATTCCATAACTTCATAACAGAGATGCTCAAATTAAAGTAGAGACATGGCAGAAATCCTACAATGCAGCGGGACAGTGAAGTGTTCTCCTGAGAGAGGGCGATCAAGAGAAGAGAGCGAGCGGCGCGTTGAGGGAGTTTACCATGGATGTTTAATAGGAGTTCACGGAGCAGATGGAAAGACACAGAAAGACAGAAGCACAATAACAAGTATATGGAGCTGTTCTTTTGTAAATAACCGACGGTGTCAAGAGGAAGTAAAGTCCCTGCCATGAGAACACTCAAAATCCATTTTCCAAAACCCGACTCTAGAGGTGGTCTTAACGCACCGGCACCAATAAACACACACACACACACACACACACACACACACACACACACACACACACACACACACACACACACACACACACACACACACACACACACACACACACACACACACACACACACACACACACTGTATATTATATATATATCAATAATATGTAAACATTTGAAATGTATGTTAATGTTGTTAATTATTTTTCTATTTTGATGCTTTGCAGCATTGTTTCGTTTAACTTTCATTCCAATAAAGCTCCTTTGAATTGAATGAATTTATAGAGAGAGAGAGAGAGAGAGAGAGTTGGGGAGAGAGAGAGAGAGGGAGAGAGAGAGGGAGAGAGAGAGAGAGAGGAGAGAGGGAGAGAGAGAGGGGGAGAGAGAGAGTCCAGGTAGCAGAGAGGGATTGTCTCTTTGTCAGAGAGAGAGAGAGAGAGAGAGAGAGAGAGAGGAGAGAGAGAGAGAGAGAGAGAGAGAGGAGACTGACTAACAAAGAGACAGAGGACATGATGTCATAAACAATGTCCCTGATGGGCTTACCTGAGCAGGTGAGAGTCAGGGAGGAGGAAGAGGAAGATGATGCTGCACACTCCCTCAGAGCAGATCCAGACTGAACACAGAGAGCTGATCCCCACACAGGTCTCTTGAGGACTCCTTTCTCTTCCCACAGAAACAGCAGAGCCACAGTCGAGCTCTCTGCAGGCGACTCCTGCTGCCTTCAGGGTCCAGGGAGAGTATAGTCCACCACTGGTCTCCATTCTCCCTGATGTTCCACCTCCAGGCTCCTGCACAGCGACTCTCTCCTCCCACCAGCCTAACACCAGGCTCTGGAGAGAAACAAGAGAGTCGTGTCCTTCATTGATATTAGCATATTTTAATAATGAATCATTTATTCTATTAATACTTCCGAGTGATAATCAGATCATTAACTCCAGCTCTCTATAAACCAGTGGTGGGAAGTAATAAAGTACATATACTCAAGTACTGTAAGTACAGGTTTGAATGACTTTACTGGAGTATATGGTTTTATAATACTTGTTAGAGCCAGTATTTAGCTTTGATAAGAAAGGCCTAATTGTGACGTCTGTAGTCAACGCACTATAAAGGACTACATTTCCCACGGCGCCTGTGCTAAAGCCACAGTGATGGGCAACCTGTTGAGAGACGCCGTCGAGGAACAGTTGTTAACCGTACACGTACACGTACATACAAATGGTACAAGTACCCTTTAAGTTATGAAGTTATAAGCATTATCAAGAAAGAAAGAATACCTAAGTTGTTTGTTCTTTTATTTGAGTTTGGCCTATTTCTTTTGAATATTGTAAAGGCCTATTTTCTTTGTTGCATGTGCAAAAGTTTGTTATTTTATTTTGAGCAAACACATCATCTAACCATCGGAGGCCAAGCAACACTTCAAACTGTGAGTCTTTAAAGCAACGAGTTAGAACTGTCTGTGTAGAGCAGGGGTGGGGAACCTTTTTCCTCTCAAGGGCCATTTCCATGTTTTTTTGATACCGTGGGTTATTTACAAAGAAACACCTAAATATAGCCTACTTGTTGTTATTGTGCTTCTGTCTTTCTGTGTCTTCTCATCTGTAAACTCCCTCAACGCGCCGCTCGCTCTCTTTTCTTGATCGCCCTCTCACGGGTGAACAGTTCACTGTCCCGCTTCATTGTAGGATTTCTGCCATGTACCACTTTAGTTTGACCATCTCTGTTATTAAGTTATGGAATACTACATTGAATTGTCCCCATTCTTTCTTTAATAGTTAGTAACATTAGATATTTTAATGAGATATGGACCGCAAAACTAAAAATGTCCCTGGTTTTCATTTTTAAAATCAAGTCACCGAATGCAAGTATAGTCGCCTTAGCTTATTTTGTTATGAGATGTGAATTACTGTTCAATTTAGTTGATGTAATAATCGTTTGGTTTCTTTTACATTAAAAACAAGTTACAATTTTCAAAAGGTCTTATGTTTTTTTCGGGGGGAGGCCCTTTTTCCAGTTTAGAGCAATAGCCCCTCCAAATGTCTGCACGTCCCTGCCTGGAAGTAGAACAAGTCATTCAAGTTTCTCCACCTTTACCAGCTGCTAAATTCAAAGTGATGTTCACATGAATGGATCATTGATTAGAATCCAGACTATAATATATCATTATGAAAATAGTCGTACTATGAGTCATATTAATGATGGTACTTTAAGCATTATTTGATCCTAATACTTTGACCTAAGTACATTTACATACCAGACTTGTTCTTGTTACAGTATTTCTACACTGTGGTATCACTTCTTTGAATCAAGTATAACATCTCCCCCACATCTATAAACTAATAGGACCTGAAACATGAAACATATGATTAAGTAGAGCTAAAAAACATTTCAATCAGAAAGCTAAACGTAGAGATTAGTAGCATGTTTATGTGTGGCTCTGTCATTTGAACCCTTTGGTGAACATGTGCAACATGGGTCCGTGTACGTGTGTGTGTTTCTCTTTTAACACAAGAAACTAAATCCCCCAAAAATCCCATAAAGATTTTCAACAAAAACTGAAAAAAGGAACACAAAAGCCTTTTTTCTGATTTTGTTGTTTGTGCAGGTAAATAAAAAGAATACTGTTGAGCTTGACACATTTTGCCTAAGTACACTGCACACAGATAAGAAAGACAAATAATGGCCCTGCCACAGACTGCACTAGCGAATACATTCGGGGGGCTGGTACCCTGGTCCAGGGACGGGGTTTGTGATCTCATCTAGTGGGGAAAGCCCTACTGGGTGCCAATATGGCCAAGCAAGGATACCTTCGTGAAGAGAGACTGGAGCCTTTGGAGTGGGGACCTTATGTTCCCGGTGAATGTGTAATTGGTAGAGTTGTTACTGCCATGGTAAGATGGCACGGCTCCCTAATGGGCCGACTTTGAATCCTCCACTGGATTGCCTGGTCTCGGAAAGAGAGGGAGGCAAAGTGTTACTGTGCAGAGACTGCTCTTTGGAGCATCAGCCGAGGCTGAGAGTTGGCACTTGGCCACCTCAGGATAAGGCAGCATATCTAGCTGTCATTGCACGTGAGATGGGGAGAAATGAAGGACCTGCGAGTCCCATCTGGGACTTTTTCTGTTCAGAGAGTCTGCTAGTTCAATATAGGATCCAATGCATTCTGTTTTTGGTCAAATGAAGAAGACATTTGTGAATGATTTACGGCTAAAAATGTTCTTTGCTTTCAATAAAGCTAAGTGGGGACTTTTGGCTTTTCTTATTATTCTAGCTGTGGCGATAGTTTTAGGTGTTTTGTTCAGATTTGGACTGCTTCAACAAGCACTACTGTACATCACAACATTATTTTAGTTCCTGATCAAATTCACCTTTAAGATGATTTGGCTGGCCCTTAAACTGCTAAGGCTAATCTTAAAATGTACATGTTTCTTTTTGGGTCATGGGTTAACAAAACAAGGGAGTTAAACAAAGGAAGACATTTAGGGAGGGAGAGTCCTGTTGTTCAGGGGAAATGGAGAGGTTGGCTTCGGTAGATCAACATGATTCCTCCTCTCCCAACTTTGCTAAAAACCTTTATCCATAAAAGCTGCTTAAGAAAACAATTATAAAGAAAATGTTCCAAACTGCTGAGAGGGAGATTTCTCCTCTTTTGCCTCTCCTCCTTGCTGCAGGCTAAGCACCGGATGTTGATGTGGTTTGACATGCAGCTCCGAGATAGAGATCAGCACCCCCGCCTTTACATACTCTCACTACTCTCTGGACCTGAGACAGGCGGCCTACGCAAAGGACTTGAACCAACTTCAAGTTTGCATATTTGAAATGAAATGTTTAAAGAAAAAAACTTGATTCTAAACATGACATTGACAACGTGTTCTGCTTTCATGAAAAATGTTCATATTCCCTCTCGTTAAAATTGCATATTATTACTATCAGTCTTTATTTGTTTTAATTTGAACTTTACATTTTTTTGTTCATTTTGAACAATTGTTCATTAAGTAAAAGTTGAACATATGTGACCTCCTTCTCCCTCAAAGATAGAAAAGGGGAAACCACCTGATGCAGAGAGGGAGGAGGCAAGAGACTAAAAGATGATGTGTGAAGAGACAAGGGGAGTTTTTGAGGCTGTTTGAGGCTTGAGAGCTTGAGGGTCTTGGCTCTTGGGCTTGGGCTCTTTTAGAAGGCTTTTTTAGGACATTTGACTTGTGATCCTGTTGCTTTTGTATTTTGACTTGGTGTCTTTTGTTATTTTTTGGATTCTTGTAAATCCGCTATTTTTGTTAAAACCTCAATAAAACCGGTTTGTACTTTATCGGAGACAGCCTAGATATTAACGTTGGTTGTATCGAAGTTAGATTCCTTTTCAATGTGATGATCTGATGGTATTTATAAAGTATAATCATGAAAAGTGGTGGTGATGACAAGGTGATGATGGTTTGTTGTTTACCTTTGAAGTATATCCTGGTTTCACAAACATGGTAAAATCATAAATGATGAAACTAGGATCAGTTAGTGGAGAAGTCTTTAAACTACATCATGTTTTATGATAAAGGTTGTTTACAGACTTGAATCACTTAAAGAGTAACAGGTGAATAAACTGAGCACTTTACCTGTTGAGTTGTGTTCTCCTTCAGCCTGGAGTCCTGAGGAGAAATCAGAAGATAAGGTAAACAGAGTTTTCTATCATCTCAGAAACACGTCAGTGAACTCACTGTGGAGTCATTTCACCAGTTTACTAAAGCTGAGAATAACACGTTCATACAGAGAAGTCACATATTCAGAGTTAAAGCAACAGTTGAGTTTAGAGAATATGCTCCTTCAATTCAAATGAGTCATGGTGCACCATCATCACACTGACACATGTTCTACAGCAACAATTACATTAGGAGGAACCACAGAGGAAAGAGATGCTGCCAGTTCCCACCTTCTGCTGTCACCTGAACGCCTCACTCCCCTATCACTAACTGCAGACGTTAACTAACTGACCTGTACCTGTTTTAATATGACCTGGTATAGTGTGTGTGTGTGTGTGTGTGTGTGTGTGTGTGTGGTGTGTGTGTGTGTGTGTGTGTGTGTGTGTGTGTGTGTGTGTGTGTGTG
>JAAOOA010000233.1:15000-87500 GCA_012861695.1 Trematomus loennbergii
CAGAGTGTTCCAGAGCCTCGGGCCAGCTGCTGCGAAGGCTCGGTGCCCTCGGGTTTTGAGCCTGGTCTTGGGCACTACCAGCAGCAGCTGGTCAGCAGACCTTAAAGCTCTGGCTGGGGTGTAGCGCTGGAGGAGTTCAGCTATATAGGCCGGAGCCAGCCCATTTAGTGCTTTAAAAACAAATAAAAGGATTTTAAAATCAATTCTGAACCGAACTGGAAGCCAGTGTAGTGAGGCCAGAATAGGGGTGATGTGGTCACGTTTTTGTGGCCAGTCAGCAAACGTGCAGCTGCGTTTTGGACTAGCTGCAGGCGTTTAATTGAGGCCTGGTCCATACCCACGTACAGAGCGTTGCAATAGTCCAGTCTCGAGGTTACAAAGGCGTTGATAACCCTTTCTAAGTCATTAAAAGATAAATACGACTTGGTTTTGGCCAATAGTCTTATTTAAAAAAGCAGGATTTGACTACGGTGCTGACCTGCTTGTCGAATTTAAAAGTGCTAGTGAAGGTCACTCCAAGGTTCATGACCGAGGGGAGGATGTTTTTTTTAGAGAGCCCAGAATATCAACCGGAGAGCTGGAGGTTGGGGTCCAAAAAAGATGACCTCAGTCTTGCTCTCGTTGAGGTTGAGAAAGTTTTTGAATTGATATTAACATTGTGGCTTTCCAAGTTAACATTGATTGCTATGACTGAGATTAATCAGCATATACTTCTGCCAGGGGATGCCACCCCTCAGAATCTCCTGCCACCCTCTGAGCTTCAGTCAGAGAAGGGGGGCTGAGCAAAGTGACTAGAACCACACACTGATATAGAGAGTGTCTTCAGAGACAGAGAGTGTGTCTTCAGAGAGTGTGTCTTCAGAGAGTGTGTCTTCTGAGCAGGGGTTAAATTGGGCCGGGGCTGTCTCTTGCACATGACGATGCTCTGACGTCATCACCCTCGCACAGTTATCATATGTTTATAAAAAACGATATATAGGCCTAAGTAAAACTTTCCTCGTTCTTAATATAGACTATATTTGGGTCGATATGTTACATTACATTACATGTCACTTGTTAGACGCTTTTATCCAAAGCAAGTACTCAATACTGTGGGCAATCCCCACAGGAGCAATTTGGGGTGAAGTGTCTCAGGGACACAACGACATGCTGACTGCAGTGGGACTCGAACTTGCTATCCTCTGATTGAAGATCAGCGCATTAACCCACTGCGCCACACGCCTCCTCTATATATGTTTGACTTTACTTTAAAATAGCAGATCTCTGTGACCGGATATCGTTTTTCGGCTTGGTGAACGTGTGTCTCTGCTCCGATCAGGAGTTGCAGCCCGCAGCCACCACCCCCCCCCCCCCCTAACATCACCTGTCTAATAGCAGAGAAGCTTTAATAACGGTGCTGTGAGGCCAAAGCACTTCCATTCAGACTGACACACATTCACTCATGGGGGGGGGGGGTGCAATAGCTCCATGATGTGATGAGAGGTGTTGTGCAATACGCTGCATGTCCTTATCATAGTGGTGTGTGTGTGTGTGTGTGTGTGTGTGTGTGTGTGTGTGTGTGTGTGTGTGTGTGTGTGTGTGTGTGTGTGTGTGTGTGTGTGTGTGTGTGTGTGTGTGTGGGTGTTGTGATGTACATGCTTTTTTTATAATTCTCTTTAACTTTGATAAGACCACATGACGTGTTTGAAACAGTTCCGTAGGAGACCAATTTAAAATAACAAGCTCTTTCACACAGATACAGAATGACTAACATTGGGGTTTGCTGCTTCACATTTTTAATCAACTAAAGAACTAAAAGCCCGACTGAACAAAGGCAGGTGCAAAAAACAAAGTGTGTAGAAAGTAGAAGAAGGACTCAGAGATCAGAGTCACAGAGCAGAGGACCAGAGTCTGGGGAGGAACAGGTTCAGGTGGAACCAGCTTGGTTCTGACTATGGAGAGGTTCTGTAATCCTCATGAACCTGTTAAGCCCGGGTTAATGATTTGAACATTGCTTCTTACCTAGTTAGTATTCTTTCTTTTTATTTATGCATATTTTACTAATCACTCCCCTTTGAAACTGTTTGTGTTACTGTCCTATAGTACACATTGGAATGGTTTCTTACTCATTTTGTGATATTCACACTGAAGAGAATGATTTGCCCTAGACTTCTGAGAGAGTCAATAACGTATAATACATTATTTTACAATATTATATATTTATTTATTTATTTATATAGTCTTAAAGTTACAACCGGCCCTTTGAGTGCAAACTTAATGCTGATGTGGCCCGAGATGAAATGGAGTTTGACCCCCCTGCATTAGGGTGTTGATGTCAGGCCTGACTCTCAGCTTTATAAAAAGGGAAGTCTTCAGCTGCTCTTTAATGTGGACAGTGATTTTTATTCAATAATAAACTATAGTTTATTATTGAATAAACTATAGTTTATTCAATAATAAATGAATATGTGAATCATAACAGTGATTGACAGCTGATAGGAATAATATGATTGTTAATAGTATCATATTCATTCAGACAAACATCGATGAGACAGTTCATTCATGTACTTATTGCAGCAGTCTTCATAGATTGGTTCCCCTGCTGGTCTAAGAGTGAAACAAACTCATTCAGTTATTGTTCAGTTAAAATGCATTAAATTCTGTCTGCCACCTTATATATTTATATGTAAGGCTTTACTGATGTGCCACAATAATGTCACCTAATGTTCAAATCAGATCAAATCAGGTTTTATTTATATAGCACATTTAAAGCGATTTTTGGTCGAGCCAAAGTGCTGTACATGTAATAAAAACACATTACTACAATCACAATAAAAGACAAAAATTACAACAGATATATATAAAAAATCAAATAAAAAAAACACAAGGAAAAGTCAGGAGTCGTGCTCCGCTCTAACTAGAAGGCCAGAGAGAAGAAGTGTGTTTTTAGTGATGATTTAAAAACCCCTAGGGTCTGGGCCGACCTCACATGGAGGGGCAGAGTGTTCCAGAGCCTCGGGCCAGCTGCTGCGAAGGCTCGGTGCCCTCGGGTTTAAGCCTGGTCTTGGGCACTACCAGCAGCAGCTGGTCAGCAGACCTTAAAGCTCTGGCTGGGGTGTAGCGCTGGAGGAGTTCAGCTATATAGGCCGGAGCCAGCCCATTTAGTGCTTTAAAAACAAATAAAAGGATTTTAAAATCAATTCTGAACCGAACTGGAAGCCAGTGCAGTGAGGCCAGAATAGGGGTGATGTGGTCACGCATTTTGTGGCCAGTCAGCAAACGTGCAGCTGCGTTTTGGACTAGCTGCAGGCGTTTAATTGAGGCCTGGTCCATACCCACGTACAGAGCGTTGCAATAGTCCAGTCTCGAGGTTACAAAGGCGTTAATAACCCTTTCTAAGTCATTAAAAGATAAATACGACTTGGTTTTGGCCAATAGTCTTATTTTAAAAAAGCAGGATTTGACTACGGTGCTGACCTGCTTGTCGAATTTAAAAGTGCTAGTGAAGGTCACTCCAAGGTTCATGACCGAGGGGAGGATGTTTTTTTGAGAGAGCCCAGAATATCAACCGGAGAGGCTGGAGGTTGGGGTCCAAAAAAGATGACCTCAGTCTTGCTCTCGTTGAGATTGAGAACGTTTTTATTGAATTAAATATTAACATTGTGGCTTTCCAAGTTAACATTGATTGATATGACTGAGATTACATCAGCATATACTTCTGCCAGGGGATGCCACCACTCAGAATCTCCTGCCACCCTCTGAGCTTCAGTCAGAGAAGGGGGGGCTGAGCAAAGTGACTAGAACCACACACTGATATAGAGAGTGTCTTCAGAGACAGAGAGTGTGTCTTCAGAGAGTGTGTCTTCAGAGAGTGTGTCTTCTGAGCAGGGGTTAAATTGGGCCGGGGCTGTCTCTTGCACATGACGATGCTCTGACGTCATCACCCTCGCACAGTTATCATATGTTTTATAAAAAACGATATATAGGCCTAAGTTAAAACTTTCCTCGTTCATAATATAGACTATATTTTGGGTCGATATGTTACATTACATTACATGTCACTTGTTAGATGCTTTTATCCAAAGCAAGTACTCAATACTGTGGGCAATCCCCACAGGAGCAATTTGGGGTGAAGTGTCTCAGGGACACAACGACATGCTGACTGCAGTGGGACTCGAACTTGCTATCCTCTGATTTGAAGATCAGTGCATTAACCCACTGCGCCACACGCCTCCTCGTATATATGTGTTGATTACTTTAAAATAGCAGATCTCTGTGACCGGATATAGTTTTTTCGGCTTGGTGAACGTGTGTCTCTGCTCCGATCAGGAGTTGCAGCCCGCAGCCACCAACCCCCCCCCCCCCAACATCACCTGTCTAATAGCAGAGAAGCTTTAATAACGGTGCTGTGAGGCCAAAGCACTTCCATTCAGACTGACACACATTCACTCATGGGGGGGGGGGGGGGGGTTGTGCAATAGCTCCATGATGTGATGAGAGGTGTGTGCAATACGCTGCATGTCCTTATCATAGGTGGTGGTGTGTGTGGGTGTGTGTGTGTGTGTGTGTGTGTGTGTGTGTGTGTGTGTGTGTGTGTGTGTGTGTGTGTGTGTGTGTGTGTGTGTGTGTTTGTGATGTACATGCTTTTTTTATAATTCTCTTTAACTTTGATAAGACCACATGACGTGTTTGAAACAGTTCCGTAGGAGACCAATTTAAAATAACAAACTCTTTCACACAGATACAGAATGACTAACATTGGGGTTTGTCTCTCTCTGAGGACGTCTTGATTCTCTGTCACTGCCTTTGTTCAATCGCTCCATTAAAGGAAAGGCAAAGAAAGTTTATTGATAAAGCATCTTTCAACACGAGGCCATTCAAAGTGCTTTCAGAGCATCAAGAAACACATATATTCAAATATAGATTCAAGTGTAGCTCACTTCCCTGAACTGCATTTCTGAGGAAGTGATCATGAAGACACTGATGGGTTACAGATTACAGAAACCGTTTCCTGTCTCCATGACGACCAGGGCGCCCTATCAGATTCAAGCTGTCAGTGTAAGCAACAACTTGTGAGGCGTTCAGGTCTGAGGATGCCTTCAGGTACTTTATAATAATTATAATAATAATACATTTCATTTATATAGCACACTTTAAAAACAACGTCATCTCAAGGTGCTTCACAAAGCTATCAGGAGAAAATAATAAACTAATAAAATAAAAAGATATCTTTATGAACTTTAGAAACTCACACTCATTGGCCCGGCTCATTTTCTGTGGAGAACGTTTTCAATGACCACACACTGTACACCCCACCCCCCCCCCCCACACACACACACCCAAACACACACCCCACCCCACACACACCCCACACACTCTGAAAGGCTGTGTGTTAACCAGAGGTGAACCGTCAAGGCCTTCAAGGTATTCAGAGAATACCCTGGAACACTGAAAAGACGGACATTATAACGGCGTGGGGGGGCGGTGGCGGTGGTTGTGTGTCTACAGAAGGTCCAGTTTGTGATAGACACGGTTCTCCACTGGTGTTAAGGGGCTGAAGTGTTGTGTAGACTCACATCAATGTTGTAAATGCTCTAAAAAAAATACTTAAGAAAAACCCTTTATTTGTACATTTGTTCATATCGTGATTTAATTAAAAGAAAATGTTTTGTTCAATTGCATTTTAAAATAAAAACAAAATATGGTCTTTATTTATAATTGTGCTCCAACAAAGGTAAAGGGCAAATATGAACCTTATATGCTGTTTGTACGGCTTGTAGTTGGGATAAAGGGAACATCTGTTGAGTATGTTTACATCCAATTGTTTGGTTGTGTTCATTTACAAACCCAGTAGCTCAGAGGGACTCCAGACCCCCGACACCGGCTGAATAACAACGATATGAACGCCATCCAAGGGTTAAAGTGAACTCAGATAACCCAGGGTTGCCAACTTTGGGTACCTGGCTGGAGTGAGATTTTGATATCATGGTTTAATTGGGTTTAATTACATATGCGCACGAAATGACTGCTATCGTGTCAGCAGCGAGACCTTAGCATATATATAGGATATATATACAATATTGTAGTGATCACTGATTCATACACTGGGGTTACATAATCCAATCATGGAACTACAGGTTGGGGGTACTGTTTCCACACGGACATATATTGGCGCGGTTCCACTACAGCGCGGAGCCCCGTTTAAGAGAGCTGTGACGTCAGCGGCCGTCTTTGGTTGCGTTTCCACTTGGCGTAGTACCGGCTAGCGGGTCCTAATTCACAGTTTTTCTGGCCCCATAAAATCGTGGTTCTAGGGCCAGAGACAACGAGGCTGAGTCGGGCTGAGTATGCTAAAACTAGAGAGAGCATCGCTGGCAAGGGGGCTACAACTACAACAAGATGGACATATTTGACCGTGATTTAATTGTAATACACGTTTCAAAATGATGCCGAAGTAACAACATACTGATACCGGTTAGTAAAAACCATGAATTAATGCTTTGACAAGTCTGCAGACAGACGGCAGGCGAAAAACCTTTTAAAATGCGTGTTCTCTAAATGGAGATTGGCTAAGCTAACGCATATATACTGTGGCTCGGTGCGCCCTCCGGAATGGCCGCGGACGACGCTCGCCATTTCCACAGCTTTTCGGCACTGGGGGACAGCAAGCTTTCTATGGAGCCGATACACGACGATGCCTGGTTTATTCGGGACATGCGGCTGCATGTCCAGCTGCGCTCGCTAACGGCTAACGGACAGCTGGCGACTAGCAGCTAGCGGCTAACGACATCCGACTGTTAGCCCCTTTTTTTTTGTGGTGCCGGAGAGGAGGTTCGATCAAGTCTGGTCAGCCTCGTGTGGATCCTCTCACAACTTCGCCCATCTGTTTTTAATCGTGGACAGGACGACCCTTTCGAGTTTTTTTCTGGTGCCTGAGAGGAGGTTCGACCATGTCTCGTCGGCCTCGTGTGGACTCCTCAACGGCGGCTTCGGACGTCGCCCATGCCTTCTTCGGCCCGTGGGTGGCGCGCTTCTGGACCCCGTCTCGCCTCGACTCTACGGTTTCGGACGTCGCCCATGCCTTCATCGGCCCGTGGGTGGCGCGCTTCGGGACCCTGTCTGGCCTCTTCCGCGGTTTCGGACGTCGCCCATGCCTTCATCGGCCCGTGGACGGCGCCCGTCTGACCCCGTCTGGCCTCTCCCCTGTCCACGGCTCCTTCCTCCCGGGGACACGGCTCCTTCCTCCCGAGGACTTCGTACCCGCCGCCGCTGTGCCTTCGCCTGCGGCCGGGCAGCGCTCCTCCCTGCTGGGGACCACCGGGATATTCACGCCCGTCCCCACGTCGCAGCACAGCGGCCCTGTTTTCTATGGCTGGCGGAGGTTTTCTTCATTCGCCACGACGCCTACCGCGGCCCCTTGACGCCCCGACGGCCCCCCACCCCCGGTGGGGATGCCCTGGCCCTCGTTGGGGCTCCTGCCCTCTCCTGCAGCCCCCTTCCGACGGCCCGTTCCATGGCCCGGCCCTCTCCCGCGGCCCGCGCTCCTCCGCACCTGTGGTGCTTCCTCCCGGACGTGAGGATTGTGCCATGTTTGAATTCTGGGGGGGCTTGTGTAGTGATCACTGATTCATACACTGGGGTTACATAATCCAATCATGGAACTACAGGTTGGGGGTACTGTTTCCACACGGACATATATGTTGTTGGTACTTACTGCGTGCCCTCCCTTTCGCTTTCTCTTGTCTTCCCGGGCTGCGACCCGACAGCATGTGCATTTCTGCTGCTCAATAAAGCCAGCTTTGTACCTTCATTGCACCGCCTCCGACTCCCTTCTCTCGGCACTACAATATATACAAATACACAATAATGGACACAGACTATAAAGGGCACACAGTTTCATTCACTAATGAAAGTCAAACATGTTTGTTTCCACTGTTTTATTGTGTGCCTGTCGCGATAAGCAATTAATTGACTTATCGTACGATAAATAAAAATGAACTCGATAACTTTTCTGACCTCGATAAATTGCCATTTACATGAGGATGTGACTAGCAGTTTGAAAGGATGTACTTGAATTATTATATATTATCATTATGTCAGTGGTCTAAAATGGTCATACAACGGTGCCGACAATATTATCGTTTATCGCAATAATTTCCGGGAAAATGTATCCAACAAAATGAATTATCGTGAGAGGCCTATACATGAAACACACACACACAAACAAATCTACAGACTTACTCCAAACTGCCAAATATATGAATTAACACACTCTCACTCTCATATACTCTTTGACTCTATTTTGGCCTAGTAGAACAATAAGCAGCAGACTTTTACTTTTTTATCATTTCTACTGGATCTTAGATCTGCGCATGCGCAATACGGGTCGGCAGTTGCGGCTCCAGAGTATTTTTGTTGGGTAATCTATGGTAGGGCTAACCCATACAGTGGTGGGGCTCAAGTCAGTATTTGCAATGTAATTACATACACGCTCCCCCCGACAGTGAAACGCCACGCGTGAGGTTTAGATTATTTCCCTGTCTCAATCCAAATTGAACTGTATGAAATAAAAAGGCACATTTGTCTTGTAGTAAATAAAAAGGGCGACCTGGAGCCAATCCTGCAATTTCCCCACAGGTGAAAGAGTTGACATGCTGAAAACCCAACCCCTGCAGGGGGGTCTGGGGGGATTCTTCCCCAGGAGATTTTTTTAAATACTAACATAAAATACACATTCTGGTACTCTCTTGAGAAGAAAAATAAATAAATCTATTACTACACGACATATTTAAAAAAATGAATGCCATTTTCGTTTTGTGTTACTTTGTTCTGAAAGCTGAACCTGCTGCTCCTCACAGAGAGAAGAGGGAAGAGGCTGTGTGAATTACTTTACATTGTGGATAAGGGTGGATAGCCCCCATTGTTCTGTGTGTCAAAATGAAGACAGCCCACACACCTATCAATCATCAAACCGTGGGGTCTTATTTCATTACGTGTTGATTTCTATCAACACGTAATGTTGTATCGATGTATAGAGATGTACTACCGCAAAAGTATTCTCCGTCGGGACTTCCTGCAACAACACCACGCCGTTATCGTGATTCTGATTGGCCAGAAGACATTATCAAAGATGTTCTATTGAGAAGACGATCACTACGTGACAAAAGTTTTCAAAACCGTTTCTAGTCTTCGGTATTCTTGTTTTTGGTGAGAATAGTTGGGCAGCGTGAAAGCGTGTGTCACACGCCAGATGCGTGAGAGTTGGCAACCCTGGATAACCAGGAACACTCTCAGGGGGCTCTAGAAGGTACAGCACCCCCCCACTGTAGATACATATGTGCAAAGCGTGTAAATATAGAATGATGCAGCATATTTAACTGGTATTCTTAACCTGTATATAGCATGACATGTTGAAGCCTATATGATGATTGTATGTACGTGTCAGTGTCCTGTGAACAGTGTGTGTTTACTGAGGGACTGATTGAGACATCAGACAGCGCAGTTAGCATGTTGCTATCTCTCTGTCAGATCTCAGCTGTCACCAGGAAGTGATGGGGGGGGAATCAGTCCCTGCTGTCACTCTGTTCTCAGGAACTAACTCAATATTCTCTGATCCATCCCATAAAGTGCATGCAGAGTCTGACCTCTGAGAAAACCGTATACAAGTAAACTCAATCCTTTGAAACACTTCCTGCCTCCATAAGAAATGTGAGTGTGTCCTTAGAGAGTGTCTCAGTTGTGCAATACTCTGCATGTCCTTATCACTGGTGGTTTGTGTTGTGTGTGTGTGTGTGTGTGTGTGTGTGTGTGTGTGTGTGTGTGTGTGTGATGAGCTTTTCGGCATGTTTTTTTTATGATTATTTTTAACTTTGATGAGACCATATTAGGACGCATGTCGACTGTGCAACATTTGAGACTAATTTAAACACATTATAATGTTACCTAAGACAAAAGAAAGACCCCACAGAAGTGTTATTTGTATACATATTTGTATATTTGTATACATATTTGTATTCGGGATTGTTGGAAACGTTATTTCGATCTCTCTGTCTGTACAAACACACAGAAAAATGTGCATTAAAGTTGACTTTGACTTGACTTTGACTAGTCATTATTTTGGAGTGCTTTGGAACGGAAACAGCTTTGGAACACAACACAGGAAGGTGTTTCTCCATCTTAAGGAGAGGATCAAGGAAGCACCAGCCGCTCCACACGCCTCCTTCCTGTGTATCAGTCACTGATTGGACGCTGCAGGATCCACTGATCTGATGCATCTTAACATCGGAGCAGTCTAACAGCGGAGTGAAGACACATAGCACCTTCATCTCAGGGGAATCACTCCTCAGTTTAATACTGTCTTTTTCAAATGATTGATCATCGAGCTGAAAATAAGTGAGGGGAGAGACTGAGACACAAGTGAGGGAAGCATGGATGCTGAAGGCCCTACAGTGCACCAGGAAGTCCATCTGCAACACACACACACACACACACACACACACACACACACACACACACACACACACACACACACACACACAGTGCAGCTCTGTTCTGATAGGCTGCTCTGATAGGCTGTGTGTTAACCAGAGGTGAACCGTCAGGGCCTTCAAGGTATTCAGAGAATACCCTGGAACACTCAGATAAAACAAACAAAACCACCAGGTTCCAGGATAAGTTACCGTGGAGATCTAGCCCACTAAAAAGTGAACCAGGGGCCTATACTACGAATCAGGATTTTCGTTTAGCAAGCTAACTTCAGGGGTTTCCGGTCCTACGAAGCTGGTTCACTTTTTAGCAGGCTAGATAACTTATTCTGAACGGCTAGCCTCCGGAGCAGGATAGGTTCCAGCCAGGATAAAAGCACTGCCTGCTGACCAATCAGAGCTCAGTGTGCGGAGTTTAAAGCGATCAATTCATATGACAGGAGGAGAAAGGAAATACAGTTTAAACTGCCGTTGCAGGAAAGACGGCCGGCCAAAATCACCGACTGTGTGAACGTGAAAATGAATAGAATATCACCTCCCATCTTCAGAGCAATCTGACTATTAGCCTATAACTATTATAATATATACTATTATGTTAAGAAAGCTTAAGGGTAGGTATCTCGAGCCGGTTTGAGAAACCGGCTCGAGATACACTTGTTGTTATATTCCATGGAATGCTCTTAACATCCCGATAGCAATGAATATCTGAAGTGCTTTGAGAAAAAATCCATAAAAAAGTCATCTGTGGAAGCTGTAGTACTGTAAAAAGCACGACCAATCATCTGAGCCGGCCCGGCTAAAATAACTGGATGGCCTACCTGCCTGTCAGCCTTCCATCTGTGCACAAACTTATCTCGTGCCCTCATTGGTCATGTGCGCATTCGTGTGTGTTGGAGGAGGGGCTCTGTGAGGAAGTGGCAGATTTTCTCCGGTTGTGTATTTTCAAATTCTAGCGATCTCGAGCCGGTTTCTCCAAAATGACCTACCCCACCTTTAATTAAATATCTGCCACAACATAAGTAACTGGATCAAAGTAACATTACGTACAGTCCGCGGCACTGTGAGTGCAGACGTCGATGTGTCCCATTATCATTCATATCACATCATATCACATCATAATGTATCATATATTTCCTTATCTGAGTCAGCTTCTTGAGCCATATCTTATGGGCTCAGAACAGTCTCATATTACACACATGCACACAGAAGGAGTCACACTTGTATTTCATGATCCGCAAAAGGATTCACACTTGTGTTTGTCAATGCACACACAAAGAGGCCTGTCCTGCTGAAGAACACCATGTTAGCAGCTTTAGTGGAGGAGCTGAAGAAGACTGGACCCCCACCTGCTCCTGCTGATCTCTGCTATGCTGGAGCTGAAGATGTGGCCTGTGATGTCTGCACTGGGAGGAAACTGAGAGCCTGTAAGTCCTGCCTCGTGTGTCTTATATCTTATGTGACAAACACCTTCAGCCTCATTATAACGTAGCTCAATTAAAAAACACAAGCTGGTGGAGCCCTCCAAGAAGCTCCAGGAGAACATCTGCTCTCGTCACGACGAGGTGATGAAGCTGTTCTGCCGCACTGATCAGCAGTGTATCTGTTCTCTCTGCACTATGGACGAACACAAAGGCCACGACACGGTGTCAGCTGCAGCAGAGAGGACTGAGAGGCAGAGAGAGCTGGAGGGGAGTCGACTAAACATCCAGCAGAGAATCCAGGACGGAGAGAAGGAGGTGAAGCTGCTTCAGCAGGAGGTGGAGGCCGTCAATGGCTCTGCTGATAAAGCAGTGGAGGACAGTGAGAAGATGTTCACTGAGCTGATCCGTCTCATGGAGAAAAGAAGCTCTGATGTGAAGCAGCAGGTCAGATCCCAGCAGAAGAGAGAAGTGAGTCGAGTCAAAGAGCTTCAGGAGAAGCTGGAGCAGGAGATCTCTGAGCTGAAGAGGAGAGACGCTGAGCTGAAGCTGCTGTCTCACACAGAGGATCACAACCAGTTTCTGCACAGCTACCCCTCACTGTCAGCCCTCAGTGAACCTACACACTCCTCCAGCATCAACATCCGTCCTCTGAGCTACTTTGAGGACGTGACGGCGGCCCTGTCAGCAGTCAGAGACAAACTACAGGACGTCCTGAGAGAGGAATGGACAAACGTCTCACGACTGAAGTGGATGTTTTACTGTCAGCAGCAGAGCCCACCACCAGAGCTGGGTTCTTACATATTCACAGGAGATCACTCTGGATCCAAACACAGCAGAGACAGCTGTATTATCTGAGGGGAGCAGAAAAGCAACAATGAGACACATCAGTCTTATTCTAGTCACCCAGACAGATTCACTTGGTATGCAGGTCCTGAGTAGAGAGAGTCTGACTGGACGTTGTTACTGGGAGGTGGAGTGGAGAGGGACAGGAGTTCATGTAGCAGTCGCATACAAGAATACATCAGAGCAGGGAGGGGGGATGAAGTGTATTTGGAAACAATGACAAATCTTGGTCCTTAGTTTGCCAAAACAGTTTTCATTTTGTTACAACAGTATCAACTCCCGTCTCAGGTCCTCTGTCCTCCAGAGTAGGAGTGTACCTGGATCACAGAGCAGGTGTTCTGTCCTTCTACAGCGTCTCTGAAACCATGACTCTCCTCCACAGAGTGCAGACCACATTCACTCAGCCGCTACATGCTGGAGTTTCTTTATAATAATGGAGACACTGCTGAGTTTTGTAAACTCAAATAGCCTGAAGTCATTGGAGGAACTCTTCTACTTCTTAAACTCACCGTGTGTCCATCAGAGCTGATTGTCATGTCTTCACTGTGCAGAGATCAGCTGTCAATCAAACATGATGGGTGGCTTGAACATCTTCTCATGAGTTGTTCTGTAGATGTTGGACTTTCTTCCGGCTCCTTCCTGGTCTGTGTAGCCATGGAGGCTGTCACTGCTCAGGAGGATCCTTGTTCACCTGAACTGATATGTAAACTTTGCTCTAAATATGTGTTGGATATTTCTTTTGATTCATGTTGTTGTTTCTCTTGTAATGCACGAGTCTTCAGAGAGAAAGCAGCTTCTTTTATTGTACATTTTATTCTGCCACTTTCTAAAACAATAGAGACATTTATAATCACATGTATTACTTTGACAGATTAAATGTTATTGTTGCCCAAATTAACTAACATGAGTTCCCAGATGGTTATAACACTTATTTCATCATCACATGTTTATTTAAAATGATATTACTTCCTGTCATGATCATAATCAATAAGTACATCATTTATTATTCTGCTGTAAATAGCTTAGAGTCTTTGCTTGGGAATAATAAAATGTTATGTTTTGCAGACTAATTGTTGTTGTTGTTGTCATCCAAATAGAAATTGGGTACTCTGATGTTTTATAGAACATAACTTATCATGATAATAATCAATAAGGAAATCATGTATGATTCTGTTTGAAATAGCTGAGATGAAACACATGTATGGTGTGGATAAAGTGACTGATCATGAAATCATTGATCAGACTTTACTGATGGGATGTGTGATCAAATAAATGTTTGGATATTAATAAAGGTTTGTCTTTCAAAAACAAACAGGATGTTCTTCTTGTGTTATGTCCAAGGTGCCATACGAAGCTGATGGAGAACATGTGGAAGTGATCTGAGAATTTGAAGCTCAGCGCAAGTTCAACCAGGAAGACCGTCTTTACTCATTATTTACTATTTCCATGTTACTACTCTCTCTCCTCTCAATAAGTGATCGGGGGCGTCACTCCCCAGTTCAACCAATCACTTCGCTCTATTCTCACAAGCCTATCATAGCGCTCTGCTAACCTTTTTAAATCTACAGCTACACCCTGTAGCGAGTAAAACTCTAACACAGAAAAGACCTGTCTATTGGCGCGTTTCCACTACAGCGCGGAGCACGGTTTAAGAGGGCTGTGACGTCAGCGGCCCGTCTTTGGTTGCGTTCCACTTGGCCTAGTACCGGCCGGCGGGTCCTAATTCACAGTTTTTCTGGCCTCATGAAATCGTGGGTCTAGGGCCTATGCTGCCCCAGAACGCCTCGTTGGAGATTTCTCTTTTTCCATTGTTTGCTTCCTGGGTTCTCAACAACAAATGACCGGATTGGCCCAAATGGACCAATCCGCGGAGCACCTCACACACCAGGATCCCTTGGCTAACTAATGGCGCATTTCCACCACACGGTCGGCCTCGGCCACACTCGGTACTGCTTGGCCGCATTGGGCCTTAACAGGGCCGGCTCACTTCATGCTGCGCTTCCATTACAGTTTAGGAACTGGGGTAGTTACTATAGTAACGCAGTGTAGGCGGAGCCGTGACGTCATCTTCAATGAGAACCCCAGAAAAAACACACCGTTAGCTGTTAGCACTCAGAGCTCACAGCTCCTCATATATGTTCAGAAACTAGACAAAAGTTAAACAAGTACAAACCACAGACTGCCTGTGTCATGGAGAATACAGTCGCTGGTTTATTTATGTCTGTATAGGCCGTTGTTGTGAGTGTGGACGGTCGGAGCATATACTGCGTTAGCTTAGCCAATCTCCATCTAGAAAACACGCATTTTAAAAGGTTTTCGCCTGCCGTCTGTCTGCAGACTTGTCAAAGCATTAATTCATGGTTTTTACTAACCGGTATCAGTATGTTGTTACTTCGGCATCATTTTGAAACGTGTATTACAATTAAATCACGGTCAAATATGTCCATCTTGTTGTAGTTGTAGCCCCTTGCCAGCGATGCTCTCTCTAGTTTAGCATACTCAGCCCGACTCAGCCCTGTTTGTTGGCCCCGATAGAACCACAATTTTGTCGGGCCAGAAGAGGTGAAAAAGTGGCCCCGGGCCGGGCCGGCCGTAACTAGGCCTAGTGGAAGTGCAACCAAAACGGGCACGGCACGACACGGCACACTTAAACCGCGCTCCGCGCCATGGTGGAAATGCGCCATAACAGGGAGTCCCATTGACTTGCATAGAGCTCCCTGAACACTGCTGGTAATAGACGAGTTGGGATCACGGAGAAATGCTCTCCACAGACCCATTCTCACAGCGTTATAAACCTTTTTCTTACTCAATATCAAGCCCACTTATTGTTTCTACTTCGGCTGTGAGTGTTTGTGTGTGCTCAGGATGAGTTTCGCTGTATCGCCGACCCGGAAACCTGTCCGCTCCTCACAGCGAGCCTCACAACGTCCCGACCAATCAGAGCACACAGGGAGGGGGGGCAGGAGCTCCAACAAGCCGTGTAGGGCAGAGTGAATACACATACTATACAGAGATGCTGTATGAGAAACCAATGTGAGTTTAAATCTATTCTAGTAGACCTCAACAATGGAAATAGGATCAGTAGAAATGGCCATGACATGGGACCAAGGGCGTCGGAAGCGGGGGGCCAGGGTGCCATTGGCCCCCCCACTTTTCAGCCCTGCCCCACATTTTTTCGCAGCGGCGGATGCCGTGGAACACTGTACAAATCCCGTTTCAATAATTCCCCTCTACTCTAAAGTCGCATCTAAAACGCGATCTGATATAGCTGTGTATATTTTGTTATGTTTGATTGTTATATTCAATCTCATTAGCTACAGGCATTTTTTAAGCTTGTAAAGCTCTCACTCGCCACTCTGCTGTTCCACAGCGCCGCTTCCCCTCCCTCTGCTGAAATTATGAATGTAAGGCGTATAGTAATCATAGATAACACGGCAGGGTCCCTTACAGTTTGTTTTTATCTGATTTCAAATAAACAAAGTCTTGGCTTTCAGAATATTAAACTTGTTTCGGCAAATTCAGATGATAAATACAACGTTGAAGCTTGTAACGGCATAATTACAAGCAACGGAGTAACTTTACGTCCTGCAGGCATAACAGCCGGTTTTCGCGTGAGTGTTTTCCCCGGGAAACAAACACAATACACACAAACGCAAAAATACACAAACACACACACGTATACACACACACACTCGCGGGCTTCCCCTATCTTCCCTTCGTACTATTTTGATCATTTGCTCCGCTAATCAATCAGATCGATCCAGAGAAGAGGACACTTTAAAGGCCTTTTTCTCAAAATGATGACTCTGTAACAGTCATTATATAATGTGACATATTTTGCTTAATATTTGGAGTAGCCTACAACAACAATCCTGATATCATTAGAAAGCTATCTCCTCTTTCCAACAGTGTATACAACTCAAAATGTGTCTTCGGGTCAATGCGACTGATTTCGATGGAGCAGGTCACTTTGCATTAGGTAAAATAAAGCAGGCAGACATAACAGGAAGAATATGTACATTTTAACCCAATCAAATAGGACATTGTCACACCATTCAAATGTATCCATGTAAATTACAACCAATAAAAAAGCTTAGATGTGTTTTTATTTGTTACGTTGTTTACTTTATTTGTTACGTTGTTCTGCGTGTGTCAGCCGTTAACCTAGATAGAAAAAATATATACACTTGCAAACACGTCAGAAGAAAACTATACAGTCAATCTAAACTTAAATTAACAACTGGAAGGTCACATCCCTGACATCCACGTCTCCGGAGCCTGGACCTTCATCAATCATAGAAACAGCGAAGCCAGATGAACCCAAAAGCAGCAGCTCTGGAGGTTTGTTGTCGGGACATTGAGACGGGTAAAGCTGCAGCTAACTGACCGCTAGATCGTCTGGGCAAAGAGAAAGGTACTTCAACGCAGAATGGTTCAAAAACAGAGAGTGGTTAATTATTTGCAAAACCACTAAACGGGCCTTCTGTGAAATATGCAGATTTGCTGTCAAACGGCTTGTAACTTTCTCAAAATGTGGAGATGATAGCTTTGTTAATATCGGAGTTAATAACTGGAAAAAGTGCCCAAGCCTCCTGGACAGCCACGAAAAGTCTAATTTCCACAGAGAGTGTATTAAAAAAAGTGCGCTTTCTTCAGTCAAACCCAGTCAACATACAGCTTTCAACAACAGCGTATTGAGCAGGAAAAAGAAGAGATGGAATGATGGAGCAACTGCGCTGTGTGCAGTTTCTAACCCGACAGGGCCTAGCAATCAGATGCGTGCGGATAAGGAGAGCAATTTCCAAAGAACTCGTAGCTGAGAAAAACCCCACTCTAAAAAGCTTCATGCTCACCGGGAAATATGCATCATGAGACAATTAATGAACTTATAAATCTAATGTATCGGGAGTCTCTCACCACTATATAACTGACATTTAAAAGCAATGCAAAACATGCAGTTATTGTGCTTCCAGCAAACATCCACTGATAAACTGCGATGTTAACCTCATGATAACCTCATATGTTTTTAACTGACAACTTTACATTTTTGTCAAGAGATGCTGATTTGAAACCGTTGTTACATACAGTTACGGCATTTCCTGTTTCTGCCGGAGAGAGGGGAGTTTGTCCCAAAGCTTGCCGCTGTATTTACTCCCTCCATCTGACAGGAGGGAGCCTCATGTGTGACTCTACGGAGTTCACTCCGTCACGGAGGGGAGTGTGTAGGGGTAGGGTGTAGGGCGTGGTTTGGGATTGGGCCATACACCGCACTTTTTTGGCCCCCCCACTTTTAAAATGAATCCGGCGCGCCTGCATGGGACCTTTGATACAAATATATTATGTTTAATTAAAATATAGAAAATGGCTAGTAACAGCAAAAGAGGATTCTTAAGTCATTTATTATTTAAAAACGATGTGCATCTACTGTGGTGAAAAATAAGTAACTAGCTATATTCACATTTAAGCATAAATTATCAATACAAAATACATATTTTTAAATGTTCTGCATGATAATTTCTACACTGTGGTATTACTAAGTGGATTAAAAAAAATGTACAGATATATATGATAATAATAATAAACATGACACCAGAACCCCAAAATAAAAGTAATTTAATTGTCGTTTGAATGACAAAATACAAGATATTTTAAAACACGTTTCCCAAAAGGTAAAGGCAAAACAAAAACAAGTTCATAGAAAACGTTTTTTTTACAGTTTATTTTTCATTAACGTTGTTTAGAGCCTCAGCTTTTATTGTGAAGGAGCACAACAGGAAGTGCATTTCTCTTTTTCTTTGTATATATCAGGATGAAAAAACCTGCACAAACCAATCGGGAATCATAACAAAACAGTCACTAGGATTTTAAGTGAATTTCAAGAGTGAAACACATGTTTAAGGGAAAATCTAGATGCTTTGAGAAACAGGTTTTCACAATCATTACTTAAAAAAATACGTCCAGTTGCCTCTATCCCTTCCACGAGGAAAATAGTCAAATTTCATTTTAAAAAAGACAGAAAAAAACGATATAAAAACACCTGATTTAAAGGAATAGTTTGACTCCATCGACGAATAAGCAAACTACTCCCTTCAAATTTGAATTTTGTGTAGAAAGCGCGTGTGTGTGTGTGTGTGTGTGTGTGTGTGTGTGTGTGTGTGTGTTAGTCCTCCATGTTGAAGTCGTAGGGCTGGAAGTCGTCCCTCAGCTGTTTGCAGCTCTCCTCCTCTTCCTCTCTGGTCTGTTTACACTCCTTCCAGTCGGCACGAGTCGGGATGTTCAGCAGCGCCTCGCTCGCCAGCACCTCCCTACACACACACACACACACCACACACACACACACACACAGATATATTATAGAACACACACAGGCTGATAAGACTGGAGTATAAATCAAAAGAGGGCAGATAGAGGCAGAGATAGGCAGACGGTGTTACCTCCCAAACTGCAGAGGGAAATGTTTCTGGATGCGATAGTAGAGTTTCTCCCCAGAGTCCAACTCCACGTAGAAGTACGGTACCCCTGGAGGAGCAATCTGAACACACACACACGCACACACACACACACACACACACACACACACACACACACACACACACACACACGATAAATTATTCTGAAATTAGACAAAAACATGACAACAAAAACACCTTCCTTCAGTATCTTTTGTGTCTGTGTGTATGTATGTATGTGTGTATGTGTTTCTGTGTGTGTCTGTCTGTCTGTCTGTCTGTCTGTGTGTGTGTCTGTGTGTGTGTGTGTGTGTGTGTGTGTGTGTGTGTGTGTGTGTGTGTACCTGTTTGAGGTCAGTGTGTTGGGGATCTCCATCAGCTCCATCTGTTGCTCCAGAGCTTGGACCATGAACGCCTCCTTGATGTCTTCTGTGGTGCATCGGTCCAGAGGAACGGGCACCACCTCAACAACAACAACAACAACAACATATGTTTATTTAACGGTTTACAACATGTGATTAGGGTTCTTGCACTTTTGCTAATATACAGTATAGAAAGAAAAAAACATAAGTAGGTGTGTGTGTGTGTGTTAAAGGTTCAGAATCACCTACAGCCTTTGTTGATTATTTATAATTATAGGACATTATTTTTAATACATTGTTTTAGTAGTTAACTTTACGTGCTAAAAATAATAATAAACTATCATCATTTCTCCTTAAACTAGTTATAGTTTAAAAATCTAAAAAATGTTTTAATTGAAGCACCAAAAAAATATTTCTGAATTATTTTGTATTTAAATATTTAGATTTTACTTATATTTATTTTTGTATATTCTAATTGTATTAATTGTTTTTTATATTAGAATGTATTGATTTTAATATTAATATTTTATTTATTTTTTAGATTAATTTTTTTTAACAGTTTGATACTTTTATATTTTATTATGGATGAAATGCTTGTATTGGCAGATGATCCTGTGCCACTGTGAAATAATGAGGCCTAATTGAAACAATTACAAAAACTGCTTATCGATCCGGTTCTTTAACAGTATTTTTATATTTTATTTTTAGGGGAAAAACTAAACAAATTAGAAACAGAATTCACATTGATTCATGTTATGTATAGTGTGGATTATGGGCTGCTGGCACACATACCTGCAGTGGTGGTAGCAACTAAGTAGATTTACTCAAGTACTGCACTTATATTGAGGTACTTAAAGTGGACCTATCATGGTATATTTAAATGATATATTGTAGGGCCATACCTATATAAGGTATATTTATACGTTTCTGTTTTCAAAATACCAAACAGATCATGCATTTTAGCCATGCCTCATTTCGCTCAATTTGCACTTTTTTTTTGCTCTGCTTTAGCAAGGGCAGATTCAGTGAGAACAGCGCCACCTACAGGCCTGGCATATGTACTACAGCGTCTCCAGCGCTTTCGAACGGCAATGGCCGTGGCTGTCTCCTCCTGATGGTGGATTGGCCCAATACCGTAGCGCCACCGTCCTGACGTCAGGACAGTGTTCAAACTGGATCAGTTTTTATCAGATCCGTTGCAGCCCTTTTTTAGAGATTTGGGTATGGAGGAAAATAGAGAGGGTTGTGTTTCTGACACTTGGTGAGTTCCCTGGAACACCGGGGACACATATTCATGTAGAAAAGACGTACAAAACGCATGCATGATAGGTCCCCTTTAAGTATTCCACTTTTGCTTCTTTATACTTCTACTCCACTACAGTTCAGAGGTAAATGGTGTACTTCTACTCACTACATGTATTTAATACCTTTAGTTACTTCACAGATCTGGATGAATGATGTGAAATATAATCAAGTGTTAAATCAGACTTTAGTTCCACCTGGAGTAAATTCACAAGCTACTCTGCAGTATACTTTTACTTAAATACTTGATCCGAGTACTTCTCCCACCTTACACGTAATTGGGGCAACAGAACTCAGAGTTAAGGAAGTTGAAAACAGTGCATTTCTCCGTATGAACACGATGCCTTTTGGCCAGCTGATGGACAGATTGCTCGTTGTTTACGCAAAATACTTATGGCAAACGAGCATTGACCACATCGAACACGTTAGATGTGGAGGGAGATGTATGCCTCATCATACTTTGTTGATTTGGGCATTATAACTGAAAGGCTTGGCGCGCCCCCCAGGTTGGGAACCACTGATTTAGATCTATATGCATCCATCTATGTATTTGAATGACAAATGTTCAGTAAACATCTTAAACAGCACCACTTGTCGCTGTGTGTCCCTACCTGCAGCTGTGTGTCCCTACCTGCACCTGTGTGTCCCTACCTGCAGCTGTGTGTCCCTACCTGCAGCTGTGTGTCCCTACCTGTCGCTGTGTGTCCCTACCTGCCGCTGTGTGTCCTACCTGCCGCTGTGTGTCCCTACCTGCACCTGTGTGTCCCTACCTGCCGCTGTGTGTCCCTACCTGCAGCTGTGTGTCCCTACCTGCAGCTGTGTGTCCCTACCTGTCGCTGTGTGTCCCTACCTGTCGCTGTGTGTCCCTACCTGTCGCTGTGGTCCCTACCTGCGCTGTGTGTCCCTACCTGCGCTGTGTGTCCCTACCTGTCGCTGTGTGTCCCTACCTGTCGCTGTGTGTCCCTACCTGCACCTGTGTGTCCCTACCTGCGCTGTGTGTCCCTACCTGCCGCTGTGTGTCCCTACCTGTCGCTGTGGTCCCTACCTGTCGCTGTGTGTCCCTACCTGCACCTGTGTGTCCCTACCTGCCGCTGTGTGTCCCTACCTGCACCTGTGTGTCCCTACCTGCCGCTGTGTGTCCCTACCTGCACCTGTGTGTCCCTACCTGTCGCTGTGTGTCCCTACCTGCACCTGTGTGTCCCTACCTGCCGCTGTGTGTCCCTACCTGCAGCTGGAGGTGCTGGCTCTTGTAGTTCCTCTCGAACAGCACGCAGCGGGCTCCTTTGCTCTTGTAGAAGCTCTTCAGCGCCTCCCTGTATTTCTCCATCTCCTCCACCACCTCAGAGCTCAGCTCCACCACAGACTGGTAGTGTCCGATGGGAGGATCAGCATGTGGAGCGGGGTCAGGCAGCCTTTAGCCAGCGCCACGTAGCACTGCACAACACCAGGAAATCAGAGTCTTATTATCTATTACATTACATCCCTGCAGCTCCACAATACTTACAATCTCTCCATATCAAAGTCAACTTTATTCTAAATACCGTTTCCCACAATCCCAAATACAAAAACAAATATATACGGGTGTTGTAAATATCCTGAATTTCCCAAAGGGGATAAATAAAGTTCCATCTTATCTTATTTTATTTGACATCTTACACTACATACATTTGACTATATATTAGAATACTATATTGCATGTTTATAGCTGCAAAGAAAAAAATAAGTATAGCTCCACGATACTTCATTCAGATTTTTTCATATACTTTGCCTTTACCAAATATTGTTGCAACCACACGTAAAGTCTTTTTCTGTGTTTGTTACGTCACATGTTTTGAGTCACTATCGGGTAGGGCTGTGCGATTATGGCAAAAATCATAATCACGATTATTTGGGTCAATAATTGATATCACGATTATTAAATACGATTAATTGCACAGCCCTACTAAGGTGGTGGGCGTGTGTCTATTGGATTTGTGTGGTGACGCTTGAAGTTATATCCGGATGCTTTTACCTGCGCACTTTGTCATAGATGGAGGGGGAGTGAGCTGGGGAAGGAACATTTTTGTTGACCGCATACGCAATCACTATACTGGATATGGACTAGAAAGAATGTTTGCTTGTTTCCTTTGCTAATAAAAGGTCAAACTCATATCAGTGGAAAGACTGTTTCCTTGCGCGTCAGACAATGTTTTTCTTCGTTTCTCGCGGCACTAATATTGGATTACTACAGCCGCAACTATTGTGATTACTGCAATTTGAATATATTGTTCTAAACTCACGTGAGTCCCGATGCTGATCACCAGGTGTTTCTCCACCTGAGGGCTGGCCAGGCAGAACCAGCAGGGCCCGGTGGGCTGAGCTGCACAGCCACAGGAAGAGAGACATATTAGATATACATGCTGGTACTTTACTGATACTTCACTGATACTTCACTGATACTTCACTGATACTTCACTGGTACTTTACTGATACCTTCACTGGTACTTCACTGATACCTTCACTGGTACTTCACTGATACTTCACTGATACTTCACTGTACTTACTGATACCTTCACTGGTACTTCACTGATACTTCACTGATACTTCACTGATACTTCACTGACACTTCACTGACACTTCACTGGTACTTCACTGACACTTCACTGATACTTCACTGATACTTCACTGACACTTCACTGATACTTCACTGATACTTCACTGACACTTCACTGACACTTCACTGACACTTCACTGATACTTCACTGATACTTCACTGACACTTCACTGACACTTCACTGATACTTCACTGACACTTCACTGACACTTCACTGACACTTCACTGATACTTCACTGGTACTTCACTGATACTTCACTGATACTTCACTGAACTTCACTGATACTTCACTGATACTTCACTGGTACTTCACTGATACTTCACTGATACTTCACTGATACTTCACTGGTACTTCACTGATACTTCACTGATACTTCACTGATACTTCACTGATACTTCACTGATACTTCACTGATACTTCACTGACACTTCACTGACACTTCACTGGTACTTCACTGTACTTCACTGATACTTCACTGATACTTACTGATACTTCACTGACACTTCACTGACACTTCACTGATACTTCACTGACACTTCACTGACACTTCACTGATACTTCACTGACACTTCACTGACACTTCACTGATACTTCACTGACACTTCACTGACACTTCACTGTACTTCACTGACACTTCACTGATACTTCACTGATACTTCACTGACACTTCACTGATACTTCACTGACACTTCACTGACACTTCACTGGTACTTCACTGACACTTCACTGATACTTCACTGACACTTCACTGACACTTCACTGATACTTCACTGACACTTCACTGACACTTCACTGGTACTTCACTGACACTTCACTGATACTTCACTGATACTTCACTGACACTTCACTGATACTTCACTGATACTTCACTGACATTCACTGACACTTCACTGACACTTCACTGATACTTCACTGATACTTCACTGACACTTCACTGACACTTCACTGATACTTCACTGACACTTCACTGACACTTCACTGACACTTCACTGATACTTCACTGATACTTCACTGGTACTTCACTGACACTTCACTGACACTTCACTGATACTTCACTGATACTTCACTGATACTTCACTGACACTTCACTGGTACTTCACTGACACTTCACTGACACTTCACTGATACTTCACTGATACTTCACTGATACTTCACTGACACTTCACTGACACTTCACTGACACTTCACTGATACTTCACTGATACTTCACTGATACTTCACTGGTACTTCACTGATACTTCACTGGTACTTCACTGTACTTCACTGATACTTCACTGACACTTCACTGATACTTCACTGATACTTCACTGACACTTCACTGACACTTCACTGATACTTCACTGATACTTCACTGATACTTCACTGATACTTCACTGATACTTCACTGACACTTCACTGATACTTCACTGATACTTCACTGACACTTCACTGATACTTCACTGATACTTCACTGACACTTCACTGATACTTCACTGATACTTCACTGGTACTTCACTGACACTTCACTGATACTTCACTGATACTTCACTGATACTTCACTGGTACTTCACTGATACTTCACTGATACTTCACTGATACTTCACTGATACTTCACTGGTACTTCACTGGTACTTCACTGGTACTTCACTGATACTTCACTGACACTTCACTGACACTTCACTGACACTTCACTGATACTTCACTGACACTTCACTGATACTTCACTGACACTTCACTGATACTTCACTGACACTTCACTGATACTTCACTGACACTTCACTGATACTTCACTGGTACTTCACTGATACTTCACTGACACTTCACTGACACTTCACTGATACTTCACTGATACTTTACTGATACTTACTGATACTTACTGATACTTCATTGACACTTCACTGATACTTCACTGATACTTCACTGACACTTCACTGATACTTCACTGATACTTCACTGATACTTCACTGACACTTCACTGATACTTCACTGATACTTTATTGATATTCTGGTACTTTTCTGGTACCTTTTACCAACAAATACTCTTTAAAGCGTAAAATAAACTAATCGTAAAGCCATGTCTACTTATTGATATTCTTTACAATACAGTTGTTGCTGTTAGCATGCAGGAAATCAACATACATGTATTCTTAAAGATGCTATTCTGTTATTATCTGAGTTTAAATTCAGGTTAGAATCAGGAATCCTTCATTTGTCCCACAGCAGGGCGCTGTGTTCAAACTCATTTCTGTTTATTTCCACAAATGCTGTTATTATAGTTTTCTACCTGTGTTTTCATTCTTGTTCTTTTAGGTTTGCACCACGACACCAAGTCAAATTCCTCGTACGTGTCAACCTACCTCTGAGTCTGAATAATAATAATAATAATAATAATAATAATAATAATAATACATTGGATTTTTATAGGGCTTTTCCTAATGCTCAAAGACTCTTTACATAAAATCCGAACAGAAACAATACAAATAAAATGCTCCACGTCAGATCTGAATAACCCGGGTTTCCTCTCTGAACTCACGGTGTCTTCGCGGCTGTTTGTTCTCGTCTCTCTGGAAGTCTCCTCGTCCGTCTCCCTCTCTCTTCCTCCCGCGGCCCCTGAAGCCCCGCCCTGCTTTCTACTCAGGTCGAAGAAAAACTGTCCAGCCGGCTCCTGAACGCACCACGGGGGGGGGGGGGACAGAGGGCATTTGAGTCATTCAAAAATGCATCACATCGACACGAAAAGCACCTTCAGACCTGAAGTTAGAGTTACAGCTCTCCATCTAAACTAATGAGAACACGTGCTGATCCATAGCTCGTGTTAGCATGTTAGCATGTTAGCATGTGTACCTCTTCTTCTGTGGTGTTGAAGCTCGGCCTCTGTTTGCCCGTCTTGTCTTTACTGCAGAACCTGTAGGGGTTCTCCGTCACGTCCTGAGGCTGCTTCACCAGCTCAGAGGCCTCCAGAGCCTTCATGGGGACGATGTTGAAGGCGTACAGATACCAAACACACAACACACACATATAGAAGCAACACACACACACACACATAGAAGCAACACACACACACACACACAATGTTTTCTTTACATTTTGGCAATTTCGCGGCATTAAAGTTACCCGAAATAGCATTGAGCAGTTCCTGTTTGCAGAGTACACGTTGATATAAAAGATAATCATCACTGGATACATTTGATACTGAAGAAAAACACACTATGTAGACAAACGTACACACCTACTGTTTTTAACCTGATTGAATTGTAAGGTGACCCAAAATAGAAAGTACTGTATTATTATTATCACCTTCTTCTTGGCGGGGTTGTTGACGCTGGCCAGGGCGATGAAGCGGCTGACGTGCTGAGCGTTCTCCTGCAGAACAACGTGATTCCTGAAACACACACACACACACACACACCACACACACACACACACACACACACCACACACACACACACACACACACACACACACACCACCACACACACACACACACACACACACACACACACACACACACACAACACACACACACACCACAACACACAACACACACACACACACACACACACACACACAACACACACACACACACACACACACACACACACACACCACACACACACACACACAACACACACACAACACACACACACACACACACACACACACACACCACACACACACACACACACACACACACACACAACACACAGTCAGTTACCAGAGAAACTATGAAGTAAGGCTTCATCAGAAACATATTGTGACATGATGAATCTCAGCAGGTGTTCCCCCCCAGGTGAGCACTTACCTGTAGGGCAGCCTCTCGTAGTGAGCCCCCTCCAGAGCAGCGAAGTGGTATCTGGGCTTCAGGTGATCCGCCAGGTTAGCAACAGAACCGCTGCCACAGAACTTGGTGTTCACTTCCTGAAACACACAGGAGGAGAGAACACCAGCAGGGGGTTAGGGGTCATGTTTAACATATTGCACTTTGGTTACATTTCAGATGATTCGCTCTATCTTAAGGGATTGTGTTCGAAAAATCGCACTCGTCCCCGGCTTGAGCTTCAATCTCAGGATCCATGTATCTGTGATCCTCTCCAGAATGGAAGTAGTCATCACATACAGAGCATCAACTAGTTCATGAACAGTGTCCTTCACATGCTGATATCCAAGAGAGGGAGTTACAACAGTCACAAGATGGAGGGATACCTTGTAGGTAATCATACATCCTGTCATGTTCAAAATACTGACTTTTTTCTCTAAATGTTGGATTTTTTCTGAAAATCTAAAAATGCTGACTTTTCTCAAAATCTCAAAATTCTGACTTTTTCTCAAAATCTCAAATTCTGACTTTCTCTAAAAAATCTGCCTTCTCAAAATTCTATGTTTTCTCAAAATTCTATCTTTTTCTCAAAATTCTATCTTTTTCTCAAAATTCTATCTTTTTCACAAAATTATGAATTTTTCTCAAAATCTGAAAACTTTCTCTAAAAAATCTGACTTTCTCTAAAAAATCTGACTTTCTCAAAATTCTATCTTTTCTCTAAATTCTGACTTTTTCTCAAAATTCTATCTTTTCTCAAAATTCTATCTTTTTCACAAAATTATGAATTTTTCTCAAAATCTGAAAATTCTGACTTTTCCTCAAAATTCTGACTTTCTCTAAAAAACTGACTTTCTCAAAATTCTATATTTTCTCTAAATTATGACCTTTTCTCAAAATCTCAAAATTCTGACTTTCTCTAAAAAATCTGACTTTCTCAAAATTCTATCATTTTCTCAAAATTCTATCATTTTCTCAAAATTCTATCTTTTCTCAAAATATGAATTTTTCTCAAAATGATGACCTTTTCTCAAAATCTCAAAATTATGACCTTTTCTCAAAATTATGACTTTATCTAAAAAATCTGACTTTCTCCAGAATGGAAGGAGTCATCACACACAGAGCATCAACTAGTTCCTGAACAGTGTCCTTCACATGCTGATATCCAAGAGAGGGAGTTACACAGTCACAAGATGGAGGAATAGAAAGCAGTATTCAATGTTTACTTCAGATTAGCTCCACGTCAGAAATGAGCATGCTTGTCATATGTCTATCTCCATAGAGGCTGAATCATCATGTTAATCACATAGCTATCATATGCCTCAAACAGTCCTGATGCTCTTCTAGGTAATCAGACATCCTGTCATGTTCACAGCTACAGTTGGGATACCTTTGTTATGTGTACTCTGATATTGGAAGAGTACATTGAGTATTTTGAGCGTGTTACCGGGGTGTTTCGTAGTGCCAGACCCCGGGGCCACTGGGAGGTCAGCAGGATGTCGACCCCTCTGAACTTGGAGTTTCCTGTCAGCGGGGCCACGAGGGCTGAGAGGTGTTTGGAGGTGAAGCAGTGAGCGGGCGGGGGTCCTGAAGAGCCTCCCTCCACTGACGTACGCTATCTGGAGTCCTGAGACGCCCGTGAACACACCACGACGACCTGAAACACACACACACACACACACAGGACAACAGGTTAACTACATCACTTGAATAACCTCCACGACGACCTGAAACACACAGATTCAGAACAACAGGTCACTAGTTTAGTTTAGTTTATTTGTTTATAGTGACGTGGACAGTCCCCATTGATCAACTGTCACAAAAAACAGAAAATTGCTAATTTCCAGCTGTTGTCTCCGGCAGATGATAATAGACACCTTTTTAAAATCACAACACATCAACAGCAGCATTGAGCACTAGAGCAGTGTTTCTCAAACGTGTTCATACCAGGGAACACTTAGAAGTACAATATAAGACAAGCACAAGTTTCATCTGTGGGCCATATTACATTATACTTTTTTAATTTGCTGAAGGCCGATTAGAAATGTCTCGCGCGGCCGCATTTGGCCCCCGGGCTGTAGTTTGGACACCCTGGGCTATAGAGAGGCGCCCATCTATCACCTCGGAGCGCTTAGTTCTCTCTGCCATCTCTGTGTGTGTTGCATGTAGCAGACGTGCGTGTGTGTGTGTGTGCGTGTGTGTGTGTGTGTGTGTGTGTGTGTGGTGTTGTGGTGTGTGTGTGTGTGGTGTGTGTGTGTGTGTGTGTGCATGCATGTAGCAGCTGTGTGTGAGTGTGAGTGTGAGTGTGTGTGTGTGTGTGTGTGTGTGTGTGTGTGTGCATGCATGTAGCAGCTGTGTGTGAGTGTGAGTGTGAGTGTGTGTGTGTGTGTGTGTGTGCATGCATGTAGCAGCTGTGTGAGTGTGTGTGTGTGTGTGTGTGTGTGTGTGTGTGTGTGTGTGTGTGTGTGTGTGCATGCATGTAGCAGCTGTGTGAGTGTGAGTGTGAGTGTGTGTGTGTGTGTGTGTGCATGCATGTAGCAGCTGTGTGTGAGTGTGAGTGTGAGTGTGAGTGTGTGTGAGTGTGTGTGTGTGTGTGTGTGTGTGTGTGTGTGTGTGTGTGTGTGTGTGTGTGTGTGTGTGTGTGTGTGTGTGTATGCATGTAGCAGCTGTGTGTGAGTGTGAGTGTGAGTGTGAGTGTGAGTGTGTGTGTGTGTGTGTGTGTGTGTGTGTGCATGCATGTAGCAGCTGTGTGTGAGTGTGTGTGTGTGTGTGTGTGTGTGTGTGTGTGTGTGCATGCATGTAGCAGCTGTGTGTGAGTGTGAGTGTGAGTGTGTGTGTGTGTGTGCATGCATGTAGCAGCTGTGTGTGAGTGTGAGTGTGAGTGTGTGTGTGTGTGTGCATGCATGTAGCAGCTGTGTGTGAGTGTGAGTGTGAGTGTGAGTGTGAGTGTGAGTGGTGTGTGTTGCATGTAGCAGCTGCGTGTGTGTAAGCCGCCCCGCCCCCTTGCACACAGACGGGGGAGAGATCTCGTCTGGATTGGAAAGATCAAAAATAATCATAGATACATTTTTTTATTGTTTTTGTTTCTTAGAACCGGAGTTGGCGAAACTAAACTGCAATAATGTTTGTGTAGCAATAATACACATGAGATATGTTTTACATGTCTCCAGTACAATAAAAAGACCGATAACGTCGGAGCCTAACGTACCACGGTCTTTAATAATCCATCCCCGGGGCCCCTTTAACACCGGGGCTCGGTACCCATCCCTACAAACGATCTGTATGTGTTATATATATATATATTCATGTTGCTCTGTTGAAGGAGCCTGAGACTTCAGTCTTTCACTTCCATATCTACACTGGAGCTGCTTGATGACGATCAAGCCTTGAAACTGGAACTAGAGACTAAATGTGTATGAGAAGTGTCTCTCAGAGTTTCCCAGGCTCTCCCTCTGGTGGTTTCTTTAACTCTCACCCAAGTACGTGATGTTGTCGGCGAGCTCGCAGCCGTCGGCGCTCGGGAAACTTTTCACCGTCTCCTGACTCGCTGCCCCCAGGATGTAGGTGTGGATCGGAGCTGAGGGGAAAAGAGAGGAGACTTATGTTGAGTTCTTTCCCTGTTTGTTTCCCCCTAATGAAAACTCTTCTGTGATCCTTATACGTCTGGTAAAGGAACTGATTTCTTTATCAGCCGATCAAAGTGTAAAGTTCAAAATGTCTCCACCTGTTTTTCCAAAGTTAAACCAATATATGTATTTCTTAAATACAAATATCAGTCTTCGTGGTTTTGCTAAACTTGATCAAATATCTGCCGGGTGACAAGAGGCTGATGTTCACTAACGTTTAAAAAACAATTGTATTTATTTCATGTAAGATACGAGGCACGCCATGCAGCGAATGGTTACCGCAAAAAGCACTGATTTAAGGGTTGATTAAAATGAGATGAACTATGAAAAAGTTCCCAAAAAGGGTCTCTGCACACGTTTGTCAGACCTTTTACTTTGTAACACCACATTGAGTTTGTATTGGTAATCTCTCTTAGGTTTTTAATATATGTAGTGGAGTTAAAAGTACACTATTTCATAAAGACAGTTATTTAACCTTTTTTAGCTCCAGTTTTGTACTGCTGCCACTCTGCCTCGGCCTCAGGTGTCGTCCCAAAGAACTCTCCGCAGAGCAGCAGCTGAGGGGAAAAGGGGCGCAAATGAGCTTAAAAACACAACGCTGTATTTTCAAATGTGAAATCTGTCTCTGACTCACATCAAACTGTCCGGCTTTCTTCTGGATGGCCTGGACCCGATTAAACAGAGCGCTCAGCCGGCCTTCAACGTCTCCACACGCCAAGCTGCAAACACACACGTTTATACTTTAATATATACAGCAAATACACAACATGAGATAAACACAGTAAGAACATTCATTCAATATATAGTCACTTTGCTCGTCAAAAGCAACCATTGATGGCACCCCTGTTTCCCCCTCCACCCGCACGCAACCGTGGCGTTATATTTGACCCCACCCTCTCCCTCGAGCCCCACATCCCCAAGTTGTCAAAACCTATTTTCCTACCTCCGCAATATTGCCAAACTCCGTCCCTCTCTCACCCGCCCCGCAGCCGAGCGACTCATTCACGCCTTCATCTCTACGCATCAGCTCCACATCCCTCAGTAGACTCCAGCGTGTCCAGAGAGACTCCTCACCCACCCAAATCATGGCATCACATCACCCCGGTCCTCAAAGAACTCCACTGGCTTCCCGTTTCACACAGCATCCACTACAAACTCCTGGTCCTCACTTACAAAGCCCTCCACCATCTGCCCCCCCCCCCCCTCCCCTCCTACCTCACTGACCTCCTCATCCTCTACCAACCCCCCCGGTCCCTCAGATCCACCTCAGCCGGTTTGCTTTCCATCCCCAGGGCCAAACTCCGGAGCTTTGGGGACAGAGCCTTCTCTGCAGCTCTGGAACTCCCTCCCCATGACCTCCGTGAGTCTGAGTCCCTACCCTGTTCCAGTCCCGCCTCAAAACCCACCTCTTCAACTCTGTATATCCATAAGCCCCCCCCCCCCCCTTTTTCTGTTTGTTTTTGCCTGTCCTTGTTTGTCTACCCTCCCTCATAATGTAAAGCGTCTTTGGGTTCAAGAAAAGCGCTATAGAAATATAATTATTATTATTATTATTATTATTATTATTATATTATTAAGGACACAGAAAACTCAAATAAAAGGATTTAGGACCCCAAAAACTCAAAATCCAGCCAAAACTCAATATTTTTACCACCAAACTACTTTTTTACAGTCTGAATTGTTGGTAAACAAGTACAGGAAGATATGAAACACAACTTTTTGATTCGGCTGACATTACATGACCAACACCTGCTTTTTTCATCAATAACATTTGAAAACAACCGAAACGGAACCGGTTGAAACTCAAAATGGTGCTTTTGTCAGATAAAAAATCGCTTATAATCTAATCATTCAGGTATTTTAGGTATGCCGATTTTAAAGTACACATTACGGATGTTGTTTAATGCATTAAAGTCAAGTTTTGTGATGTTTAAACACGTGCCAATGAGTAAAAACGCTTAAATTAAACACATGTTGCATGAGATTCCTCGCATATCGTGACGAATTGAAACGCACTTAGAAGAAAATAGAACAATTTGATGCACCAAAGTTTAGAAATACAATAATAAGGCGTATTTAGGAATGAAAATCGTTATATGCATGAAAAATGTATAATATAATACCAAAAATCGACGTAAACAGACCCTCTGACACATCATGGTTAAAATGACATTTGAAAAAACACATAAATAATCAATATCTGAAGATAGTGACGTCATTAAAGTAATAATAATAAGTAGTAATAAAGTAAACTCACACTTTCACTGGTTTTTCAGCCATGATTTCGCTAAATAATCAATAAAAAAGAGCTCAAAATGTGTGATTTGGATTTCTGCAGCTCCAACGTTTGGTCCGTCGCTAAAAAGGTCCGATGAGAATAAGAGGGGAACCATTAATTACTAAGATTAAAAACGCCTTTTTTTTACGACAAAAAGTAATTTCAGGTAACAAATACAAATATAGACATTTATTAAGGGTTATTTTGATGCATGATTAACAGTATTTAGGATAATAGAACAATTATACGTGGGATTGTCACCGGACAAGTGATAAGAGCACTCAGAGTGGTTGCCAGGTTTGTTCTTATCCATGTTGTGCATACTTAGTTTTATTTGTGTAATATGTCAGACTATTCTCCTCACTTTACCTGCACTGTATGACGTGTTGTAAAAATGTAAGTTTCCCATTTGCAGGAAAATTAAAGCAAGTCTGATTCTGATTTTATCTACTAATATTAATTAATATTTTTTAGAACTAAATATTGCTAATGAAAGATATATCCCAAACTCAAGAACTGGAACACACAATTTCTATCGAATTTACAAGTAAGTTATTATGTTTTAAATATAAATATATATGTCTTCCTCTTCCTCCGTCCCTCCTCTCCATCTCTCTTCTGCCTATTAAGGACACCGCTAATGGTTTTTCTTTTTAGCTTCTCTCGGCCACATCATGAGCAAACCTATTAACTCTCAGTTATCCAAGCCCAGCACGACTTACTGTAAGCATATACGGTAACACAATGTTAACTTTATGATAAACACTAGTCAGTCAGAACTGAGAATGGTCTAGAACAGTCCGCACTGTTTACATAGCTCTAATGGAGCTGGGTTTACTGTGATAGTGACGAGAATCAGAGATATCATCTAGTTTGGATTGTTTTCAAGGGTGGTCTTATCCGTTTGTTAATTAAAGTGCTGTACATGTACACACACCATAATACACACACACATAGCACTGGCACATATTGATTCCTTTGAATGTTATCATTATCCTCTTCATGGGAATGACTGATTATAGTTCTGTAGAATACCATGTTCACACACACAGATCATGGCCAAATGGAAATGAATATACACAATCTCATTCTAGGAGTCACACACACACACACACACACACACACACACAACACACACACACACACACACACACACACACACACACACCATGCCAGACACAGATGTGAGCACTCTCATTTTGGCGATAATCTCTCAGCTCTCTTCAAACCCTATATATGTAATGTTTTACAGACACTTTAGATAAGAGATGATAAGAGATAAGAAGTACTTTATTGATCCCAATTTGGGAAATGTTTGTGTTGCAGCATCATAACAAGACATGGCATTGTACAATAAATAAATAAAAGACAAGAAATAAACAAGAAAATGTACATGTTGAATTTACAAATGAACAATAACTAGATATAAAGCAAGGTATTATATACATAAGTATGTGACGGATGGAATATTAAATATTAAACTGAATTGTTTTGTTGAACTAAGATTGTTGTGCCAGAGTTACACAAATACAATAAACACAGCAGTGTAATAGTACAACTGTACACTAACAGTGCAGTAAAAAGAGCAGTTAAATATCTACAGGAAACAGACGGTCACATAATTAATGTAAATATTAACAGTAGGCTATTGCAAAAAAACGTAGTGGCAGATACGTAATTGCACGTTATCATAGTACATTGTTAATAATAATAATCAGAGATGGCAAAAGTACACACATCCTTACTCAAGTAGAAGTACAGATACTCGTGTTTAAAAATACTCTGGTGAAAGTAGAAGTACTGACTAAACTTCTTTACTCAAGTAAAAGTAAAGAGGGCTTTGAAATGTACTTCAGTAAAAAGTACCCATAACTAGCAGCTGTTTTAAAGAGTACCTGACCTCCCTTTATATTAATAGAACAATAATGTCATTGTTAGCTAATGAATGTTTCCATGCTGAACAACGGCAACATGACAACGTTTTCATTGGTCCCTCTTCTTTAGAGAAGACCAGGAAATGATGGATACACGGATCGTGTTCAAATCAATAGGCACGCAATGACTCTAAATAATAATGATCACGCCACCAAACACACATTCAAACTAAAGGAACCAGCCTGTTTGGGAAATGAGAAGTAGAAAGTACAGGTATTTGGTTCAACATGTAAGAAGTAGAAAGTACAGGTATTTGGTTCAACATGTAAGAAGTAGAAAGTACAGGTATTTGTGTTCAACATGTAAGAAGTAGAAAGTACAGGTATTTGTTCAACATGTAAGAAGTAGAAAGTACAGGTATTTGTGTTCAACATGTAAGAAGTAGAAAGTACAGGTATTTGGTTCAACATGTAAGAAGTAGAAAGTACATTTGTGTTCAACATGTAAGAAGTAGAAAGTACAGGTATTTGGTTCAACATGTAAGAAGTAGAAAGTACAGGTATTTGGTTCAACATGTAAGAAGTAGAAAGTACAGGTATTTGTGTTCAACATGTAAGAAGTAGAAAGTACAGGTATTTGGTTCAACATGTAAGAAGTAGAAAGTACAGGTATTTGGTTCAACATGTAAGAAGTAGAAAGTACAGGTATTTGGTTCAACATGTAAGAAGTAGAAAGTACAGGTATTTGTGTTCAACATGTAAGAAGTAGAAAGTACAGGTATTTGTGTTCAACATGTAAGAAGTAGAAAGTACAGGTATTTGGTTCAACATGTAAGAAGTAGAAAGTACAGGTATTTGTGTTCAACATGTAAGAAGTAGAAAGTACAGGTATTTGTGTTCAACATGTAAGAAGTAGAAAGTACAGGTATTTGTGTTCAACATGTAAGAAGTAGAAAGTACAGGTATTTGTGTTCAACATGTAAGAAGTAGAAAGTACAGGTATTTGTTCAACATGTAAGAAGTAGAAAGTACAGGTATTTGTGTTCAACATGTAAGAAGTAGAAAGTACAGGTATTTGTGTTCAACATGTAAGAAGTAGAAAGTACAGGTATTTGTGTTCAACATGTAAGAAGTAGAAAGTACAGGTATTTGTGTTCAACATGTAAGAAGTAGAAAGTACAGGTATTTGTGTTCAACATGTAAGAAGTAGAAAGTACAGGTATTTGTGTTCAAAATGTAAGAAGTCAAAGTAAAAAGTCGTCAGAAAAATAAGTAGTGGAGTAAAGTACTGATACCAGAAAGATGTACTTAAATTCAGTAACGAAGTATTTGTACTCCACTACTTCCCACCTCTGATAATAATAATATTGCACATGTTATATAGCAGCGAGTGTTTTGTAATGATGGTAATTATATATTGCTCATAGTGTTGGTGTGGAAGTTCTCAGTGAAGGGTGAAGAGTTATAGAGTTTAGTTTACGGATAATCTCCAAACCTGGAACCCGCTCCTCTCCGTCTTCATCCTGGCACTTCGCTTCATCCTGGTCTCTGCGAGTCCCCGGACCAAAAACAGGAAGTAAGTAACGAATCAAAAGCAAAAATCCCTTTCTGTTTGGTACTGGGAGCCGGTGGAGCGCAGAGGGAGAATACAGCTGCAGAAAAGGCAGAATAAATCCCCCAAAACACCGAGAAAACTACAACACGCCACTGCTTCACATTGTGCAGCAACATGGCGCCGGAGAGCCTTTCATTAGAAGCTTGGTGGATGGATGCTAACAGTTAGCATCACAGATAGCACGATACTGTGTCTGTCTCCAAAGCTGAATAAATGCATTACATCTAGAATCATTGTGTGCATTAACAATGTTTTTAATCACGTAAAGTGCATTGATCACTGCGTTAAACCCCTGTGTTTAAAACAGGGATGCATTGAAGCTTACACCAGACTCCATTAAAAAAGTCACACATTTAACATCATTTTTGCAGATTTCTTAAAAACGCATATGTTATTTATTAAAACATGAGGTATTGTATTTTAAAATACATCCAGCCTACAGTTCGGCGCACATACTGTCCAAAAATAAATCACACATTTTTGCTAAAAGTTAGTGTGTGTGTGTGTGTGTGTGTGTGTGTGTGTGTGGTGTGTGTGTGTGTGTGTGTTGTGTGGTGTGTGTGTGTGTGTGTGTGTGTGTGTGGTGTGTGTGTGTGTGGTGTGTGTGTGTGTGTGTGTGGTGTGTTGTGTGTGTGTGTGTGTGTGGGTGTGTGTGTGTGTGTGTGTGTGTGTAAACGTAGATTACACCAAACTCCCATTAAAAAGTGACACATTCTACATAATTTTTGCAGATTTCCTAACAACACATACCTTATTTACTCAAACCCTAAATATAGCCTTTTTTTTTAAATAGTCCAGTCTACAATTCGGCGTACATATTGTCCAAAAATATGACACATTTTTACTAAATAATGACTGAAATCTAAGGTACTGTTAATGCTGCTGGCTTTCAGTCAGATTCAGCTGGAAAACAGTAGAGGGCGATAGCGAGCATAAATATATTGTTTAACTGAAATAACTTGTGCTTTATTGTCACCGAGTAAACAAATGCCAATTTATAAAAAGTAAAATGTCACAAACAAATTAACTTCATATTTTTTGGTTCTGTCATGAAGACCTTTACTATTCTTTTTAAGGGTCCCATATGTACGTTGTTCCCTTGGACTCACATTTAAATACTTGTAATACAGTATAAAGCTGTTTTCCATTACCTTCTACTAGGCTTAACTCAGAAAATATAATCTTATCGCCACAATAAATAACACATTACATCGAATTAAAGCATGCACCATGTAAATAAAGGCTTTAAAAGGGAATAAATGTCCCTTTTCAAGAACTGTGCATTGGTTAGTCCTGTAACTACTTAGTAACACTTGGTTAAATGTACAGTTTAATCATAAGTAAACATTTTAGTGAATTTAGAGACTTATTTGGGTACATGAATCTTACTTTTTCACAGCTCATACATTTAAATAAAGTAAATGAAAATAAAGAATAGTTAAATCAGTTGTTAGTTAATGTTAGACACCTAGATTGTATTCCATGATATAAAGAATATATTGACCTTGAAATACAGAAGTTCATGTCAGGGTTTCCGTTAGCCGGTAATTACCGTTTTTTAGCTGGTAACATTTATTAAAAAACCGGTAAATTCAAAACCTGCCGGTCAAAATGTCCGGTAATAATTTGGGATGCTCCGATCGATGGGCCGCCGATCATTATCGTTTTGATTGGTGCTCTCTCTCTCTCTTCTCTCTCTCTCTCTCTCTCTCTCTCTCTCTCTCTCTCTCCTCTCTCTCTCTCTTCTCTCTCTCTCTCTCTCTCTTCTCTCTCTCTCTCTCTCTCTCTCTCTCTCTCCGTGTTATTATCCAAAGTTAATGAAAACTTTTGAATAATGTACTTCATCTACTATAAGTAGTTTGTTTGAATGTAATAATGATAACAATTATAAACTGAAGCAATATAAAATGAGCTCCATTAACTGAGTTTTAAACATCAGCATATCCGGTCATAGTCCGTAATTACCTGCTAACGGAAACTCTGCTACACAATTCTTATTATTATTATTGAAACATGACCGGTAAGTTTCAAATTTGTCCGTAAAATGTTTTCTTTCCGGACATTTGCCGGCAAGAAAAAATCCTAGCGGAAACCTGGTTCAGGTGTATCTGTATTTAAAAATTTGTCTTTTGCGACTTCTGCTTTTTTAACGTCACATTAAAAACTGAACTACAGTAGCCTCGAGCTTCCCTTCCTGTTATCATGACTCTGTGTTTTATATATTTGATGTTCCTTCCTCTCATGTGCAGGATGAGCTCAGCAGCCGAGGAGGAAGGAGGAAAGAGGAGGAAGCTGCAGCGATAGAACCGCCAAGTCAGTCACACTCAGCCAGGAGAGAGACATCCTGCACTGTCCTCCAACGGTGGGTAGACCACACACACACACACACACCACACCACACACACACACACTTTAGGGTATAATTCACATTATTGCACATAGAAAATATTTATTGCACTCAATCCTAGGACATAATTGTTGATAGTACAGAAACATTTGTTGCTAACTGACCTCTTACTGCCAAAACACACACACACACACACACACACACACACACACACACTGTACGTTTTAATTCACAATTGTTGATAGTACAGAAGATTGAATAGTGTGTGTGTGTGTGTGTGTGTGTGTGTGTGTGTGTGTGTGTGTGTGTGTGTGTGGTGTTGTGTGTGTGTGTGGTGTGTGTGTGTGTGTGTGTGTGTGTGTGTGTGTGTGTGTGTGTGTGGTGTGTGTGTGTGTGTGTGTGTGTGTGTGTGTGTGTGTGGTGGTGTGTGTGTGTGTGTGTGTGTGTGTGTGTGTGGTGTGTGTGTGTGTGTGTGTGTGTGTGTGTGTGTGTGTGTGTGTGTGTGTGTGTGTGTGTGTGTGTGTGTGTGTGGTGTGTGTGTGTGTGTGTGTGTGTGTGTGTGTGTTTTTGACGAGGACTCGGAGCCCTTCAGAAGAAGATGCGTCTCTCTTCAGAAGAACAGGACGACTCGGACGCTGCTGAATTCTCAGTGTCACTTTACCCAGTGAGAAAAACACTTTATACATTATCTCACAAACACAGTGTGTAACATGTACATTTAAAGAGGCCTTATTCTGCTTTTTTGGGGTTTCCTCTCCTGTAGTGTGTTCTATAGGTTTGTGTGCATGTCTGAAAAAGGGCTAAAATCCAAAGTTCCGGAACATAGTGACATCATTCGACGCTCCTATTGGCTAGTGCTCCAACACATTGTACGTGATAGGCTAAGGGGCGGACATCTCTAAGTTGTTGACCAATCACAACAGAGCCGGCCAGCTAACCAATCAGAGCAGACTGGGCTCTGGTTTCAGACAGAGGGGGAAAAGAGCTGCTGCAGCTTTCTGAACATTAAAGGATGGAGACATGTAGAGACACTACATACTGATATACACCTGAACATCAGCAGGAGAGGACTCTTTAAAGTAGAGACACTACATACTGATATACACCTGAACATCAGCAGGAGAGGACTCTTTAAAGTAGAGACACTACATACTGATATACACCTGAACATCAGCAGGAGAGGACTCTTTAAAGTAGAGACACTACATACTGATATACACCTGAACATCAGCAGGAGAGGACTCTTTAAAGTAGAGACACTACATACTGATATACACCTGAACATCAGCAGGAGAGGACTCTTTAAAGTAGAGACACTACATACTGATATACACCTGAACATCAGCAGGAGAGGACTCTTAAAGTAGAGACACTACATACTGATATACACCTGAACATCAGCAGGAGAGGACTCTTTAAAGTAGAGACACTACATACTGATATACACCTGAACATCAGCAGGAGAGGACTCTTTAAAGTAGAGACACTACATACTGATATACACCTGAACATCAGCAGGAGAGGACTCTTTAAAGTAGAGACACTACATACTGATATACACCTGAACATCAGCAGAGAGGACTCTTTAAAGTAGAGACACTACATACTGATATACACCTGAACATCAGCAGGAGAGGACTCTTTAAAGTAGAGACACTACATACTGATATACACCTCAACATCAGCAGGAGAGGACTCTTTAAAGTAGAGACACTACATACTGATATGAACCTGATAATGAGCAGAATAGGCCCCTTTAAGTACTGTTTTACCTGGTATCTGTAACATCTTCCTCTTCTTCAGTGTCAGAGAGCGATGAAGCTTCGAGGTGACGATGACGGCAACAGCAGACGCTGATCTCTCTGATGAAGAAGTCGATCACATTCAGGTGATCAACTTCTCTACATCTAAATTAACCAAACCTTTTCAAGTTCATCACTTAACTCTCAACTTAGTGTGTGTGTGTGTTTGTGTGTGTTTGTGTGTGTGTGTGTGTTTGTTTCCTATTCTTGGTTGTATCTTGTGTGGACCAACCCTGACATACAACCTTACTGTGAGGACATTTCTTTTTGTGAGGACCTTATGGCCGGTCCACACAAGCAAAATGCTTGAAAATTCTAGGTTGAGCTTATTTGGTTTAATTGAATGCTCTGTGTGAATTTCAGCAACCGTCCTCATAGACATAGAAAACTCAGAAAAGTGTGTGAAAGTGTGTGTCGGCAACCGTCCTCATAGACATAGAAAACTCAGAAAAGTGTGTGAAAGTGTGTGTCGGCAACCGTCCTCATAGACATAGAAAACTCAGAAAAGTGTGTGAAAGTGGTGTCGGCAACCGTCCTCATAGACATAGAAAACTCAGAAAAGTGTGTGTCGGCCAGCGCTCTTGGCTCCCCTATAGGGCATTGCAGGAAAAACAGGTGGACTGGCAGGTGGAATTTTCTGATTGGCTCAGGTAGCTGAATTTTCTGATTGGCTAATTTCAGTCATGTGAGACCATGACAGTAAGGCTGCAGAGGAACAAACTATAAACTAGAGACATGCAGTACATTTAAACTAGAACAAACTGAAAATATATATTTTAAGAAAAGATTACGTTTATTTTTTCTACAAATTACATTATAAGGTATTATTAAAATGAAACCGTGAACAAAGAATTCCAGTGCAACTGATGAAAAATGTATAATTAGAACTACAATAAAAATGACTAATACTAAAAACACTGATATAATTGCTTACATAGTTGGAATATAACTAAGTACATTTAAAAAAAAAGTCTATATTATTATATATTAGTTTAAATTTAAATAAAATGATCTAAATTCTAAACAATTGATTGGAGTAAGTCATTTGCTGAAATAACTTAAAATTCTCTAGTTGCAGTCCTATACAAAACAGTTCAAATGAGCTCTGCCTCATTATCATTTTTTTTGGAACCTGGATACTGATTGCTCCCAATATAACAATATTAGAGTTTTTTAATAGAGAGGCGAAGTCCCTCCCCTTCCGGTGGACCTCCATGGGACCTTATTTCGGAACAATTATGTATTGAAGTCAATGGCGAGAGAAAGATTATCTTTCGATCCCGTTTTAATTGTGCCACGAATTACACATATGATGTTTGTCAATTTAAAAGATAATTTTGCAAGTCAAAAAAATAAAAATGTGCCGTAAAACTGTGAAGTAACACATTTTTTGTGTGAAACGCTCAATGAACTACATCTCTGGTCAACAACACACGTCACCAAGATGGCCGTCACTACTGTCTTGCCAAAAAGGGATTGACTATCCTCACCATCACCACAATGAAACACGTCCTGAAGAATGTCATGCAAAGCTGCCTGCCTGCCTTCCTTTGATTCTCTCTGAACTGCCTGGTCGTTTTAATGTTCAATGTCAACCATTTTGTGCAGATAGCATGAAGTAGAGAAGATTGCCGATGCTAGCGTTAGCGTTAGCATTTCTCCCCCGGGCTTAAATGGTGTATTATAGAATGATCACACCGGTGACAGTACTCTTCAAAGGGTTCACGAAATATGACTACTACTCTTACTGTTTAACATTTTGGGTTACTTCATGTTACTTCATGTTAAGGCTAATAAAAATGACAAGGCTGTAATGCTAACTAACGTGCTTGCTACTAGCTAGGTAGCTAACTTTATCCAGCCACTCCTGGTCCTTTCATCAGACGGGAAGCGAATGGACTTCCGGTTGGTGCTCCTCCGTGTACACACGTATGTGGAAACGAGGCGTAACGGGCCGTCTCCACGGCAGCGTTAAAAAATCTTGAAACGCTTCTGCCCATTCACTTTGAATGGGGTGACGTCACTTTTTTTCGCTTTCGCCGAAATGCACTGTGGGCAGGCGAGCGGAGATTCTCAGGATTTTCAAGATCCAAAGTTGAACAATGTTCAACTTTTGAAGCTGAGGAGGAAGCGTCAGCCAATCAAATCCCGTGTACGCAAATCTGACAGTTCAAGCTCTAGCCAATCAAACGGCGTGTATGCTGGGAGAGACATACCGCAGGTCATTTCCTCATATTCCAAACATGGAGGAGAAATTAGCGGTAGGGAATCAATCACCCGTGCTTTATGACCAGACCTACCGGGATATAAACCGGAGGAGCCAGGCATGGAGGGAGGTGGCAGAGACAGTGGTAGGTTTTCGCCTGTTTTGGGGAGTTTATATCCAGTTTACTTCGGGCTTTTTTGCTTCGTATGTCGCGGCGGGAGATTCATGTGATTGGTTGCTCGCAAAAAATCCTCAAGCTTCAGATACGCCCACCTCCAAGATTTTTTTAACGCTGCCGTGGAGACGGCCCGTTACAGTCTTAAACAGCGGCACAAGCCGTTCGTCTGTTGTTATTTAACCTGGCTATCAGCTGTTATCAATCCTTAGGCTAAACATGTTGTGATATCAGGCAAAAACCGAAGTTAGATCAAAGTGAAAAATACGCGGGTTATTGATTAGAGAGACCTACTGCGGTGGCTATCGCTATAAAGAAACCCTTTTCGGCACTATGTTTCCAAATCCTACATTTAAACTGAACAATAATATGAATTTATTGGGAATATGGATCAGGGGACGTTGCTTGTGTGACAGTCAGAGAGTGAATTATTACTTCCAGCGGCAGCTCCCGTTAGTAAACGTTACACTAAAACGCTGCTATGACACGAGCGGCGTACCACTGCCGTTTTCGGCAAATGCTGCTAAAACTGTGGCTAAAAGTTTACTACGTCAATCTGGATAACATAAGCCATAAACTTTGTGTATAAAAGTGCATAGGTGGTTCGTCAATTCAATTTGGCTTCGTAAGTATAGGAGCAACATTAAGTACGGCTCCGTCAGCTCCTAGTAGGCCGCCATTGTTGATAATATGTATAATATACGTAGCGGCTTAAACGGTGACGTCATGACGTAGCTCCTACAGGGCTACAAAAGCAAACTGGTTCAAAGTTGCGAACCGTTCTAGCACCAGCACAGAGCTAGAACGGTTCTTATTTTCTTTCTAGCTCCGTGTCTGTTCTGTTTTTGTGTGTTTTGTTGTCCATTTGGAAATGCAGTTTTCTGATTGAAATAATAGAAAACAATTTTTGGCGCGTTTTTATCCGATTAATCGTAGAAATAATCAACAGATTAATCGATTATCAAAATAGTTGTTAGTGGCTCTCTACTGTAATTCTACTTTGTTTCTCAAAAGCAAGATGCACAACTCCGATACAATCCACTGTTGTTGTTGTTCCGTTAAGGTTTTTCGTGGCTTTATAAAGGAGGGGCGTAAACGATGACGCAATGTGTCCTCCAATCCACTCGGGAACTGGGCAGTGTGAAACTAATAGGTTCCCAACTGCGAACGGGCTCCGAACCATCAAAGCACCAGCACGGAGCTAAAGCCGAACTGGTTTTCGGTGTGAAAGGGGCATATGTTCCTCTGAGACTTTTCTTATTTTGGATTAATCCATGGTTAACACACTGAGAATAGGATTAGGAACATTATTTAAACGTGCAAGACTGCTGGAGTCCCTCATGTTGGAGTCATTATTTCAAGATTAAACATCGTTTTAAAATGTCTAAATACAGTCAAGATTTTCATTAAGAGCGACTTCCTCCTCGTGTGGCATTTTGAATTATTTCAAGTTTTACAACGGACCATGTGGATCTTAGTATTGTACTCTCGTATTGACATTGATCGCATCATTGGAACACTCTACTACCGGAACAGGCGGATGCAGCAGCGACAGGACGAGATGTAAAACGGGAGAGAACCGGAGACCATTAAACAATTGTACAAGTAGTTAAGGTAAGGCAATGTTCATGTTTTAAGCTAGTCTAAAGAAAAGTGTTTGGTAAATTAAGTGTGGGCTGGCCGTCTGGTATATTAATCAACTGAATTACACTGTTTAGCTAACTTTACATTCAATGACTATGCTAGTTGCTAAGCTAACCTCTGAAACACGGGGCTTATCTCAAGGTAAAGTGTTCGTCCATCTCTCAGTAAGTTAAACCAGACTTGTGTAGGTTTCAAAGTTACACTGGATGGAGATTTGCCTTAAAAGTATTTCTGTGACCAGATCAATAATCTGTGTGTAAATGTGTAAGAAATGCAACTCCCAAAACTATTTTGCAAATATAAAACACCCGCAAACTGGTCGCTTTTCGGCTAATTTCGCCGTTTTGATTTAAAAATATGTAACTCACCTGAATCGTGTATATCCGATTAGTTATTATTTTGAGGGGTGGGGGGGTTGGTGAGGCGGACTATAGTTGGATGAATGCAGGCGGCTGTCTGTTCCGGAGCAACGCGAATTGCAGACTGGCTCCCGTATGCACAATCCAGACTTTCTCGGTCGGCACATTTCGATAACATGTTTATAAAAGTGCCGGTAATGGGCCAAACCAACACATTCTCACTCATCACATATTAACGATCGGTCAGGGGCCAGGGCCCCTTCACGTCACCTTACTTCGCACTGGGTACCCTTGAGCGTCAGTTTTCAACGGGCCCCATAGCAACCTGGTCCCACAAAAATACGTGAAATGAACACGACTCTAACACCGCATAACGTGATGAGGACACGTATCAAATTACGTGTCCTCATCACGTTATTTGATACGTGTCCTCCCCACCACGTTATTTGATACGTGTCCTCCCACCACGTTATTTGATACGTGTACCCATCACGTAATGCAGTGTTACGGAGTCATGTTAATTTCACGTATTTTGGACATTTCCTTTACATTATAAAAACTAAAATAAAAGATGTGAGACTTAGTGTGGTGTGTGAAGTGCTTCCTCCACACTGTCATAGATAATATAAAATATGTTATAATATACAGTATGTTATATATATATATATTTTATATTTCTCTTCCTGTTCTTCTCTCAAAGGCCCTCTAATGCAAAGCGGTCCAACAGGAGGGCTGAACTAATGGAGCATTCAGAAGGTATGAACATCACTTCAGTTTATTGCTGGGACACTTTGATACCTGTTAGCATGATGAATCAAAGCTAATGCTAAGGTGATTTGTTCTCTCCTTGTAGAAGAAGCCGACCTTCTGACCTCCACCAAGAGACGCTCGCAGCAGCCAAAGAGGGCTGAGACAGCAGGTACATTTCATGTACTCACAACAGGATTATATTCAATATCCATAATATGAAGACACAATCTATAGAGAAACACATTTAAGAAGTCAAGATGTCTATTTCTGCTTGACCTGCCCTTTAGCAAGGCACTAACTTCTATTTAAGCTTGATTTAAATGTGTGTTTTGATGCTTACAGAGGACAGAGATAACAGTTGTTAGAGATTTTTATACCACCAAGCTGCCACCAAGCACATACACTCAAAAGCACAATCATCCATCAATAATATAATACATTTGCTGGACTGAATAATTTTTCCAACAGTGAGGACGACCTCTTTTACATTTGTGATTTCTGTTTCAGGTGTAAAAGGATGTCGCAGGCCTGACCTCTGATGGAAAAGCAGCAGTCTGGCGCCAACTAGGAAGAGAGAGGAGTGGGAGGAGAGGAGCTGAACCATGGAGATTCCACAGTGGAAAAGGATGCAGTCTCTTGACCACACATTTGGTCACAGCCCTGTGTAATTCATCCACCTTGTCTTTAGTCAAATTGGCCTTCTTTGCCAAGGTGAATGGGGTCCTTGTTGTAGCTGGAGAGTCAAAAATACACAAATAAATCTTCAATATTTACAAATTATTTTTGTACTAGTATACATGCAAGACTTGAAATCAACGTTACATTACTAACCTGAGGAAACACTGCTGTCTTCATCATCAATAGTCTCCACTTTGCCGGGATAAAGGGGGGCGTGTGGCGTAGTGGGTTGTCCGTAGGTGTTCGGATCAGGGGGTCACAGGTTCAAACCCCACTGCAGTCAGCATGTCGTTGTGTCCCTGGGCAAGACACTTCACCCCAAATTGCTCCTGTGGGGATTGTCCACAGTATTGAGTATGTAAGTCGCTTTGGATAAAAGCGTCTAACGAGTAACATGTAAAAAATAAAAATAAATAAATAATTGTCTCCAAATCGCCGTGGCCAGGGATGCCCACCCTGCCGGATGATGTGCTTGGCACTGGGTCACGCAAGCAGTCGAACACGGTGCATCTGGGACTCTTGAGTGCACTTAGACAATGGGCTGAACTGGAGGATCAACACTGACGCTGTGTACAAGAAGGGGATGAGCCGACTCTATTTTCTGAGGAAGCTGAGATCCTTCAACGTATGCAGTAAGATGCTGGAGATCTTCTATCAGTCTGTGGTGGCTAGTGCACTCTTCTTTGCTGCGGTCTGCTGGGGGGGCAGCATCAGAGCCGGTGACACCAGCAGGATCAATAAACTGATCAGGAAAGCTGGGTCAGTCATCGGCATCAAGCTGGACCCCTTTGAAGCTGTGGTGGAGAGGAGGACACTGAACAGGCTGTTGTCCATCATGGATAACCCCACCCATCCTCTCCACCTGCAGCTGGACAGTCAGCGGAGCTCCTTCTCCAACAGACTGCTGCAGCTCCCCTGCCACAAGGACCGATACTGGAAAACATTCCTGCCCACTGCAATAACACTGTACAATACATCACCTCTGGCTGGAAGAGAACTCTCTGCTCCATAGTTTCTCTTGAAATAAAACCACGTTGTACATTTTACTCACACATAATCTGTTTCATATTTAATACACCATAATTCCATATATTTTGAATATATATATATTTGTATATATATATATAATATCTGTATGTATATTTTCTATTTTCTATTTTGACATGTATATTTTATATTTATATTTTATTTCATTCTATTCTTGTATATTTTGTTTTATTGTAAAATGCCTTTTATGCTGCTGTAACAAAAACAATTTCCCAATTTGGGATCAATAAAGTACGATCTCTCTCTCTCTCTATCCCTCTGCTTTTAAGTGTATGCCGTGCGTCGCCAGGTGCTTCATTCAATTGGACGTGTTCCCCCCTTTACACGCAATTGTTTTCAAACATTTGCTGCATGTCGCGCTGTTTGAATCTTTTAGACTGAAATACAGCCACACTTTAGACTGTTTAGCTTTTGGCATTTTCACCGTGTTTGTAGATACAAGCTAACGGTACCCTACCTGCAGCTATCAGAGCGAGTGTAATGTTGTTATTTGGCGATGGCACGCAGGTGACGTGTGGCGGTGATGCTTCTGTTGTGTGTAACCCGACACCTCAGGCACCGAAATCTCCATTGCCATTCGGTCCGGTTAGTACCGGTCGTATATGGCACCGGGTTTCGGTACCCAACCCTTAAGTTACATAACCCTGAGTAAGTGAAAATATCTACATAGAAATATTTTGTGTTGTCTTTGATTCTGTGAAATTACAAATATTCAAGGTTCATGATACAAACATTTAATTTTAAAATATTATCATTTGTATTTAATACAATTGTGCCATTTAATTGTTTTTATGATGCTTAGTTTTGGCTGCAAAATGCTGGACTTGTATTTCCTGCTTTGAAACATACACACACTTCTGCCTAGCAACAGCCTAGCAACAGCCTAGTAACAGCAAAAAAGGTCCTCACAAGTACCTAAGTAAAATATTTGATTTACTTCTAATCTGAAGTGATATTCTGACTCTCTTCCCCCTCCTAGTGGTACTTTAGTTGTTGTTGCCCCACAAACCCTGTAGAAACACATGGTCCTCGCACAGGCTTAGAAACGTGTGTGTGTCTGTCTGTGTGGGTGTCTGTGTGGGTGTGGGTGTGTGTGTAGATTCTGCAGGAGGAGGAAGAGGACTGCCCTTGTCCTGATCAGAAGTCTGAAGTGTCTCCTGTCAGCCAGGCCTGGTTCACTACCAAGGAAGACAAAGACACACTGACTAACAAAGGTAACACACACACCCACCCCATATTTATTCTACAAAAAAAAAATCCTTAAAATGTACAAGATTAAAGTTGTAATTTAGCCAGAGAAAAAGTTGAATATTTTGGAGATTAAATGGTAAAAACTCACACTTATGAGAGAAAAATGTGGATAAAAGTGGATTTTTTTGCTTCACTTTGCAAATTTGAATAAATAAATATATCTAATTTCACTTAAAAATCCCGGAGTTTATTTATTTTTGGATTTTGTTTTTGCTCTGAAATATACTTCTTAAATTCCCAAATATTTCAGTTTGATCTCTGAATATTTCCCCGTCCCCCTTGCTCTTTAATTTGATTTATTCTTTAACTACAACGGCCCTTATATGCTTATATATCATCAAACACAGTAGCTAGTTTAATAGTAATTTCTTATTTAGTAGATTGATTAAACTGTATTCTTCATTTACACAAGAATTGGGTCATGCATAATAAAGTTATTCCTTTATAACGAGTAAATAAATCCTTGTTAAGTCTTTATTTTAACATTTCCTGTCTTCAGGTCACAAGTGGAAGCAGGGCATGTGGGCGAAAGAGGAGATCGACATCCTGATGAACAACATCGATCGATACGTGAAGGTACGGTTAAACACTTTCTGAATCTGAATCTCCCACGTTGTAAATATTATACTATCTTTTATTATATATGTTGCATTGTTGGAGGAGCTCAGGTCAGAAGAATGTCATTGCCATTTCTACTCTGTAGCTTCTGTGCATGACAATAAAACCTGTGTGTGTGTTGTGTTTCAGGCGCGAGGCATCGAGGATCCTGCAGAGATAATCTTCGAGATGTCCAAAGAGGAGAGGAAGGACTTTTATCGCTCCGTGGCGCTCGGATTAAACCGGCCACTGTTCGCCATTTACAGACGAGTTCTCCGCATGTACGACAACCGGAACCACGTCGGGAAGTGAGTTTCATTATTAAATCTTCTTCGTGCAAAGAGTTGGCACTAAGGGGGAACTTTTTAAGAGTTTTGGAAAAACATTTATTTTGACTTTTTGTTTATTTTAACGTTTTTTTTAGGGAATAGTCTTTTATTCTTTATATTAGAATTGTAACTTTTCTTTTTCAAATATCTTCAATTTAATTTTTTTCTTATTTTTCTCATAAATACACAGTTTTTCATTCTTATTTGTATTTATTAATAAATGTGGGGAAACACTGCAGTGACATCACTACGGAACACAGTGACATCGCTAAGGAACACAGTGACATCGCTAAGGAACACAGTGACATCGCTAAGGAACACAGTGACATCGCTAAGGAACACAGTGACATCGCTACGGAACACAGTGACATCTCTACGGAACACAGTGACATCGCTACGGAACACAGTGACATCGCTAAGGAACACAGTGACATCACAGTGACATCACTACGGAACACAGTGACATCACGAACACAGTGACATCGCTAAGGAACACAGTGACATCACGTACACAGTGATATCGCTAAGGAACACAGTGACATCGCTAAGGAACACAGTGACATCACGAACACAGTGATATCGCTAAGGAACACAGTGACATCGCTACGGAACACAGTGACATCTCTACGGAACAGTGACATCGCTAAGGAACACAGTGACATCGCTAAGGAACACAGTGACATCGCTACGGAACACAGTGACATCTCTACGGAACACAGTGACATCGCTAAGGAACACAGTGACATCGCTAAGGAACACAGTGACATCGCTAACGGAACACAGTGACATCGCTAACGGAACACAGTGACATCGCTAAGAAACACAGTGACATCACTACGGAACACAGTGACATAACTACGGAACACAATGACATCTCTACGGTACAAAGTGGCATCGCTACGAATACACTGACATCGCTAAGGAACATCGCTAACGGAACACAGTGACATCGCTAACGGAACACAGTGACATCGCTACGGAATACACTGACATCGCTAAGGAACACAGTGACATCGCTAAGGAACACAGTGACATCGCTAACGGAACACAGTGACATCGCTAACGGAACACAGTGACATCGATACGGAACACAGTGACATCGCTAAGGAACACAGTGACATCGCTAAGGAACACAGTGACATCTCTACGGAACACAGTGACATCGCTAAGGAACACAGTGACATCGCTAAGGAACACAGTGACATCGCTACGGAACACAGTGACATCGCTAAGGAACACAGTGACATCGCTAAGGAACACAGTGACATCTCTACGGAACACAGTGACATCGCTAAGGAACACAGTGACATCGCTAAGGAACACAGTGACATCGCTACGAAACACAGTGACATCGCTAAGGAACACAGTGACATCGCTAAGGAACACAGTGATATCGCTAAGGAACACAGTGACATCGCTAACGGAACACAGTGACATCGCTACGGAATACACTGACATCGCTAAGGAACACAGTGACATCGCTAAGGAACACAGTGACATCGCTAAGGAACACAGTGACATCGCTAACGGAACACAGTGACATCGCTACGGAACACAGTGACATCGCTAAGGAACACAGTGACATCGCTAAGGAACACAGTGACATCTCTACGGAACACAGTGACATCGCTAAGGAACACAGTGACATCGCTAAGGAACACAGTGACATCGCTAAGGAACACAGTGACATCACGAACACATTGACATCGCTAAGGAACACAGTGACATCACGAACACAGTGATATCGCTAAGGAACACAGTGACATCGCTAAGGAACACAGTGACATCCCTACGGAACACAGTGACATCGCTACGGAACACAGTGACATCACTAAGGAACACAGTGACATCACTACGGAACACAGTGACATCGCACATTTATGTGCAGCAGATTGAGGCTCTATAGATAATCTTTCGGAATAAATTTTTTTTTTTGTATTTTTATTATTTTTTTCCTCCGAAATATATATATATATTTTTTTCTTAAACACTGTTTTTGATTCTTCTGTTCATTCATTTTTATCAGACTAAATTGGCTTTTTATTCTTAATTGTAATCTTATTTTTCTTCTAAATACATGTCAACGCATCTTTGTGTGTCTAGGAAAAGCGCTATATAAATAAAATGTATAATTATTCTTCTTATAAGTAAAAAACAAGTTGGTTATTCTGGTCTGAAAATGCCTAAAACTCAACAATAACTCCTGCTTTCTCTTTTTTCTTAATTGATATATATAACATTTGAGTTTCTCTCCCTAAGGTATACTCCCGATGAGATCGAGAAGCTCAGAGTGTGAGTGAACCCTTTGCGTCTCGTATTTTAACATAAAAACATTCATATATTGTCAAACGTTACCTGAGTCTCTGTTTCTGTTTCCTGTGTTCAGGCTGAGGGAGAAACACGGGAACGACTGGGCGACGATCGGCTCGGCGCTCGGTCGCAGCGCCTCGTCCGTTAAAGACCGCTGCCGCCTCATGAAGGACACCTGCAACACAGGTAATCAATCAATCAATCAACTTTATTAACAGGTAGAAGAAGACATACTTTATTAATCCCTCACAGGGACATTTCTTTACGCAAGTCGAGACTTTACAAGCATTAACTTCAATATTCTCTGAGGTTATAAAGTAATACATTACAAGCTTGGGTTAACCTCAGTGCACCGTTTCCCGTTTTACTAATTGGTTTCATTCCAACTTCTTAGAATTTACAATATTGGGACAGTGGTGGATTTGTGAGATTTTAGTTTTATGTTCTGAGACTATAAAGAAATACATTTAGAAAAAAAACAAGGCAGAAAGTTATGAGTGTTTTTTAAATGTAATGACTTTTTCTTTTCTACATAGATTTAATCCTATAATATCCACATTTCAGGAAAAACGTTTTTTTTAATAAATTGAACTGATTTTTTGTTGTCATTTTTTCCGCATAATTATGACTTCCAAACTTTATAAATGTTCTGATTCTTTTCTAATAATTGTTTACGTAAATTCACGACTTTGATATTCTGAGACTAAAGAAATACATTTACAAAAAAAACAAGTTAAAAAGTAGTGGGTTTTTTTATTTTGCGAATTTCTTTTCGAGTACTTTTCCCAGGAATAGTTCCGATAGTTCCTGGGATTTTACTAAGAACTTTTTTTTGCGAACCTTTTCACCCCCTTTTGAGTCCCTGCTAGAGAGCAGGGACTTTCATGGGGAGAAAAAGGTTCCAATTTCTGATTGGCTGGGCGAATTGCAAACCACGCCCCGTAAAACTCCGAAAAGATTTGTGAAGCCGCCATTTTATTTGCTTGCATTAGCATTATTAGCATTAGCCCCACGCACCAACGGAGAGAGACTAACTTATGGCAACACAAAATAAAACATGGGAGCGGTGGAGATGAGGAGGTGTCAGCGTTCTGGCGATTTACTCAGAAGGCTTCAGTAGAAGCTGCTGGGAGTCCCAGCAGCTTCTACTGAAGCCAGTCCCCAACTCCGGGGACTTCCGGCCGGGGACTCCGGGTGGCAGTATACGCCGTGAAGTTGTTTGCGGCCTGCCAGTAAACCCAAAGCAGAAGAAGAAGTGACGTCAGCGGCTTCATTTGCGTAATCTTCCCTCAGGGACTTATTCCGGTGTGAACGCAATCTGCTTTTTAGTTCAGGAATTAAAGATTTCCTGGGAACTAAGGTCCGGGAACTATTCCTGGGAAAAGTACTTGGTGTGAAAGCGCGAATAGATTTACTCCTAAAATATCCACATTTTAAGAAAAAAATCTGTTTTCTTTTTAATTCCAATTCATTTTTGTTGTCTTTTTGCAGCATAATTATGACTTCCAAACTTTATAAAATATTCAAATTATCTCCTCGTAAATTCACGACTTTGATATTCTGAGACTATAAAGAAATAAAAGTACAAAAGTAATGAGTGTCTTTTTTAAATGTAGCAACTTTCTTTTCTTTTCTACTAGATTTATTCCTAAAATATCCACATTTTAGGAAATCTCAGTTTTTTAAAAATAAATTGAACTGCAATTTTGCTGCGTAATTATGACTTCCAAACTTTATAGAATATTCAAATTATCTCCCCCATACTTTTCTCGTAAATTCACGACTTGGTCTCCAAAATTATCCGAACCAAAGCCTCTCTGCGTCTTTTCTTGGTTAAACTTAATTCGTTTTTTCCCTCAGGTAAATGGACGGAGGAGGAGGAGCGGCGGCTCGCTGAGGTCGTGTACGAGATGTCGGGCGTGAAGCCGGGCTTGGCGGTGACGGGAGGCGTTTCCTGGGCAACGGTGGCCGATCTGGTGCGAACGAGGTCAGAAAAACAGTGTCGGTCGAAGTGGTTAAACTACCTGAACTGGAAACACAGCGGCGGGACGGAGTGGATGAAAGAGGACGACGTCAACCTCATACACAGGTAACCAGAGTGGGTTTTACTCTACGTGGAGAGGAGATTCTGCTTCTTTTTAAGATAAATGAAGTGTTTAAAAAGCCGCTTTGATCCGCTGCATCGACACAAAGCTGAAAACAGGCTGTTCTTCTGAGAAACTTAAAAACACTGTAAAATACCTGAAAAATGTATAAAATATTGACCAAGAAATATGAGTCTGAATATGTCTACGTGGTGAATTAATCATAACTGTATTGGAGTCATCAGTTGGGTTGTAGTTACACGAATCATAGACAGATCCACCCCAAAATGTAATGGCTTTAAAATTGTAGAAAAGCAAAAGATATTTGATTAAAAGTGGAGAGGGCATTGTTCATCTTTAAAAGCCTCTTTGATCAGCTGCATCGACACAAAGAGGAAAACAGGCTGTTGTCCTGAGAAACTCTAAAAAATACTGTTCAGAGAAATGCGGTTCTCACAGAAACAAAGAAAAAAGTCTGAAAAATACCTAGAAATAAATCCTGAAATATGTATAAATTAATGTCTGAATATGTCTCTAAACGTTCCAAAGAAATATATAAAAATTGTCTGAAAATGTTGAGAAAATACATTGAAAAATGTGGATTTATTTGAAAAACTAACATATGATTGCTGTTGATTTAAACCAGCCATCAAGTACATAAATAGGAGTCAAAATGAGTATAACCTTGAACATCTACACGTGTAAAATCAGGAAAGATACGTTAAAAAATGCCCGAAATAATACCCCAAAAATATGTAAAAAATTGACAAAATTATGTTGAAAAATGCCTTAAAAATTGTATGAAAACCTTCTATGAAAATATGTGTTATAAACTGTGTGTTCCAGGATATTGGAGCTGCAGGTGGAGGAGGAGAACGAGATAAAGTGGGAGGATCTGGCCGGCGGCTGGAGCAGCGTTCGGTCGCCTCAGTGGCTTCGATCCAAGTGGTGGAGCATCAAGAGACAAGTGTCCAACCACAAGGAGATCCCCTTCAACGGTACAACACACAGCTCGGATGTATCAACAGCAGCACTGACATTTATGTTAGAATTGCACTAGAATAAATATAATAAATTGCACTAGAATGTTAAAATTGTGGTAAAATATACATAATTATGACACAAAAATACATGTGTTTATTTCACAAGAATTAAAGCAATTTTTCACTAGAATAAATGTGACTAATGCATTAAAATGAATGTAAGAATTGCACTCTAATAACCTGTGTGTGTGTGCTCAGTCCTCCTAAAGGGTCTACGGGAGCTCATCGCTTCTTCACAATCAGGAAGTCCCTCCTCTTCCTCTTCCTCCTCGCTGCAGATCCGATTCAACCGATTGGACGAGAGCAGTGGAAGCCCCGCCCCCTCCTCTGTGGCGGCGCTGCAGATTCCCGTACAGATCACACACCTGGGTGAGAAAGAGAGGAAGATTTAATCCAAAGAAATGTCTCTTTACGCTGACAACACCCTCCTATTTTGTATGTACTTATTTCCTGTTTCTCGTTAAGGTACAGATTCGTCAGCAGCAGCCAACGATAGTGAAACCATCACTGGAGCCCTGCAGACCTTCGAGATCCTGCCTGTAAACACAACACAAATTCCCACAATAACATCATATAATAAATATACCGATAAATCTGCTGTTAGTAGACGCTAGCTGTCTGAAATAAGACGCTAGCTGTCTGAAATAAGACGCTAGCTGTCTGAAATAGTGCTGAACACTCATCTCTTTCGACTCCACTTTGAGCGATAGAATTACTAACAAAGCACTTGTATACTAACAAAGGACTGGCTTATCTAAAGCCAGTTGAGTAGCACTTGAAATGTTTTGGCTCTATGAAACCTGATGTACTTATATGATTCTGTTTTCTTCAAGTTTGTATCTTCCTGGTCGAATGCACTTATTGTAAGTCGCTTTGGATAAAAGCGTCAGCTAAATGCAATGTAATGTAATAAGACGCTAGCTGTCTGACATAAGATGCTAGCTTTCTCTAGCTGTCTGGAATAAGATGCTAGCTGTCTCTAGCTATCTGATATAAGATGCTAGCTGTCGTAAATAAGATGCTAGCTGTTGTAAATAAGACGCTAGATGTCTAAAATAAAATGCTAGCAATCTGAAATAAGACGTTAGATGCTAACTGTCGTAAATGACATCATATAATAAATATACCGATAAATCTGCTGTTAGTAGATGCTAGCTGTCTGAAATAAGACGCTAGCTGTCTGACATAAGACGCTAGCTGTCTGACATAAGACGCTAGCTGTCTCTAGCTGTCTGGAATAAGACGCTAGCTGTGTGACATAAGACGCTAGCTGTCTGACATAAGACGCTAGCTGTCTCTAGCTGTCTGGAATAAGACGCTAGCTGTCTGACATAAGACGCCAGCTGTCTGACATAAGATGCTAGCTGTCTCTAGTTGTCTGGAATAAGACGCTAGCTGTGTGACATAAGACGCTAGCTGTCTGACATAAGACGCTAGCTGTCTCTAGCTGTCTGACATAAGACGCTAGCTGTCTGACATAAGACGCTAGCTGTCTCTAGCTGTCTGGAATAAGACGCTAGCTGTGTGACATAAGACGCTAGCTGTCTGACATAAGACGCTAGCTGTCTCTAGCTGTCTGGAATAAGACGCTAGCTGTCTGACATAAGACGCCAGCTGTCTGACATAAGATGCTAGCTGTCTCTAGCTGTCTGACATAAGACGCTAGCTGTCTGACATAAGACGCTAGCTGTCTCTAGCTGTCTGGAATAAGACGCTAGCTGTCTGACATAAGACGCTAGCTGTCTCTAGCTGTCTGGAATAAGACGCTAGCTGTCTGACATAAGACGCCAGCTGTCTGACATAAGATGCTAGCTGTCTCTAGCTGTCTGGAATAAGACGCTAGCTGTGTGACATAAGACGCTAGCTGTCTGACATAAGACGCTAGTTGTCTGACATAAGACGCTAGCTGTCTGACATAAGACGCTAGCTGTCTGACATAAGATGCTAGCTGTCTCTAGCTGTCTGAAATAAGATGCTAGCTGTCGTAAGTAAGATGCTAGCTGTTGTAAATAAGACGCTAGATGTCTAAAATAAAATGCTAGCAATCTGAAGTAAGATGCTGGATGCTAACTGTCGTAAATAAGATGCTATCTCTCTGAAATAAGATGCTAGCTATCTGAAATAACTATGTAATTTAAGTCTTAGCAAATTGTTCATGAAAGAAAAGTGTCCTAAAGCCCACAAAAACTCTTTCATTTCCCCATCACTGCTTTGTTTTTATATTTTGTATGTATTTGTTTTCCAGTCGTTCCACCTGCAGCCCACAGGAACCCCGGGGACTTACTTCCTGCAGACGACGTCCAATCAGGGCCTGAGTTTAGGCAATAACAGCACGGTTACCCTGACGACAGGCTCCTCCCCCTCATCACACGAACACATCATCCTGCACAGCCTGTCGGTCAGTATTAATACGCATAAATAGGAACACGTGTATAATTGTCGGAAAGTAACTATTGAGGTACTTGTACTTAAGTATTTTCTGCTACATTATATTTAAACTCCACTAAATATTGTGTTTTTACTCTACTACATTTTATTTGTTTATAAATACAATACAAATTGTTTGTATTAGTACTTTTACCTAAGTGAATGACCTGAATACTTCTTCCAGCACTGATAATATAAGTGATAATACATAATAAGTTTTTATGGGATTATTTTAAGTTATTTTGATCGTTTTGTGTGTTTCCTTCTCAGACTGACGGCCTCTGTTCTAGCGACGGTGTCATCATCCAAACGGTCACATCTGACTCCGCCTCCTCAGACCCTCTCGACCAATCACAGCTGGAGGAAGAGGAGGATCGCCTCAGCAACGAGAGTCTCCTTGGTTCTGTGAGCGTTGTCGCGGAAACTCAGGAGCCAATCACAGAAGGCTTCACTGACAAGGTACATTTTCATTCAAATATGGAAAAATGTTAAATATACAATTACCAGTGTAGTTTATTTACATATTCCAAACTATTGCAGTATATAGCTGCCCATTACACATTTGGAAACACATTTAATTAAAATATTTTTACTATAATTGTTCATTTAAATGAAGTTTTCTCTTTTTTTATGGGTCAATTACAAAAAAATAAGAAATATTGCACAATAATTCATTTTATTTTTCACTAAATCAAATGTTATTATTGCCCTGGATTAAATGCAATTATTATACTGCAATAAATGTATTATTTTCAATTAAATAAATGTATTTATTGCACTAAACTTAACGTGTGTGTGTGTGTGTGTGTGTGTGTGTGTGTGTGTGTGTGTGTGTGTGTGTTGTGTGTGTGTGTGTGTGTGTGTGTGTGTGGTGTGTGTGTGTGTGTGTGTGTGTGTGTGTGTGTGTGTGTGTGTGTGTGTGTGTGTTGTGTGTGTGTGTGTGTGTGTGTGTGTGTGTGTGTGTGTGTGTGTGTGTGTGTGTGTGTGTGTGTGTGTGTGTGTGTGTGTGTGTGTGTTTTCAGGAGTTAAGTTCACCGTCTGGCAGCACCGTGCTGATTGTGTCTCCAAACATCAGCAGCACCCTGACAGGTAACAACATCTCATTCGTAACAAACTCAGGGTTTATTTTTGCTTGACAGTTTTGTATATTATTGCTAATTATTCTGTCTCAAATCCAATTTAAAAACATCAACAGAAATTCTACTTCATCCTCTTTCTCTGTAGCATAGTAGAAGGAATAAAGCATGTTTTCAAGACACTTATAGCTTTTTTTTAAAAACAATAGATTCCCTTTCATACTGACTTTCTGACACGGACACATTTTGAGTTTTATTACTCACATGGCTCTGTCTCTGTCCTCAGATCCAATCCTTGAGAACCAGGACGGCTCCGACTGAACTCCAAACATGGTGATCAGAGAACTACAGGAATTGAAGGAAGCTGATTCTTCGTCGTCTGTGGTGCTACTGTTGCGCAGGACGACAGGAAGTGGAAGCAGTTTGTAAATGAAACCCCTGGATTAATTGTGAAGACGTGCCAAAGAGACTCAGAGACAGAGAAGGATGTGACTTTTAAATAAACACATGTTCATATGTAAATATAATTAAATAAATGTGATGATGTTGCGAAATTAATGGTGTCCGAATTTTGTCATTAAAAAATCTACTTTTAGGAAGTTGTGTGGTGATACAGAAGCTTATTGCTTTTCATATTTATATAAAATAGAAGCTGGACTAAAATGTTGTGGCAATTTATCACTCACAACAGGAAAGAATGAAACAGATATAGTTAATCAATTATTATTTTGACAACAATAATGAGGAAACATTATCTTTGCTCTCAAGCAGTGATAGCAGTGCCATGCTAGCTGTTTCCATCTGTTTCAAGTCTTTGTGCTAAGCTAACAGTCTAACTCTCAGCCAGAAAACAGGCAAAATGTTGCATGAAATCAACATATTTTATAATGAGAATGTATTAAAAGACAATGTTAAAGGAGTCTCTAATAATTGTAAAATGTTTAGTGAACTTTTAATATGTTTTAGGTCTACGATAAGGGATCGATCTTTCCCTTAGGTGGTGGAGACTAAAACCAGAGCGAAAAGAACACAGGGTGGCCGCGGGGTCTTAAAAAGTATTAAAAGTTGTTAAATCAATTTAGCGAAAATGAAGGCTATTAAAAAGTATTAAACTGCATTTTCCAAGGTATCACATTTTGTAGCTTGTTTTCAATAAGTATATAAATTGTCCAAAGAGGTTGTATTCTACAGTGTGCCTGAATGTAATCATTGCGTAGGTGTGTAGTGTGATTCTGTGTAGTTTATTTATGGCATCCCGTTGGGTTTGCCGTCATCTGAACAGGACATCGCACGCTCACTGCTTGATAGCGCGCGAAGGTCCGTTTACGCCGGTTGTTAAACATCGACATCGTTATGGGGAAATGCAAGTTTGCGTCCAAATGGTTGGAAGATCAGGAGGAAGGACAATCAATACTGTATATAGTCAATGTGAGGTAAAGTGTGTCGCAAATGTAACAAATGAGGTCTTAAAATGTATGGAAAGGGTCTTAAAAAATGTCTTAAAAGGTATTACATTTGACTTCAGGATTCCTGCATACACCCTGGATAGTAATGCTCCAACAAAGTAGAAGTTTCACACAGCCTATATAGCAGCTGTAATGACCACACACTCATTTCCCCTAACCATGTTTAACTAGCACACGAACATCATGTTTTCCAAATGGACGCACCAACATCAGAGCAACATGTAAGTTCCAGATGTCGAAAGGTCATTATCTCATGACGTCTTTAGGTATAATTCATACTTAGTTAGGATATGAACTTCCCAATTAACAAAGCATACATACGTCTGCACATGGACGCACATACATTTTCATTACATTTAGCCAACACACGAACCTCTATAATGATGATTATAATCTACTCTGCCTCTTTGTGCTTCCTCTCACATTGGGTCAGTTTTACTTAACGTGGGTACATCTGCTGATAATTGCAAAGACCGTTGATAATTAGCAAAGAGACTCATGGGCCTCTTCTGAATCTGGAAACTGTAATTCAACAACATACCGTCATTATAGTTATATTGAGAAGGTCCAAGACTTGACATCAGTGCTTGAATTGGGCCGGTACTCACCGGTGCGCAGTACCGGGACTTCTGATTTTTACCCATCTGCATACCGTTACTTCTTACTGCGTACCGGCACCTCATGACGCATCTAGGTACGCATATTTGTTGTATGATTCCCCTGTGTCCTCCTGGCAGCTCCATTGATTCCCTCTCTCCTCTCCTGCTGAAAGATGCATGAGTGTACTCGGGACGAGGGGTCATTTACCCAGCCGCCAGTAGGAGTCAGGCTTTAGCCATATCCTCTGCCTGCCATACTTTTTTCAAGTACAGTGAGCCTTTCTAAAATATACAGTAAAGAGAGCATTATAGGATATACTGTATGACCTGATGCACGCACATGTATAGGCTACGTCATGTTCTCTATGAGAGCCCGGACACCTCCCTGATTAGTCGTGGAAAAACATGCAATTTCTGAACGTTACAGTAAATATTCTGTTTTAAAAAGAAAATCTTTTCCTTGTCTTAAAGTTTTTTTGTGTTCTTTTTAATTACTGAATCAAAGATATGGGGATAAGGATAGAGGAAGTCGTATGTTGTACAGATTGTAAAGACCTTTGAGCCAAATTCTTGTTTTTTGGGCTGTATAAATAAAATTGACTTGAAACAGTTGCTGATTTAGAGTACTGGCACCTTTTTATTCCAATTCAAGCACTGGTTGACATAACAAAAACACAATTCTACTGTCCAGTGTATAATACAATGCATTGATTTGGACTGACTGGAATAAATAACTTGTAAGCTAATGGTAACAACATATTAAATAACTTAAAAAAATTACTAAAGGAGACACATTTCTCATTATTTTCATTATAATATAAGTATGTTATTAAAATAGCAGACTTTTAACTCACTATCTTGAAGACTTTTGACATATTTACACTTTCTTTTTAGACTTCATAAGCTACCTTTTTACTACTTTGTTAGTGAAAAACTTGATTTGATAACTTAAAGGGGACCCATCATGCAAAATGCACTTTTTGATGTCTTTTATATAAACATGTGTCCCGGTGTGTCAGGGAACTCACGCAGCGTCAGAAAATAAAACCCTCTCTCTTTTCCTCCGTACCCACATCTCAAAAAACGGGGGAACAACGGAGCTGATCCAGATTTGCGTCCGATATGACGTAATATCTGAAATGTGGACCCACGGCCCTATCAGAAACGTTGCATCAGAAACAATGCCCGACTGTTTTGGACGTAATAGGTCGGTGTTTACATTAGCATCGCTAACACTCAGAGCTAACCTGTACTGGAGAGCATGTGTGTGAAGAAGCAGGAAATAAAAAGGAACTCACCTTGTGGTATAACCGGCAAGAGAGAAAGCCTTTGAGCTCCATACTGTTTCAGAACAATCCTTGATAATCCATGATATGGCGTTTCATCACGGCAGCATTTAGTTTAGACAGTAGCTGCCGGGTCCCGCATGAGCTCAGACCCTACTTTTTTATTTTGTATCTATTTTGTATTTTTTTTAAAGCTTTATACCCAAAATCAGCACTTTTGAAACAGGAAGTGAAATAGAGGGATATGAGGCATGGCTAGAATGGGTGATCTGTTTGGTATTTTGAGCAAAACACTTCATAGACATGTTTTTTATATATTTGTATATATCTGAGACCTATGCTATTGCCTAAAATAGCATGATAGGTGACCTTTAAATTCTGACTTTTTCCTCATAAGCGATGCAATAGTGTAGTTGGGGATGCATAAAGTTGTATATTATCTTATTATTAAGCTGATGATTTTAAACAGAATAGACACATGGAAATCTTTCACTTGTTTGTGTTTTTAATTCAATGTTTCCTATGAATAAACAGTGCTTTCCAGAGTAAACAGACGTGAAACAGGAGAAATATAAATCTTTAATGAGGTTTGATGTTTTTTAATGTGACTGAATCCGGCAGTCACTACAACATGGCACATGAGAGGTTTTCATTATGATGACAAAGTGAATATCAAAGAATACAAAAGTAGAAAAAGATTAGAAGATATTTGGCAAAAATAAACTTTACTGAGCTAAACATGATACACATCTGAGTATAAATACTGCATATAAATATATATACTGTGTACAGATAGTGTATTAAATGTGTCACCTCACAGATAGAGGTCTCAGGTTTGATTCCCAGTCCTCACATAGTCCTGTTTTTTTGTATTTAATTCGATAGCACAATCATTTTGACTTCTATTTGGGGGATAATAGAATGTACCCTTAGAAACTACAATTCCCATAATGCTTAGGGGCAGTAAACAGGAAGTATAGTGAGTCCATGGAGTCAGAAGTGGGATACAAACATTATTTTAGCCTATATTGGCATAATAAAGATTGCCGAATTAGCTAATAGTAGCTAGTGCATCCATACATGTACAGACATCTTTTATGGGATCACTTTTATACGGAAAAACAACTAAAAATGTGATTTTTCTCAACCTGGTCTTTTCTTTAAATAAGATTTCTAAGCAGATTTATGACGTTTAGTCAGAATCAACAATAGTTAATGTATAACTCACAATAAAGAAAGCATAAATAGAGAAACGTGATGATTTATGTGGAGAATGTTATGTATTTTTAGCCTATATTTGTTAACATTTTGAGGAAATTGGCACATTAAAAGTACGCCGAATTAGCCGTTAGCAGCTCCTTTTTGCAAAGCACCTACAAACGTGGGAGAAAACTATAATTGAATTACTTTTCTATTAAAGGTGGGGTAGGTAATTTTGGAGAATTTGAAAATACACAGCCGGAAAAAATCTGCCACTTCCTTACAGAGCCCCTCCTCCAACACACACGAACGCGCACATGACCAATGAGGGCACGAGTAAGTTTGTGCACAGATGGAAGGCTGACAGGCAGGTAGGCCATCCAGTTATTTTAGCCGGGCCGGCTCAGATGATTGGTCGTGCTTTTTACAGAACTACGGCTTCCACAGATGAAATGTCAAAGCACTTCAGATATTCATTGCTATCGGGATGTTAAGAGCATTCCATGGAATATTACAAAAAGTGTATCTCGAGTACTTACCTACCCCACCTTTAAATAAAACTTTAAAATGACAATATTTTCAAGCAACTTCTGCATGGTCTTTCCAAAAAAACTAAGCATGGTTGAGAAACAAACCTCCGTGCAATCACCGCTAAATGCACTTTAACACAGGGGTATCTCCTCTTGCACGTTATATGTCGTAGCTGCTATAGTGTACTGGCATGTGGTAAATACGTGTGTGTGCTGCTCTTGCTCTTTCTGCATATCATGTATTTATTTGTTGCTATGTTTATAAATGTCATGTTCTTATATGTTGTATGTGAGGGACTACGGATGGAAATTAGCTCAAAGCTAAAATCCAGCATATTTACACTTGAAGCATTATTTGTTGTTCATTAATGTGCATTATCCCTATTCAAATAAACAATTAAATGAAAAAACTAAGCAGATTAATGGACGATTTCAAGATAAGATGAGCAATATTTAACAACAAAGCAAGAATAAATAGAGAAAAGTGATCATTTGTGTAAATAAAATGTGATTTCTTCTTATTTCCTACTTTTTCGACCCCCTCAGATTAATCGCAACCCTCCTTAAAAAACACGAGACATGCAGAAATAATGAAACGCTTGTATGAACAGGTCTGATGACTGTGTAAACCGTGGAGTCATAAATCAAACGCACCTCAATGAGTTCACCATGATGATTAATAGCTTCTGTGAGGTCCTTTTCCTGTGGTCTAAAAACAGTCCCTGCAAGCGCTAATTTTAAAGTGCTCCTCCTCCTCACGTATGAAATTACACGGTCTATATTTTCCTCAGTTAATGAGCCTCATCACGACCTCACAAGTCAAGATCCTAAAGACTGTAGTTCTCCTCCTATTATCCATTTAAATTCAATTATCTCCCGGTTAAAAACACGTTTGTACCCGCAGATTTTGTCTCCATGACACAGGAAAGAGTCCATTATATCTGACTGTGTTATGAAGTTCTTCCCTGCCTTAAAATGGGGCTGGATTGGTGTTATAATACATTCAATATATTCCTAGATATGCAAAGTTAAAACATATTTTTCTCACATGTACAGCTCTTTAGTATTAGTAGTTATTTCAGGCTTTTTTAAAAATGATTACTCCATTAATGTTAAGCCTCCATGAACGATGCTGGTCACTCAAGCATCGGAAATGATGACATTTGGTCGAAAAATGTATTACTTTCACAAAAAAATGCTGCAAATAAATCAAATTAAGCGCAGATTCTTTTAGCCGAAGAGTCCAAAACAAACTCTTTGATGAGTGTATTTCTACGGGAGAGGATAAGGGACACACGTGAACATTTCCAGAGTTCTGAGAATCCTGACTTTTTTCTCAGAATTCTTACTTTTTTCTGGAAATTCAGATTTTTTTCCGAAAAATTCTGACTTTTTCTCTGACTTTTGTCTTTTTTTCTCTGAATTTTGTCTTTAATCTCGCAATGTTGACCTATTTCTATCGACTATAATCTTAGAACATGAAAAATCTATTCACTTTTGGTCAGATCTCAGAAGAATCTTCACATGTGTGTGTGTGCATCCTCTTGGGAAGACGTTTCTCCTTGAACCAACATCTCTTAAAGGAATGAATCGCATTTTGTTTTGCAAATTACCTCGACCTTCACTTTAAATTTGCATCGCATCTGGATGGAAAACCTGGCTATTAGCTCTGCAAGTATCACTGCTACGTCCCAAAGCTTCCACCAGCACCACCTTTTTTCTGACCTCATGCATGTGAGCTTTCTTCCGTGCTTTTAACCCCAACTTGCTCGCCCTCGAATTAGAAAACTTCTGCAGTAAACCTCCAGTAATCCTCCGCCTTCTTGTTCCTTTCTCGCAGGTTGAGGTTCAAACCTGTGTCCGTCCACCTGTTGGGAAATATGTTCCTAGGCCCATACTTTGACCCAGTTTATCAGTTTGTTCTGCCCTTTTTCAGCAGTAATAGTTCTATTGTTTCTGGGCGACTGTGGCTGAGAGGGAGTGCGGTCGTCTTTCAACAAGTGGGTGGTTGGTTCGATCCCAGCCGTGCACTCAACATGTCGATGTGTCCTTGGGCAAGATACTGTACCCTGAGTTGCTCCTGATGACCAACGGTGTGTGAGTGTGTGAGTGTTAGCTTCCCTAGGGCAAGTGGTGCTGCTCGGCATGAATGAGGTGTGAATGGGTGAATGACTCGTAGTATGTAAAGAGCCTTGAGGGGTCAACAGACCGATAAAGAGATTTATAAGTACAGTCCATTTACCATTTAATATATTGCAATAGGATCCAGGCTCAACCTTGGGCTGCTGTGCTCTCAGTGTTTTGTCTCCCTGTTCCTGCCTGTTGATTATTCTCTCAGAACCAGCTAAATACATGGGTCTGGGGTAGAGATCTTCAGCAAATGTCTTGTGAATTCTCCGGCCGAAGCTCAGAATAAACCATCAGTGTTGCCATCAAAGTTTCCAGCTCTCTCCATCGTGTCTCTCTGAGTCTCGTCTACATTGCTTCAGAAGTTTCCATCACAACACCGAGCACTTAGCATTTCAGCTAACTAGCGATAGCAGCACCACCACCAGGCCGAGCGACACACAAAGTCCCGTCCACGAGCTCCTGGAGGCGCCTGCTTCCAGGTTTAAAGTGTAGTTACAGCTGGGGGTCAGGTTAGCTTCGGTGCTGTTAGCTTTGGTGGGGATAGCTTCAGGTGTGTTAGCTCTGGTGGGGTTAGCTTTGGTGGGGTTAGCCTGGGGGCTAACAGTTGTAGCAGGGATTTGGCGTAACATGAAGTCGTGTTTCATGGCGGAGTATTGATCGGGTCCATGAGGGACGTTTAGAGTCTCCGTCAAAACCTTGTGACCGGGGTACGTCACCTGTCAAAGAAAAAAAGATAATAGTTAGAGGGTTATACTGTCTTCTCTGTGTGTGTGTGTGTGTGTGTGTGTGTGTGTGTGTGTGTGTGTGTGTGTGTGTGTGTGTGTGTGTGTGTGTGTGTCGGTATGTGTGTGTGTGTGTGTGTGTGTGTGTGTGTGTGTGTGTGTGTGTGTGTGTGTGTGTGTGTGTGTGTGTCGGTATGTGTGTGTGTGTGTGTGTGTGTGTGTGTGTGTGTACCGTGAACACGTATATCTCCCGGCAGCAGCAGTCTGTAGTATTCTCCGTGTTTGTCGGTTCTGAACGGACACATGTTGCTTCGACCTTTGACCTCCACCACCGCGTTCTGCACAGGCACGCCGGAGCCATCAAAACACGACCTTTGACCCCTGAACACACACACACACACACACACACACACACATACACACACAGCATAAGGTCAGTATTGATCTTGGTTCATTATGGTCAGTGTTCAGGTAGATTGACAGACATACAGACAGACAGACAGACAGACAGATAGACAGACTGACAGACATACAGACAGACAGACAGACAGACAGATAGACAGACTGACAGGACATACAGACAGACAGACAGACAGACAGACAGACAGATAGACAGATAGACAGACAGATACTAACCCAGGTGAATCTGCATAATAAAAGCAAGCAGTGATTTCCTGTTTCTGTCCACAGAGCAGGAAGTTGATTTTGTGGAGGAAACTTGCAGCAGGAAACTTCCAGAGTCAACTCCAAACACTGAGCCCACACGTAGTTATAGTCCTGCATCCCACCTGCACACACACACCCACACACACACACACACACACCACACACACACACAACACCACACACACACACACACACACACACACACACACACACACACACACACACACACACACACACACACACACACACACACCACACACACACACACACACACACAGGTAAAAACAGACCAAAAAGTATACATTTAAGGTGACAAATGTGATTAAATCGGAAAAAACAAGTGAGTAATTTCTGAAGGTAATTTGGTGAAAAGTTAAATGTAGTCTGGTGCTTTGAAAATAAACACAAACTACAACTTTTACACACCAAAAACGATTGAACTCCACACATCCACTATATTTGGGAACACAGGGGGCGCTGTTATATGGTTGTCAATTTGTGGTTTTTCAGTCAGTGTCAGTACCCAATGATATCTAGATGCTGCATATTTTTGGAAATAAAAAAGTATTTGCTGTATCCAGTATTTATGAGGTAGTTGACATTTCTCTAAAAGATTAAATAACCCCAACAAAATGTATCAGGTTCAGCAGAAGACATTTATTGTATTCATCCTGTATCTAGATTTTTAGATACAGGATTTGGTATAAAATGTAAAATATTTCTTGTTGTTTTAGGCCAGGGGGGTCAAACTCAAATACACAGTGGGCCAAAATAAAGAAATGGGTACTAGTGGAGGGCCGGACTGGTTCAATGTTTATTGCAGAACTTATTGAAATGAACTTATTGCACATATTAAACCTGGAACTAACAAAGCTTAAATTATTGCCTATAAAAACAACATTACACATTAAATAATCAGTTGCATTCATTTCTTATGGCTCTATCTGAGCTTCTCCAGAGTCATTTCTTATGATTACATTTTTCCACAGGCCAACAACAGCTTCAACAAAACACTTTCCCTCAAAGAAAAAAACAATCATGCCCTGTTGTCGTGAGAGAGAAAGTGCAAAAGGAAACATCCATTGAAAGTCAGTGTGCTGCTCTGTGATAATAGTTCAAGCCAGATACTTGGCATCTCATCTTGGTGCAAGTTCATCAATGTTTGGGGTCAGGCTCTGAGCTGAGGAGACCGAACATTAAATCCACCAAGGGGCCTTGAGTTTGACACATGTGTTTTAGGCTGATTCTAAGCAAAAAACATTATGTTGATGAAGTTTTGCAGAGTCAGACTTTTATCTCATCAAACTCAGGATTACGTTTTGCTATTGTTGATCTTACCTTAATACAATGTTCTAACCCTTGAAAACAAAGTTGTGCTCCTTTGCAACGAGTGTGAACTTATTTTCTTCTGGCTGTCCAAGAGAAATACATCTCTCTTCCAAATGTAAAACAAAGTCTTTATAATACAATTCATTTACTGGATACTTTGCATGAATGTGTGCAGGTACTTCAGCATTTAATGGGGTCTAATTTTTGACTAAGTGTGCCCTGCAAGCCATGTCATGTAAATAACATTGAAATGAATACTGGATAATAAACTAGGACACTGGAACATACGAATATCCAGGTTTTTATATGATTATAACTGCGTTTGGACTTGGATTAAAGGAAATATCTCGGACTGACTAAACAAGAGATTTAGAGACGTAGAAAATGATAGGGAGATTAATCAATAACTGCCAACAAAGGAATAAAATAAAAACCTAACTCATGCAAATAAAATATCAAAACAAGAAGTAAAGAAACTCATTTCAAAATCAAATGTATGATTAACACCCAGGGTTGGACGTATTACAGTGTATGTAAACTGACTTACTTTGATTATGATATGACACAAAACCAGAAGTGATTTAAGGTGAATTTAACTTAATTAACATTTAATTATCTGTACAGTGGATGTTTTTCAGCCCTCCGTGTTCAGTTCTCTCAGGTTCAGTCTCTGTCAGTTCAGCGATCGTGTTGCAGATCAGATTTCTGCAGCAGGAAACCAGAGCCTGATGTTTCCACTGAAGTCCCTCTAGGAATCAAACTCACGCTGACTCGAGACCATATGACACGGTCACATGACTTCACGTCACCACCGCTAAGCTAAAGGTGGCTAATCTTGGGCTATAAAGGAACTACAGCACGGTCACATGACTTCACGTCACCACCGCTAAGCTAAAGGCGGCTAATGTTGGGTATAAAGGAACTACAGCACGGTCACATGACTTCACGCACCACCGCTAAGCTAAAGGCGGCTAATGTTGGGCTATAAAGGAACTACAGCACGGTCACATGACTTCACGTCACCACCGTAAGCTAAAGGCGGCTAATGTTGGGCTATAAAGGAACTACAGCACGGTCACATGACTTCACGTCACCACCGCTAAGCTAAAGGTGGCTAATGTTGGGCTATAAAGGAACAGCACGGTCACATGACTTCACACACCACCGCTAAGCTAAAGGGCTAATGTTGGGCTATAATGGAACTACAGCACGGTCACATGACTTCACGTCACCACCGCTACGCTAAAGGTGGCTAATGTTGGGCTATAAAGGAACTACAGCACGGTCACATGACTTCACGTCACCACCGCTAAGCTAAAGGTGGCTAATCTTGGGCTATAAAGGAACTACAGCACGGTCACATGACTTCACGTCACCACCGCTAAGCTAAAGGAGGCTAATGTTGGGCGTGATGACGTTTAATCGTCTCATTTAGACACTTGTTAGCAACCGCTGTTTTTAAATTCACCAGTGGGGTATTTACTGACTTATTTGATGTTGTAGAATAAAAATCTCTTCAGTTTGTGTTAACAACAGACCTTATTTCAGGCTAACAACCACAAAAACACTCAAAACACTATTGACTTTCACACCAGGGGACGGGAAGTGGTAAAACTCGGACTCATTTGGGGCTTTTAGGCCTCATTCCTGCACCCCGCTTGCTTATTGTCCCTATCTGGTGAAACTTTATGCATGGTGCTCACCTGAGATTGGGTACCACAGGTATCCGTTGGTTACGCCCTCCAGAAACGGTCTGCTGTCGCGGCATTGCTCCCCGCTGTGCATGGAGGCGTGGTTATGGGAGTAAACCTTCGCAGGTGGTTAAAAACATCATCATCAGGGCTAACACTGGCCCCGCCCACCAGCTCACTACCTGCAGAAATATATATATAATAATAATAATAGATTAAATGTGTATAGCGCCTTTCAAGGGACCCACGGCCGCTTTACATGGTGAACAAACAAACAAACAAGAGGGGCAAATAATAGAGTAAAAATTAAATAAATAGCAGTAGGAGTGGAAGCAGGGGGATTGTGATGGGTTAGGGGTCAAATAAAAGTGAAAATTATGTTTTAATGAGAGGTTTTACCTGGGTTTTATTCAGCAAATCTATCCATAAAATACAGTTACATTGATTTGTATAAAAGGCTGCTGGTTCCTCATCGTGGGTTTTGCAATAAAAGCAGATTTCTGTGTTTCTGAGTGTGTGGGAAAGTTGTTCTACTAAACTTGTTTATTTATCTGTCGCCGCTCAACAATGTCATGAGTCTAAGAGCCTGTTTCCTGTCTCTCCATCTCTGTGCGTCACTCTTTATATAAAAAGGAAAAACTCATCTTAGAAAAACACATAACAAAACCATGCTATTGGTTTTTTGAGGACCACCAAGTTTAGTTTTTTCACGGAGTTACACTTCTAAACGAACAAACTTGGAGTCATACTGCTGTAAGACGACTTACATGTATTATAAAGTGTGTGTGTGTGTGTGTGTGTGTGTGTGTGTGTGTGTGTGTGTGTGTGTGTGTGTGTGTGTGTGTGTGTGTGTGTGTGTGTGTGTGTGTGTGTGTGTGTGTACCTCCGTTGCTGTTATCGTAGGGATAGCTGGCCACCAGAGCTCCTCCATGAAGGTTTGCAGAGAGAACAAAACTCTCCATCCTCAACCAGCCAATCACAGCCCTGACCTGTAGCACATGACACAACAACCACCAATCACAGAGCAGACAACCAATTTTGAAAAATATTTTTTAACAGATAATGCTGAGGATACTCTGTATTTTTATAAAAACAACAAGAGAAATAGTGTATTTTATGAAGGGCTATTGTTAGTGATGGATTCATTCACAATAATTCCTCTTGCAAGTGATTTTCAATATTTCTTTACATAATGTACCCCCTTTATAAAGGTTTTCTACCCTTTTTTGCTAGCTGTTTTTGCATCTCAACACACTAACCTCGCCTCCCGCCTACTTTCTTCCAGCTGCGGTTGTTTCCGGAGACCAGCGAACGCATCGGGGAAGTTTCTGTTCAGATCAACACCGTTATAGTTGGCCCTGAAATAGACAAACATGGAAAATGTATGAATGGGAAGTGACTGAGAGTGCTTTAAACATGCATTCTCTCTAATAGCCAGCAGGGGACTTAACAGAACAGAACAGATTGAAAAGAAGTCTATGAAAAAAGAACCCAACTTCTCACTTGATTTATTTCCTCAGTAAACATTTCCCTGAAGAGTTAATGGTCTCAATCTGTAGTTTCAAGTATTCTACAACACAGTATGATGTTCATTTAGTAAATGATGGTCCCTTTTAGAGAAAAATAGATGGTCCCATGGGCAAGGCACTCCGGTTTCCCAATATTAGTATAAATGTCTCATTATTAAGTCAACAACAATACATCTAAAACACCCTAAATCTTAAGAAAGTTGGACAAACCAGTGCATTTTTGGGTTCAAATCAAGTCTGGTGCTCATGATTGAACAAAAACTATTGAAAGCTAAAATATAAACCCTAAAATGATACAGTTAACATCTTAAAGTTCCTAACATGAGGCTGTCTGAACATATTTACGTCTCCATGACTTGTAACACAATCACACACAAGAGTCTCCTATACGCAACATTAGAAGAAGTCAAAACACTCATAATTGGATACTTAAAGGCTTTGACCGTGACTGTAATCTCTGTGTGTGTGTGTGTGTGTGTGTGTGTGTGTGTGTGTGTGTGTGTGTGTGTGTGTGTGATACAAATCTACAGTGTGTGTCTGGTTTCCTGCCTATCAGTGTGTTTTGGGCGTTGGAGTGTCCATAGTTTAGTCTATGGATGTCAAA
>JAAOOA010000233.1:92500-140000 GCA_012861695.1 Trematomus loennbergii
TTAAAAGTCGTCTACGTCATAACTTAGCTCCATAAATCATGGCAGGTTACTCTTTCAAGATGAAGTGTTTTAATTAAAGCTCCTATGTTTCCATTAGAAACAGATGAAGAAAGAGCAGATCCCCCTCTAACTTCAAACAAGTTTATACTACCCAGAATGCACTGCTGCGGAGTGTTTATGTAGCTGTGCATTAGCTGATGTAAGCTAACGTTCACTTTAGCAACAGATAAAATGTCTCCGGAAACAAAAACACATCCTGAGCTAAACACAGCAGGGTGTATGTGTGTGTGTGTGTGGTGGTGTGTGTGTGTGTGTGTGTGTGTGTGTGTGTGTGTGTGTATGTGTGTGTGTGTGTGTGTGTGTGTGTGTGTGTGTGTGTGTGTGTGTGTGTGTGTGTGTGTGGTGTGTGTGTGTGTGTGTGTGTGTGTGTGTGTGTAGGAAGAAGAATTTGCTCAGCTGCACAGTGCACACACACGCACACCCTGCTTTGTTTAGCACACACACACACACACACACACACACACACACACACACACACACACACACACACACACACACACTGCTCTTTTTCATGTTAAACCCGCACAATATATTCAAGAACACAAAAGTCATACTTTGACTGATTATACTCTTCAGTGGTTCTTAGCCTGAAATAAGGTTTGTGGTTAAGACAAGTTGACAAGTTTTTTATTCTACGACATAAAATACGTCAGTAATACCCCACTCGTGAATTGAAAAACGGCCGTTACTAACAACATTAGCCACATTTAGCTTAGCGTTAGTGACGTGAAGTCCTGTGACCGTGCTGTAGTTCCTTTATAGCCCAACATTAGCCACCTTTAGCTTAGCGGTGGTGTCGTGAAGTCATGTGACCGTGCTGTAGTTCCTTTAAAGCCCAACATTAGCCGCCTTTAGCTTAGCGGTGGTGACGTGAAGTCATGTGACCTGTGCTGTAGTTCCTTTATAGCCCAACATTAGCCACCTTTAGCTTAGCGGTAGTGACGTGAAGTCATGTGACCCTGCTGTAGTTCCTTTATAGCCCAACATTAGCCGCCTTTAGCTTAGCGGTGGTGACGTGAAGTCATGTGACCGTGCTGTAGTTCCTTTATAGCCCAACATTAGCCACCTTTAGCTTAGCGGTGGTGACGTGAAGTCATGTGACCCTGCTGTAGTTCCTTTATAGCCTAACGTTAGCTTTTTACTTCATAAATCATAAAGTGGTGTTAATATGTGGAGATGATCCTGCTGAATCAACAATTAATCAGTAAGTCACCAAATGTAGCGCTGTTTAACCTAAGGGTAAAACCGTTTACTGACAAACTAAAGGACACACATTTCCTTCAACAGACATGAAAATATGCTGTTAGTCGACGTTAGTTGACGTGCAAACAGATAAGATCAGCTTCCAGTAAACCCAGAGCGTTTTGGAGGTGAGTCTAAAGCTGTCAAAAGGTGTCTGTTTTATTTGACATTTGTACAAACCACCTCTCAGGAGCCTCATTATTACTCTCACAGAATATTATTTTCTAACACGGCAGACTGCATTCCTGCTTCTGTTATTCTGTCGAGACGCAATGTTTTTACTTCTACAGAAACATCCTCCACTCCCTTAACGAGGGTCTGATGTTCTCTCGTGTCGCGGACGTTTGCTTCCTTTGTTTTGAAAGTGTTTCCTAAACAGTACAGTTTCAGATGAGCGCGTACCAAAAACATGCAAACGCCTTTTTCTAGAGATATTTATATAAATAGAGAACATACAGAAAGGGAAGTGAGCACCTCACGCAAATGTGGTATTATCAAGGGAAACTCATTTGGTTCAGGTCACATGGGGAAAATTCAAATATAAGCACTACAAAAACTCTAAATCTTGCCCAGTATATGTGTCTAACATCTAGTCAGAATATGTCTCTCCACCTGATATAAGACAAAATAACATCAGAAGTAACACTGCAGTGAGATATCAGGTCTTGTTTTTAGTCAATGCATCATCTTGTTAAGTCAATAATCTTATTTTGAGTATTTCTTTACGTATTTATTAGAAAATCACCAACTAACATCAGAACACAGAAAACCTTTGAGCATTCGTGGCTTATTTTGTAACACAACATTTCCTGATTCTGGTCAAACATAGTTCAAAATGAGTTCTGCCAGCTAATTACAAGATCTGATTTATCTAAATATCCCTTCTTATTTCAAGAACTCTTACCAAGCTAATGTTCACTTGTTCTATTGGCAGATTTTTGTACTTATTTAAAGTGAAAACAGCTTGGTTTCATTATTGTTTAACTTGTTTTTGGAGCAGCATTATTTCCAGTGAGGATGCAAATTTCAGATGTGAACTAGTGTTTTATTTCTACTAGTGAACATTGTTATTGGAGAATAATAGTGTCTTCATGTCTTAAAGCTTCTGAGTCACATATCGCACCTCAAACAACAAATAAATCCAGAGTTACGGTTTCTTTACTTCCTATACAGAAAAAAGGACGGTAAAAGAAACTCAGAAATCTCAGTTTCAGTGTCAGCTGCTGCAGACCCACCGGCAGTGGCGTCGCCTGGCCTGGGCATCCGGGGCTTTAGCCCCGAATGTTTTTTCTGTAGCCCCGGACAATTCTCCCTCAATAAATAATACATTAACCGTGCTTTACGTGACCTCATCATGACACAAGAGAGGACGGCAGCACTGTAATTTCCCGTGTTCAGTGAATGCAACAGAGGCATGACACCAGACCAATCAGAGAGTTGCATGGAAAAAACGTGTGCTTGTGTCATTCAAACTCGGCTCTGTGTGTGTGTGGCAATAGCGCATTTAGTGTGATAGAGAGAGAGGGAGAGAGGGAGGGAGAGGGGGGAGGGAGGGACCGGTGCCAGCATGGACGTGTTGTTAGCATCTGGTTAGCTAGCTGCACTAACGGACATATGGAGCTGTTTGTTCCACAACAAGCTGGAGGAGAGTCCTCCTCTCAGACTGAGAGACTCAGGTGAGCTAAAGGACTCTCTGAGTGTTTAGATACATAACTTTAGTCTAAGTTATCTCAGTGGGTCTCAAACGGTTTGGTCACAAATTATTCAAAAGATTATTTCCGCGGCACACCTTCATATGATCATTATAGTTATTTAAAAAATAAGAGAATAAAGGAAAAACAGTTATGAAATACTATATGGCAGTAAAACAAGAATAGAGTTTAAATGGGAGTGATTAGTAAAATATCCATAAAGAAAAAGTACATCTGTTTACAGTTCTGCTTCATATGGGTGTTGAGAGAGGTATCCATAGATCTCTTCATTTTGCTCTCAAAGTGCACCAGATTGATGCTTTTAACTTAAATATTTAAAAAAAAATCTTCCCGGGGGAGCATCCCCCCGGACCCCCCTAGAGGAGGTGAGACCCCCACTCATAAAAAATACCACTTTACCCTGCCTATATGCCGTGAGCTGATTATCGAGCATTCATTGTAACAGTCGCGGGTGTACTGTGTGTGTGTGTGTGTGTGTGTGGGGAGTGTTGCAGTAAAAATGCCACTGTAGTGCCGCCGCCACTGTGGGCTAAGCCCCGAATGTTTTCAGGTCCAGGCGACGCCCCTGCCCACCGGACATCCATCCCATAATGATTCTCCGTGAAAACAAAGCTGTCTCTGCCGTCTGTTTGATACTCAGATTTCTGGAGGAATTATACAGTTTTTGACGAACAGAAATATTGTTTTCTGGCATCACGTTAACATTTTAAGGGGAAAATCTGCATTTTGGTTTGAGGGCGCAACGCTCCTGTTGGTGCAGACAAAACTCTGAATTATCTTATATTTTATATTTTCACATGATAAAATGTGGTTTTATTTAATTTTTTATGTTAAAAAAGATGATTGTAATGAATGTGAGAACTAATGTGGAAAAGTTAATCAAATAAATGTGCACTTTTAAAATGTTCGTCCTCCTGGTTCCTACATTTCAAGCTATTTAATGTTATTGTATTTCTTATTGTCTTTCCTGTTGTTCTGTAAAGTCCACTGAGACAAATGCGTTGTGTAATATTTGGCTTTATAAATAAACTTTGATTTGATTCGATTTGATTCACATGTGAAAATGAATTTAGGACGTGTTTTTTATTATAATCCCTGAGCGACTTCATAGGATTAACCAAATGTCTTGATGCTTCCCAAGAGAGGATGTTCTTGGAGGATTTCTCCATCCTGATTTAAACATTTTTAGCTCCACGACCGCCTACACTGACACCCAAGAATACCCAAAACATCCGTGTGTGTTTTATTTGTGCTGCAGGGTGGGATGAACCCTTTATAGCAGAGTGTATCAGAAATAAGATGTGAGATAAAGAGAACAGAATAAAGTCTGTTTGTTATTCTCACAGGAGATTAAACACACACACACACACACACACACACACACACACACACACACACACACACACACACACACACCACACACACACACACACCACACGATACCTTTTCAACGATTCCACAGAGGCTACATTCCTGCTGTGTGTGTGTGTGTGTGTGTGTGTGTGTGTGTGTGTTCTCAATGAAAAGGTCTTTTTCTGGAAGTTTCCTCTGACCAGACACACTCCACTGACTCTGTTTGCTGACTGTGTGTGTGTGTCCAGGCGTGACTTGTCTATTTAAGGACATTTCCATTGACTTTCACACACACTCTCACTCACACACTCACACACACCCACAGTGTGAGCAGCAGTAGGCCGTCACCACAGTTACCAGATGCTGGTCGGGGTCACTAGTGCCCCTTTCACACCAACGCGGTTCCAGAGCCCGGTTCGGAGCTAGAGCCTGAAAAGCACAGTTTTTTCCTGTTCACACCGCAGCGGAGCCGCCTCTGAGCTCGAAAACCGTTGCTTTTCAAGCACCAAAAAATTGTCGGTCTAGAAGCAAGAACCGCATACGTCACGCTTACGTCGGAGGCGGGGGCAGGGGCGGGATCAACCTGAGCAATAACAGTTTATGGCGAGTACGGCAGATGAAAGTTCTAACAAGCAGTAGGCTGAGCAAAGTGACTAGAAGGCAACCACACACTTGTTAAAAAAAACACACTTTATAAAGTCAGGCAACACTAACCAGGCTTCGTGTGATTCTGTTTATTTGTACCTTACTTTGACCATCCGTTCGCTGTTATTGATCATTGTGGAGAGCAGGCAGACGTTTTGTTTGTTATTATAGCAGCTATCGGATGGAATCAATACATGGGCTGCACAGGTTGTCATGTCCGACTATCACAAGTAGAATCATAATGAAAAATACGCCGGTAAAATGTGCCGGCTTATGCCACAATAAGGTAGCAACATGTGGTCAAGATAGTCCGTTTAGCTTCGGTTGCTATGCTAACATCACCCATTTTATACCAGAGAAACTTTCATAACAGCGTTGTGATGCCAAACAGCGGGCAGCACTGCAGCGGTCGGTACATGCCGCTGAAACACATTAATAAACAATGAACCACGGCACTCTGGAGAAAAGTACAAGGGTTGAGAAGTAGTTATTTAATTGAATCTGGCTTCGTATGATTAAAAGCAACACGATCATCGACCCGGCCCGTTGGGGAGAAAATCAGCGACGTAAACGGTGACGTCATGACGCAGCCGCGGCAGCACCAGTCGGGCTCTGGGCGGTGTGAACAAAGCGGGGGCTGAAAAGAAAAACCGGTTCCGAACCAGAAAAGCTCGGAGCTAGAACGGGAACCGCGTTGGTGTGAAAGGGGCATCAGCGTTTCATTCACACAGATTTCTTAAAACGGAGATTTAAGTATCATGTATTTATCACCAATGTTTTATGTAAATAATGTGACTTGAAGGCAGGATAAATATCACCAGTAACTTACTAAGTAGTGTAATAATTGAACTGCCCATCAGTCTATAAAAGGTGTTAAAATGAGCACATCCTAAAACATCTACAGCAGAAAAGTGCTAAAAATATATCTCAAAATGTTTGAGAAAATACCAGAAAAAAGCTTAAAGAATATTTGACAAAAGATAATTGTTAGAAAATAAGTGAAGAAAAATCTGATTAAAAAAATATCAAAGAATTTTTTTAGAAAAATTAGGGAATAATGGGAGTATGCGAGTAAAGCCTGAAGAAATGTGTGAAAAATATGAGAGACATAAAATCATATGTAGAAAATTGTTATAAACTATGCGGAAAATTATATCCAGAATTTAAAGAAATTGAGGAAAATATATTTAAAAAATAATATAGTGAGATTGTTTTAACAGCATATAAAGGAGGTCAAATACAATAGAACAGACAGAGGATCATACATGAATAATGTGCAGACTTCACTTAGACTGTAGGGTACCTGAGATGTCTGCTTGTTTTTGTGTTGTGTTTGTTTGCACAGCAGTGTCAATAAAGTTATTTCCTGTCCGTTATTGCTGTTGTCTCTGTCGAAAGCTTAAATCCAGAGATTTGTTTCATAATGCCGCCGACTAATACTTCAAGGTTGACTCGGCACACTGTCCATTTGCAGCTGAGAACGCACACACACACACGCACACACACGCAAGCACACACACACACGCAAGCACACGCACGCACGCAAGCACAGGCAGCACACGCACAGGCACGCACACGCACGCAAGCACAGGCACACAGACACACACACGCACGCACGCACGCACGCACGCAGCACGCCGCACGCACGCACGCACGCACGCACGCACGCACAGCACGCACGCACGCACGCACGCACGCACGCACGCACACACACACACACACACACACACACACACACACACACACACACACACACACACACACCACACACACACACACACACACACACACACACACAACACACACACACACACACACACCACAACACGGTCTGTCGTCTGAATACAAAAGTGTGTGTGGAGTGTGTTTGAATCTGAATGGCTTTGTTGATCTCTATAGTCTCCTTTTAGCCCCACTTCCTGTCGTAAGGGAGGGGTCCTGCGTGTGTGTGTGTGTGTGTGTGTGTGTGTGTGTGTGTGTGTGTGTGTGTGTGTGTGTGTGTGTGTGTGTGTGTTCACCTCGTTTCCGTGCATGTTGGCCACATATTTGAACTCGGGGATGCCGACGGTGTGCCGGTGAGGACTGAGACCCAGAGCCAACACCCACAGCTCCTGACCTGGAGCAGAAAATTAAGAAGATTTTACACAAAACAGACAGAAAACAACCAAATTTACACCCAAAAACTGCAAAATTCAACAGAAAACACACATTTTTAATGTCTTTTAACTTTTCTACCAGTCAGAAATTGTGATAAAAGACATATTTGTTTACACTTTGTGGGCAAAAACGACTGTAAGGCATGCAGACGAACGGGACAGTAAATAATGACTCACCTGGTGCTTCTAGATGCTAACGTTCTTATATTGACAGTAACAACACTGATGTGTAGAAAGCCTAATGTTCACTCTCTTATCTTGGTGTGTTAGCATGCTTAAGATAATTAGGGCTAAAAGCAAAGTACATCTGAGGAAATATTGTTAGTTCTGCAGATATTTGTTCAGAAAAATATGAGTAAACTAACTTTGGAGTTAATATTTACCAGGACTAGTCAAAATGAGTGACCAGGAGGTGATATCTGTGTCTTTTTAGAGCAGAAAACATTGAACATTACAAAGGGATTACTGTCTCACAACCTTATAGCACTTTGGCAGTGTGCTCGACTGCTTAAATAATAAATACAACCGTGTTCATCGGTTTAAAAGGTAACAGACGCACACATATAACTTTAGAACATGCAGCCAAGCAAATCAGCTGAGGAACATTTTCATGTAAACACAACGACTGTAACTATCGTGGAAAAATGAATGAATGAAGCTCTGCAGGCCACAGCAAGTCTGACGCACGCACGCACGCACACGCACGCACGCACGCAGCACGCACGCACGCACGCACGCACGCACGCCGCACGCACGCACGCACGCACGCACGCACGCACGCACGCACGCACGCACGCACACACACACACACACACACACACACACACACACACACACACACACACACACACACACACACCAAGGCCAGCTGGTGTCCTAGATTAGCTCAGATTAGGTGTGTGTGTGATTAGCCAGATTAGGCAGTCTGCAGATTAAATGAACCACCCTTTGCAATCATGTCATACACAATCAAAGAAACACCACACACACACACACACACACACACACACACACACACACACACACCACACACACACCACACACACACACACACACACACACACACACACACACACACACACACACACACACACACACACACACACACACACACACACACCACACACACACACACACACACAACACGCTTCTTCAGAAAAATAAAAAACCCAGTCTGCTCTGATTGGTTAGCTGGCCGGCTCTGTTGTGATTGGTCAACCGCTTAGAGATGTCCCGCCCCTTAGCCTATCACGTACAATGTGTTGGAGCGCTAGCCAATAGGAGCGCGAGTGTTCCGTAGTGATGTCACCGTGTTCCGGAACTTTGGGATTCTGGGACCTTTTCAAACTATTTATCTGACCTTTTAATGGAGTAAAGTAAAAAAACTGATGAACAGGTGTTACCTCTGACCGACGGTCCGATGCTGTACAGGTGAGAGATGTCGGGGTTGGAGGCGTTGATCTCCACCAGGTACTGCTGTATCTCTCGGTTGTTATGGTAACGAAACTCCAGCGGAGAGGAAGGGGTGAGGAAGAGGAATAGGAAGAGGAGGAGGGATGACATCACTGCACCTGAGGGAGGAGACAACAGGAAGTCTGAAACTAAGGCCAATCCCAAACCACGCCCTACTCCCGTTTCAGTGGAGTGCTTTTTCCGAAACCGACTGGAACTTATCATAAAATTGAGCCTCTCCAATGCAGCAGTGAGTTGGTTGGCCACAACCTTCTCTAGAACTTTTGACAGAAAGGGTAGTTTTGATATAGGCCTGTAGATCACGGGCAGAGCCGGATCTAAGTCGTTTTCTTTAATATGGGCTGAATAGTGGCATGCTTAAAGGGGACCTATCATGCAAAATGCATGTCTTTTCTACATGAATATGTGTCCCCGGTGTTCCAGGGAACTCACCAAGTGTCAGAAAACACAACCCTCTCTATTTTCCTCCATACCCAAATCTCTAAAAAAGGGGCTGAAACGGATCTGATAAAAACTGATCCAGATTGAACACTGTCCTTACGTCAGGACGGTGGCGCTACGGCTATTGGGCGAACTCCACCAATCAGGAGGAGACAGCCACGGCCATTGCCGTTCGAAAGCGCTGGAGACGCTGTAGTACATATGCCAGGCCAGTAGATGGTGCTGTTCTCACTGAATCAGCCCTTGCAAAAACAGAGCTAGAAATGGTCAAATAGAGCGAAATGAGGCATGGCTAAAATGCATGATCTGTTTGGTATTTTGAAAAAAAAAAGTATAAATATGCCTTATATAGGTATGGTCCTACACTATATTATTCAATATAGCATGATAGGTCCACTTTAAAATAGGAAGAGACACATCCTGTAGGAAGTATTAATAATAGCTGATACAGCACTGCCAATGGTTGGTAAAACTTTTAAAAATAGGGAAGTTGGTATTACATCCAGAGGGCAGGAAGATGGCTTCATTCTCCTAATCAAATCCATCAGGTCTTGTGAGTTGATAGGTTCGAAGGAGCCAAGCACAGAATGGGATGGAGAGGGGCTAGAGTTGGGCAGTGAAGTCCCAGGATGAATACTGGACCTAATAGAGGCTACCTTATCTACAAAGAAGATAAGGAACTTGTTACAGTCATCTTTCGAAAGACATGGTAATGTAGACAGTGGTGGTGAAACAATGTTATTAATTGTGTCAAATAACATCTTGGGATTTTTTTTTTAAGAACAAATTAACTTAGCAAAGTAAGCAGTCCGGGCTTCTTTTACTAATGCATTAAAGGAGTATCTTAGATCTTTGAGATATAGGCGATGCACTTCCAGGATGGTTTTCCATAGTCGTTCTGTCCTGAGACACTTCCGCCTCAGGCAGCAGACAGAGTCCGTTATCCATGGAGAAGTGTTGCAGATAGCCCTATCCTTTAGCGGTGCCACTTTGTACAGCAACGTGGAGCAATGCTGATTAAAGGCCGCTACACACCCACCTGAGACCAAAGAACGCGTACCGAAGGCGCCCCGACTTTTACGTCAGCTACGTCGCCTGCGTCGGCTACGCCGCCCGCTACGCCGCCCTCCTACGCCGCCCGCCTACGCCGCTCGCCTACGCCGCCCGCCTACGCCGCCCGCCTACGAACACACCGCAAATACTTCAGTCGACGAGTGGCAATAACTGTCCTTACCAGCAGGCATGTTGAATCGGCCGTGGGAGGTGTGAAAAGGTGCCGTAAAGAGACGACGGGCGGGACACACCAACCTGAGTAGGGCGCCGCGAATGCCCGACTGCCTCTGACGGCCTCTGACTCCCAAAATCGGGTTGGTGTGTAGCCAGCTTTAAAGACTGTATTAAAAGCTCTTCATCGCTCATATTAGTGTTATTATCACAGCAAAAGTGAGCTGTGAACTGATCAGCTGTACTCTGAGTAATAATGCGTGAACGTAATGAGGTGGGGGCGCAGAGGCATGCCAGAGGGGCGCGAGAGACCAGGAGGAAAAATGGTTATTAAAAAAATAATAATAATATGATACAGTACTATTACGTCTGGGTCTCTGCGTTTCATTAAAGCTCGGCTCTGTGTGTGTGTGGAACGCCATTTTGTGTGCGCGAGCGAGAGAGAGAGAGAGAGAGCGCACCGGTACCGGAGATCGTTGTTGTTAGCTTCTGGTGCTAGCGAGCTACGCTAACGGATATAAGGAGTTTTTTCAACAACAAAGTGGAGGAGAGTCCTCTCCTGTCAGAAATATAATGAATCAGTGTTCACTTGTATAATGGATCTGTTTAGGTTACAGAACCCAAAATGAAGACCATAACGACGAAGCAGCCTCACAGCCTGTTAGCGTTTCTCAGCTCCTAATGGATTAAACAGCCTCATTTAAAACAAATGGACTGTTTCTAGAATAGTACGACCCTTTCCGTGCATTTGGAGAGGAATTGTACCACTTTTGGACTGTTTAGAATGCAGTGAGACTCTTTATTCATTGGGTTTCAGTTGTTTTCTCATATCATGCATTGCACTCAGATTATCTTTCATGTCAGAGCAGTCTTTTTGAGAAATGACCGTACCATCAAGAGAAGAGCTCTATATGTTCTCTTTGTTTGTCCTGCAGGCTGAACAGTGTGTGGTTAAAGGTTAATGTTGCTTCTCTGCAGGCTTCTTTGAAAGCTGAATATGATGTGGACACCTTGGTATTATCGGGTAGATAAAAACAGAAACACACCGTCGCTTATTTCTCTCATCCCGCACGTCTTCTTGTGTTTTGTATTCTGTGCTTCAGGTGTTCTTTCCCCTGCTGCGCGGCGACTTACGGATGGAAACTACTGCTTTTTATTTTATAATCAAAGAGCAGTGTTCATTAAAAGAAAGGTGGTTTACCATTGTTGAGCTGGTTATTAGAGAAAGAGAAACGGCGGGGTTCTATTCATTAAAGCATCCAGTCGTGCAGAACCAGCGTAACAGGAATTTAAAAATGTCACATCTCAGAGAAACACAAACTGTGTGTGTGTGTGTGTGTGTGTGTGTGTGTGTGTGTGTGTGTGTGTGTGTGTGTGTCTGTGAAAGTGTGTGTTTTGTGTTGTGTTATGTCACTGTCTGTAAGTGTACTTTGTACAGTACACACTGTCTCTGTCGATCTGCTGTCACCTGTCAACCTCTCTACAGGCATTTTAACCACTGTGTAAAAGTGTGTGTGTGTGTGTGTGTGTGTGTGTGTGTGGTGTGTGTGTGTGTGTGTGTCTGCAGGTATGTTTGATTATAATCACTCCTGTCTGAGTATCATCGACTCAGTGACAGTGCAACAAGTAGCATGAATAAAAAAGGAAGATAACATTTAAAAAAATTAATTCAAATTAAATAATAATACAAATAATAATAATAAAAATACAATACTAATAATACTTATAATACAAATGTATAATAATAATAATAATAATAATAAGTATACACAAATACAAATATATGTGGAGAGAATGCACGGCTTTTGAGAAATATATAAGTTTTTATTTATTTATTTTAGTCTCTTTGATTTAATGTTTTATTTTAAGTCTAGCTCAGTAACATGATGTTGAATTTAGTTATTTTAATGTATTCATGGTTGAGTTTAGTTGAGCTGAATTGGATGTTTTATTATCGACTTGTTCGTTAAATCTGCAAGAAAACATGCAACACAATATTTACAAATGATTACGCATCTGTATGTATTTATATTTTTAATTGTAAAGCACTTTGTGACTTTATTTTGAAAGGTGCTGTAATATTATATATTTTACTCCACAACAGTTCAGAGGTCAATGGTGTACTTTGACTCCACTACATGTATTGAATACCGTTAGTTACTTTACAGATGTGGATGAATGATGTGAAATATAATCAAGTGTTAAATCAGACTTTAGTTCCACCTGGAGTAAATCCACAAGCTACCCTGCAGTATACAAAGTCATTCAAACTAGCTGCACCTTTACCAGCTTTGAGAACACTTTAATGATCAATCATTATAAAACTTATCATATATATTATTGTGAAATTGACCAATCTGCACAATGACTACTTTTACTGTCGCTACTTTCACTATATTTAGATGTAATAGCCTACTTTTCTACTTTTACTAAAACACATATTAAATGCAGGTATTTTACTAACGGAGTATTTATACTGCGGATCGATAACAGACAGTTACTGAGGCTCAGAGTCTTACCTGTCTGCTGGTCCGTATGTGGCTCCGACACACACCCTCACACACACACACACACCCACACACACAGACCGATCAGTACCAGCAGAAAGTCCCGGTGCTGATCCGGTCTGTTGGAAATCAGTCTGTCTGCTTCTCTCAATGAATGTTCCTTATTCACCAGCGGGCCTCCCGTTCTCTCACCGGGAGGGGCGGGGCTTAACGCTGTGTGTGTGTGTGTGTGTGGTGTGTGTGTGTGTGTGTGTGTGTGTGTGTGTGTGTGTGTGTGTGTGTGTGTGTGTGTGTGTGTGTGTGTGTGTGTGTGTGTGATTCAACACGTCTATGAATGAAACACAGTGGTGATTCATTCAGTTTCAGGCGATGAGTAATAAAATAAAATACTCAAATCAAATAAAAAAAAATACAAAAGTATGTTAAATAAAATAAATAAAAATAAAGAAATATATATATAAATATATAAAGAGAGAAAGAAAATGTAATATTACAATAAAAAAATACATAAAAAGAAAATAAATAAATAGATATTGTTCTTAAATGAACTTAAAGGGTAAAATATAAGCTTTGAGGTAAAACACATTTCATTGAATGATATACCCTTTTTACTTTTCTCTTAATGTATTATGTTGCCTTTAGTTCTTCAGTTATAAAGGGAGATATAAATAGTCGTTATCTTGAAGAGGATTTGTTTCTGGTTTCCTTCCATGAAAAACAATCCAGACCAAAAGAGATGGTTCATTTAAAAGTGTCTGTTTTGCATGAAGTTGAAATGCATTCATTGTGTCTAAAGAGATTGACTCAAGTTAGACAAAATATAACATTTTAAAGTTCTTCATCTTGAATTTGCTGAGACAGAAGTTATATTATTTAAAGTTTTCATTTTGTGGTGTTTAAAGGTGACTGTAATTTGATAAACTCTACTTTGGCGCCCCCAGGTGTTGATACTAAAACATTACAATTGACCACATTCGTCTTTTTATGTGCAGGAGTACAGGAGCAAGTGCACGTGTGTTTATTTCCAGTGCTAACCCTGCAGGGACGCACACTTTGAGACTTAATTCCTGCTTAGTGGGATTCAAAAGAGGATGTGTGAAAGAGGAAAACCAAAGCGAATCAAAGAAACCCTCAGAAAAATCAGAAAGGTTTGATTTGGGGTTTAGGCGCCATCTGGTGGTTCGAGCTCCAAACTACAAGTAGTTCTCTGATTCATCATCTGGGAAATGTTCCAAAAAATTAAGCAGATAAGATTACAGCACTATAAAACAGATTGGGGATGATAAGTGGTCATTTAGGAGGTTTAGTGATATGTGAGTAAACTATATCGATACTTTAAACAAGTATGGTCTCTAAGAGGGTACGGTGGTACTGTAGGATGGTGGTAGTGGTCATTGAGAATATTCAGGGGTCACTGGAGTCATTGTAAAGGTTTTAAGGATGAATTAAGATATGTTAGGATTCTTTGAGGAGCTTTTAGGGGTATTTAAAGGAGGTAGGACTTGTTTTGGAGAGGTTGCATTGGTTATTTAAGGTGTTGTCGGGTCCTGGAGGAAAATGCATCAGTCATTTGAGACATTTTAGAGATTGAAAATATCCTTAAGAAGATTGTAGGTTGCTTTCAGGAGTAATTGGAGTCTTTAAACAGGTTGTAAGGATGCTCAAGGAGGTTTTAATGGCCTTTGAAGAGGTTGCAGTCCCTTTGAAGGAGGGAGTAGAGGTATTTTACAAGGACGTTGAGGTAGAACACGTCTTAGAGCGGTTGCTTGGAGTCGTTTTAAAGTTGATTTCAGAGGTTGTAGGAGACATTGAAGAAGTTGAAACGTTCCCTGAGGAGAGATTGAGGAGGTTGTTAGACTCATTTAGGAAGTTTTGGCGGTCCTTAGAGTCATTGGAGAGTTGTAGGAGTCCTTGAGGCGGTTTAAAAGTTCCCTGAGGAGGTTGTTGAACTCATTGAGGATGTTGTTGGGGTCCTTGAGGAAGTTCTGGCGGTCCTTAGAGTCATTGGAGAGTTGTAGGAGTCCTTGAGGAGGTTTAAAGTTCCCTGAGGAGGTTGTTGAACTCATTGAGGATGTTGTTGGGGTCCTTGAGGAAGTTCTGGGTCCTTAGAGTCATTGGAGAGGTTGTTAGTGTTATTGAGAAGGTTTAAGGAGCATGTAAGTCATTGGAGAGGATTTAACGATACTTTAAGAGGTTTTAGGAGCCTTTAAGAATGGGTTAGGTTCTTTGACAACATTGTAGGGTTTAAAGTAGTCATAAAGAGGTTGTCAGACACCTTGAAGAGTTTTTAGGACACCTTGAGGAGTTTGTTAAAGTCCATGAGGAGGTTTTTGGCCTTGAGGAGGTTTCACAGATCATTGGGGTCATTGAAGGAGCCCTTGAGGAGGTTTGAGGGTTCATTGAAAAGGTTATAAGCAACCTTGAGGAGTTTCTAAGGTTCCTCTAGGAGGTTATACGTTTTCTTGAGGAGGTTGAAATGTTTTTCAGTAGCTTTCAAGGATAATTTGAGTCGTTGAAAAGGTTGTAGATATAAAGGAGGTTGTAGGATACCTTGAAGAAGTTGATTGGAAGAGTCCTTGAGTCTTTTTGGAGATTCTTTAGGACATTTTAGTCCTTGAGGAAGTTGAACAGGCCCTAGAAAGATTAAGGAACTTAGATTGAGTTGTAAGAGTTCTTGAGGAGAACGTAATACTATATATTTAGGTTATTTTGCCTAGCGCTACATATGGAGCATGGAGCATGCTTTGACTGGTATGAAGACAGAGGAGCGGCATTTCACCACAACACAGGCTTGTCTGTTTGAGCAACTGGCTCAGTGCAGAGAAGGAGAGAGAGAGAGAGAGAGAGAGAGAGAGGTTCCAGGTTGTTGTGTGAGAATATTCAGGAGAATATTTGTCATTGTTCCAAAGATAATAAACAAACATTTGCATAAAGCATATTGTCAATCATATGTTGATAAGAGTATTACAAACTTGAAAAATATTCCTCTAAGGTACATTTAGAACAGATACAAAATGAAATATTTGAATCGACTGACAGCCCTAATATTTTTGTATCTAATTTCTGTTGAATCAAACGTATATTGTCCTCTTTCCTCCCCTGTGATCAGGTGTCGTTGTCTGCCTCCTCGGTGAACAGACAGCACTGAAACCTGTTTAATCCTCCGTGTTGAACGCTGAGGTAATAATGTCGCAGTAATTGTGGCTCGGGGGTGGCGTCCGGATGATTGACAGCTCATTTAAAACAGACACGGTGAGGCAGATGAGCGGCGAGGCTCAGAAACAGGAAGTTAATGAAGCTGCAGGGATGAGCGACAGGAACAGCGTTACTGAAACAAACCTCTGACGCAGCTCGTTTAAAGAAACACAGAGACGCTGATTCACATGTTCACTCTGTAATGAAGAGCTGCAGGACATACTGTTTCATTTACCTGGACACAAAGAATCAGAGTCTCTTCTTACCTTCCATTTAAGAGCAGAGAGCGTAGATAATTACATATTGAACAGTTTCATAGAAAAGAACAGGTAAAGAAACCCAAAGTAAAGGTTAGAGTACATTTCAACTCAATGCCTTTTTTTGGGCTTTCCTTTGAAGAATTGATCCTTTTCTGTTAGTTAAATAAAATAACTATTTATAGAAGAAGAAGAAGAAGAAGTGGACTTTTAATAATCCCAGAGGGGGAAATTTAGTTTCCACTCTGTCGTACAAACACATGTGTTTTTATACAGGTCACACAGTACACACTTTGTACATCATGCACATACATATACACACACAGTTATATGCACACATGCACATGGTGAGAGGTCAGAGCTGAGGCAGCCAGTCTAGCCGGCGCAGTGAGCAGTTGGGGGTTAGGTGCCTTGCTCAAGGGCACTTCGGCAGTGGCCCAGGAGGTGACCTGGCTCCTCTCCAGTACCAGTCCACACTCCGTATTGTTTTGGTCCGATCGGGACGTGAACCGGCGACCCTTCGGTCCAAAGTCCAATCCCCTACAGACTGAACCACTGCCGCTGCTTACATTGTCACTTTTTAACTATATTTTGCTTGCTTTTATTTCTCTTTTCTTGCGTCCTTAGTTCATGTTCTTAGATGTTTTTAAATGTGTTTCTTTTTCCACTTGGTCTCGATTCTTTTAATGCTTTTTTAAAAGTGCTTGAATTGCCTTGTTGCCGTGGCCTTTTCCATCTGAAGAAACATGCTGCCGTTTCAGAAACGATTCAAATATAAAAACACTAATCTGCCAAAACCCAAGAAACATCTTCAACAAAACATGCGCAGCTTTAACTAAAAGTTTCTCCTGAAAGGATTCGGCCTTTGTAGCTCGTTTGCAACCTAGTCGTTAAAATGAGCTACAAATAAACTTGTTTTGCCTTCATTTGACATAATATGGATGGTATCTGGCACCTTGTTATGGTTGTGATGGATGTACTTTACACGTTTGGACTTTGTGAGGTAATTATATTCTTCATTTTCTGCAGGAATGGTTATTTATACGCCAACGTGTGAGCTGTGAGATCCTCACCTGCAGAAAGTGTCAGCGTTTCTCCGCAGCCGAGAGTCTGCACAGGCCTGATGGATTATGGTAATGTGTCAGAGGCCAGGTGCATGATGGGAATGTAGATGATGAGTGTGTGGGGAGCGTGTTGGTGAGAAGACGCTGCAGATTATGGAAATATGATAGTCTGGATTTCAGGTTTTTCCTCCAGAGCTCAAAGACTTAGAGAGAGTCTTATCTCACACAGATTAACTTCCTGTCTGTCTGCAGAGGTGTGTGTCTGTCTCTCACGTCTACAATATCATTCATCCTGTGTTATGAGTACTTTTCATACTACTAGTCTCTAGGAGTATCATCCTTTTTTAATTGTACACCTGCAGCACAAGAGAGAAGTGAGTTCAATTGAAATGTTCATGGTGGTTTTCTCAAGAGAAATCGAGATTACTAGCTAGAGATTACATTTGTGTGTGTGTATGTGTGTGTGTGTGTGTGTGGTGTGTGTGTGTGTGTGTATGTGTGTGTGTGTGTGTGTGTGTGTGTGTGTGTGTGGTGTGTGTGTGTGTGTGTGTGTGTGTGTGTGTGTGTGTGGTGAGTGTGTGTAATAATTATATCAGATCAGTGTCAGAGCTGATGGATGGTTAAGGTTGTTTCTGCTGCAGCCGGAGGCTCCGATTAATCCGACCTCACTGAACAAAATTACTGTAGACTCATAACTGTGTGTGTGTGTGTGTGTGTGTGTGTGTGTGTGTGTGTGTGTGTGTGTGTGTGTGTGTGTGTGTGTGTGTGTGCGTGTGTGTGTGTGTGTGTGTGTGTGTGTGTGTGTGTGTGTGTGTGTGCGTGTGTGTGTGTGTGTGTGTTTGTTTCATCTGTACAGTGTAAAAAGTCATTGTACTGAGCAACTACTGATCATAGACCGTTTGGCTTTAATCCAGTTATGTAATTATGTAATTTCCAACACATTGACGTCAGGTGGTTTTTTGTTGATTTAATACCGTTAGAGTTAAGGACTTTGACTGTCGTAAAAAGTCATTAAAGACTAACAGTCAGTCTCTAAAAGTCATAGTGTTACAGGAAGGAGAGAAATGATCGAGTCTCTCACTAGATAGTTGGTCACAAAGTAGCCTTCGTAGGTCGAGCAGATCATTTATTTGTATTTGTTGTTTTAAACGACAAACCTACTGGATGAGATCTGGAACAACTTGAGTAAGTGAATAATTTCTTCTTTGTTTGACTCTCTTGATGTTGGAGGTACTTTTTAGCGCATTTTCGCACACTTTTCCTGTATGAGTTGGTATAGTTCGTATTATTAATGTTAACTCACATCATTGGCTGGTCACAGTGCACTGGGACGACTGAAACCAGAAATGTAACCTTTGTTAACGTCAGCCTCCAATGTTTACTACAGACAAGACACATTGTGGAATTGAACTCATTGAAAAACAGTATTCTTCATGAGGCCAACTTCCTTTAACAACTACATTCAAATGGTGACTGAGACAATGGTATTACATCTCAATAGTTAACTGTCAAAATGCTTTAACCCAGTGGTTCTCAACTGGTGGGTCGCGATCCAAAAGTGGGGTCGCGGACCCGTTTCGAGTGGTCGCGGATGTGTGAGTGAAGAAAAAAAAAAAAAAAAAAATTGGAATTTTTTTCACGATCATCTTCTCAATAAAATATCTTTGCTGATGTCTTCTGGCCAATTAGAATCAAGATTGTTGCCGAAGTCCCCACGGAGATAACTTAGCGGTAGAACTATTCTTTATACATCCATGGGTACAACTTCAGATAAAAATGAACACATAATGAAATATGACCCCCGGTTTTGATGATTGACAGGTCACAGAACAATGGGAGCTATCTACCCTTACCACAATTTAAAGTAAGTCACACAGACTATCTCCTCTTTACTCTTACTCAAGATGTCAGAACTAAGTGAAAAACAAACAATGGCATAAAATATTATTAATATGTCGGGTAGTAATAGATTTATTTATTTTCTTCTCAAGTGTACCAGAATGCGTAGTTTATGTTAGTATTTCTAAAAATCTCCTGGGGGAGGGTCAGACCCCGCTGCTGGGGTTGGGTTTTCAGCATGTGTGCCTTTTTATATAGTTCAGCTTTGATTCCATCATCTCATTGAACCTTTTTTAAAAGCATACTTTAGTTCTGTGAAGGGATATATGCACTGTACTTCACTTTTATTAATATTGTATGCTCAAAAGCGTATATATTACAGCACGATTTTTTGTTGAATAGATTTGAGTGCTTCAAAATGTTGGGTCGCGATGTATTGACCAAGTAAAAAGTGGGTCCCGAGGCCTGACCAGTTGAGAACCACTGATCTAACCCATTATAACCAATATATATTCTTTGTAAAAGATCTTTAAGGTGTTTACTAGTCCTTTTTCACATTCTCTCAGAGTCTAACTGTGTATATCTCTATCGTGTCGTTGTGTGTTTGACATTTGAGTCATATTGGTTACAGTAAGAGACAGTCATGTCTTTTATGGCTGCAACTTCAGATAAGAGATTATTAATCGCAAACTTCGGATCATCTCAACAAGTAAACAGGAGAGGAGAAATAAGATAACGCATCCCTCCTCCGTTCCGGGAAAACATTCCTAAGCAACACGGACATTTTTCTTCCAGGAAGAGTCAACATCTGGAAACTCCCAGACCACAATACAAATCATGCACTCTAAACTGCTTTACCAAATATTTGTCTCTAAAACCTGAGTTATGGTTCCATTTAGAGTAAAAAGATGATTAACCAGCGGATAGTAATAGGTACCTTGTGGCTGACTGTAAGCTACCAGAAAGTGCTTTTCACAGTTTTTGTCGTCTAAATCCAGCGTCTTGTGTCACATATAGTTTTTAACAACTTTGATGCTCAACAACAGTAGTCAAGACTAACTTATGAGTGACTAAACATTATATGATAAATGATATAATAGGGTTGCACTTTTCAAGGTTCAAGGTTCAAGGTTCTTTATTTTGTCATACGAACATAGTTATATCAATGACAATCTTAGGTCACAGGCTTCTCCAACAGTGCAACACAATAAAACAGGTAAACAGAACATATATTGCTATATTTAAAGTGGACCTATCATGCTATATTTGAATAATATAGTGTGGACCATACTATATAAGGCATATTTATACTTTTTTTTTTTCAAAATACCAAACAGATCATGCATTTTAGCCATGCCTCATTTTTCAATTTGACATTTTTAGCTCTGTTTTAGCAAGGGCAGATTCAGTGAGAACAGCACCATCTATAGGCCTGGCATATGTACTACAGCGTCTCCAGCGCTTTCGAACAGCAATGGCCGTGGCTGTCTCCTCCTGATTGGTGGAGTTGGCCCAATAGCCGTAGCGCCACCGTCCTGTGACGTCGGACAGTGTTCAAATCTGGATCAGTTTTGATCAGATCCGTTGCAGCCCCTTTTTTAGAGATTTGGGTATGGAGGAAATAGAGAGGTTGTGTTTTCTGACACTTGGTGAGTTCCCTGGAACACCGGGGACACATATTCATGTATACAAGACGTACACAAGTGCATTTTGCATGATAGGTCCCCTTTAAGTAATATAAGGGGCAGATTATTTTCTTCTCCCTGCTTCTTTTCGGTCAATGGTGTGTTTACAGATACATGTTTTGTAAATAATTGTTATACATTAAGTTGTGCATACCATGAACGGAACAAGTACAAATGAAATGAAATAAAAACCTGGGTACACAATGGTAAAAACAGATCAATCTTTATTCTTTAATCTACCCACTGAAAAGAATCGCATGAATATTCTTTAAATATCTCTCTTTAACAGGAATCAGACATGGCGACAGTTAAAGTGCTGCTTTTGGAAACGCTGGAAGATTTGCTTCAAAAGGAGCTAAAATCTTTCCAGTTTCGTCTTCTGAACGACGTTCCCGATGGCTTTCCCCCGATCCCTGTCTCCTGCCTGGAAGATGCAGACAGGCAGGAGACAGTGAATGTGATGGTGCAGAAATACAACCAACAGGCTGTGGAAGTGGCCACGAAGATTTTAGGGAATATCGGCAGGAACGATTTGGCACAGACGTTGGCAAAGAGAAGCTCAGAACTAAAAGGTAAGGGATGTGGGAAAGCAAAAACAAAATGTATTGATGCAGAGATTTCAGCATTCAGACACATTAGATTCCTTCAAATGCTAAGATATTAACCCTAACCCTAACAGATGATTTTCTGTTCTCACAATATGACCCATTTGTGTCATGAACAAGGCCATGAAAATCTAGTCGTTGCAAAAGCTATGAGTATCACTTTTTATTTGAAATGTAAACAGTTAGTCTTTGATTTACTAAATATCTCATGTACCCGATCATTTTTAGAGGATGCCAGTGTTGTTGTGGAGACTACAAAGATCGCAACAACTTCTCCCATTGAACCACAGTCTTCTCCTCTTCCTCAACCTCCAACTGACAGGAGTCCCAGAACAGGTACTGACTGACGATGGATTCAGACTGGGTTATGCCGTAGCTCAATGCACCTAATGACGATACGATATGATACGATAAGATATGATATGATATACTTTAATGGTCAGATCAAGTCTGAAATTTGACTTGCATCACAGCAGCTCCATGTGTAACATCAACATAGACAGATATCACGACACAATACATGAAAAAACATTTAACATAACATCACAATCAGAGAGAAAAGCTGCTCAAAGAGCCTTCAGCGTGCATCTGATCTGGATTCAGCTCTGTGTTTACTGTGAGGATTGACTGGAGCACAAAGGATGCTTCAGTCTGACTTTATTGAATCTCCATTAGATGGTAGCAGTTCATATTCTCTGTTCAGAGCATAGTTTCGGTCCGCGATGATGTTGTTGGACATAGGGCTGTGCGATTATGGCAAAATCATAATCACGATTATTTTGGTCAATAATTGATATCACGATTATTAAAACGATTATCCATTTACTTTGAAAACATCCATATATTGAAAAAAAAATGTGAACAGTATGTTTTTAACAGTTGATTTTTTTTTTTTTTTTTTTAATAATAAAAATAATAATCGTTTTATTTCGATTGCATTGTTTTCGTAATCGTTGCAAGCCAAAATCGTAATCGAGATTAAAATACGATAATTGCACAGCCCCTAGTTGGACAGCCTTATTAGGTTGTTATGATAGGCTCATAAAGTCATAAAGTCTCAGACAGGGTTGACAACAATCTTTGAGCAGATTTTTAACAGTGTGTGAAACCAATGTTCATGAGTTTACCCAGAAATGTATTAGCACCATAAGCTGACACTGCCTCCTACATAAACATGTTCCCTTAACAACAAGCAGCATTCTCCGTCCTTGTCAAAACCTAAACTGATATTTTGGTAAACAAGGTATTCACAAGCACGGTTTGAAAATAATCTCTGAAAACGCAAAACATAATTCAAGTGCTGTCAATGCCAATGGGGAAGGTTGTGAAATACAGTTTGCCTCATTCACTTTTTAGTGTCACTCAACATATGGATGCAAAGGCCTTTCGCGTAATGCTTTGACATCAAACTCTATGCCAATTTCTTGTCCATCAACTGAGTGAAATCTGACTCCAGCTGCAATTTAATAAGCAGACACTTTCACTTTTAGTTTAAAAAAAAGTCTAGTGTCCGTTGTCCGACTATGTTCTGATTACAGCTTAGTATTAAGACCCCCATTTGTTCTCTTCTTAATACACACCAAACCATGACTCATACACTGGGGTATCAACCAAACCGTGACTTCCATGTATCGTAAACTCCAGCAAGGATTAAAAGCCACTATGTACAGGTGTATTCCCCATGTCGCCCAATGGGCCTATGCTCATAGGACTGGATACCAACTTTTTGTAATTGACCATTGATTTCATTTTTGATTCTCATAGATGAGAAGATTGCAGTGCCAACGCCTCAAACAAACATCATACTTTTCCAACAAAAACTCCAATCTACCTCCAGAGCACCTTTACGTGTGCCCCTGGGGGTATGACAGAGACAATGGATCAGTATCAGTGTCTGGATGACATCTTCACAGAGCTGTTCATCACACCTGGAGGGGAGGTGCTCATCAACGACCAGCACGAGGTCATGCAGATTGGAGTAAAAGGGAAGTTAGCAGGCACAGAAACACCAATTGAACCAAGTAACATCTTCAAAGCCCTACTGGAAACAGCAAACCCATAAGAACAGTCCTTACGACTGGAGTGGCAGGAATTGGCAAAACATTCCTCGTGCAAAAGTTTGTGTTGGACTGGGCCAAGGGAAGAACAAATCAAGATGTTCACCTTATATTTCACTTCACTTTCCGCGAACTGAATTTACTGAAGAGAGAAAGGGTTCGCTTGGCTGAGCTAATCCACAAATGCATCTGGGAAACCAAAGACATCAACAAGACGGACCTTACTGAGATCTTCACAAAACTACAGGGATCGGGAAACCGTGATTTTAACAAAAGTGAATTCAAGCTTCTCTTTGTGTTCGATGGACTGGACGAAAGCCGCCTTCAGCTGGAATTTACTGGCAGTGAACAGATGCCGGCTGAATTTAATGTGGCACAGTCAACCTCAGTGGATGCGCTTCTGTCAGCGCTCATCGAGGGGAGACTGCTTCCCTCGGCTCGCGTCTGGGTAACCACGCGGCCTGCAGCAGCCAATCAGATCCCTCAACGCTTTGTCCAATGCATGACAGTGGTGAGAGGATTCACTGATCCACAGAAGGAGGAGTATTTCAAGAAGAGGTTTCCAGATGAAGAGCAATCGAGAAAAATCATCTCCCACATCAAGGCATCGCGGAGCCTCTTCATCATGTGCCACATCCCCGTCTTCTGCTGGATCACTGCTACAGTTCTGAAGGACGTTTTGAAGAAGAGAGGACAGGCAGAGCTGCCCAAAACCCTGACCGAGATGTACACAGAATTCGTGGTGTATCAGATCACCCTGACAGCTAAGAAACATGGCACAAAAAAGAGCATTCATTACATCCAATCATTGGCAAAGCTAGCGTTTCACCAGCTGGAGAAAGGCCACCTGCTCTTCTATCAGAAAGACCTGAAAGGCAGTGGCATTGATATCCGTAGAGCTGCGGAGTACTCTGGAGTTTTCACCCAGGTCTTTAAAGAGGAGCATAGGTGGAAGAAAGACGACAAGGGCAAGATGTTCAGCTTTGTCCACCTAAGCCTTCAGGAGTATCTGGCTGCTCTTCATGTGGTCATGTCATTCATTAACACAACAAATGTACTCTCTAAGCTAACACTGGAAAAACGTTGCATGCCTTGCAAAAAGAAAAATGCATAACAGAAGTCCACAAGATTGCCATTGACAAAGCCTTAAAGAGTTCAAACGGGCACCTGGACTTGTTCCTGCGCTTCCTCCTGGGCCTCTCCCTGCAGACCAATCAGGATCTCCTTAAGGACCTGTTGACGATCCCAAAAGAGTTTTCCGAGGATAACCATCAAACAATCAAGTCCATCAAGGAAAGGATTAGGGAGACTGAATCGTCAGATCGGAGCACCAATCTGTTTTACTGTCTGAATGAGCTGAGAGATGATTCTCTAGAGGACGAGATCCAACAGTACCTGAGTTCAGGAAGGCTTTCAACAAGAAATCTGTCCCCTGCTCTCTGGGCAGCTCTGTCTTCATCCTACTGTCATCGGAAGAAGCCCTGGAGGTGTTTGACCTGAAGAAATACTCTGCTTCTGAGGAGGGTCTCCTGAGGCTGTTGCCAGTGGTCAAGGCCTCGAACAAATCACTGTATGTGCACAGGAAACGACATGACTGTACTGTAACCCAGGGGTGGCCAAACTACTGACCACACTTCTGAATCACCCTTTGCAAATTCAAAAAGTATAATGGAATATGGCCCACAAATGAAACTTGTGCTTGTCTTATATTGTACTTCTTAAATATAAATGTATAAGTATATATACACAGTAGTATTCATGTGTTAATGAGACCACTTTTCAAATAAATTCAGTCAATTCAAGTTGGAAACATTTTCTAACAAATCTTAGTTGATAAGAAAAAAGCTCAATAACTTATTTACATAACAAGCTTGAATACACCCTTCCTATTTCTCCTTACTATACTCACTCTGAGGCTTCTGCTTTAAGGGATGAGCTGCCAACACTCCCAAGCATCATTGACTACATTGATTGATTTTGCTAACTTATAACTGAACTTATGAGGACACCCCTGCTGTAACCCATACGAGTTATCTGTTCACTTTTCTTTATTGTCTGACATATTTTTTTCAGGATGAATGGCTGTAAACTGTCAGAGAACGTGTGTGAAGCTCTGGCCTCTGTCCTCAGCTCTCAGTCGTCTAAACTGAGAGAGCTGGACCTCAGTGACAACGACCTGCACGATTCGGGAGTGACACTTTCTTTCGCCGGACTGAAAAGTCCACATTGTGTCCTGCAAACTCTCAGGTCAGAATGCCATCATTTTTGTATCTGATCAGTGATGTTGCAGGGGTCTCAGATACATCGAATGCAAAAGGAAGAAGTAATGACTATTACAAACCTAGAATGGAAAAGTAAAGACGGAAATAAATATTCAACTATTAAATGTATCTATCTGGGACCCACCTTAAAGGGGACCTATTATGCAAATCATCACCTATCACCTATTCTTCTTCATGTCTCTTCTACATCAACATGTGTCCCCTCTTCTTCATGTCTCTTCTACAACATGTGTCCCCTCTTCTTCATGTCTCTTCTACATCAACATGTGTCCCCTCTTCTTCATGTCTCTTCTACATCAACATGTGTCCCCTCTTCTCCATGTCTCTTCTACATCAACATGTGTCCCCTCTTCTTCATGTCTCTTCTACATCAACATGTGTCCCCTCTTCTTCATGTCTCTTCTACAACATGTGTCCCCTCTTCTTCATGTCTCTTCTACATCAACATGTGTCCCCTCTTCTCCATGTCTCTTCTACATCACATGTGTCCCCTCTTCTTCATGCTCTTCTACAACATGTGTCCCCTCTTCTTCATGTCTCTTCTACATCAACATGTGTCCCCTCTTCTTCATGTCTCTTCTACATCAACATGTGTCCCCTCTTCTTCATGTCTCTTCTACATCAACATGTGTCCCCTCTTCTTCATGTCTCTTCTTCATCAACATGTGTCCCCTCTTCTTCATGTCTCTTCTACATCAACATGTGTCCCCTCTTCTTCATGTCTCTTCTACATCAACATGTGTCCCCTCTTCTTCATGTCTCTTCTACATCAACATGTGTCCCCTCTTCTTCATGTCTCTTCTACATCAACATGTGTCCCCTCTTCTTCATGTCTCTTCTACATCAACATGTGTCCCCTCTGTGGAAAGAGACTCTGAAAGTTTCAGGAACAAAGATTCTTCTCTTTTTCTCCTGATCCATTTATATAAAAAACCTGTCTGAAAATGAGCTGATCAGATTTTGGCCACTTTATGATGTCATAACGATGTTTTGTCTTGTGTAACCATTAGCCAATCAGCAACCAAGGTAACCCCCCCCCCCCTTATCACCTGAATCTCCTCCTAGAGCACCATTGAGTTCTTTGTAACCAAATCTCTCTCAGAGGGGTGTGGGGAGGGGCTCCTTATTTTCATCTAAAGTAACAGACAGAGAATCAGCACTTTGGAAACAGGGCTGAAACAGAGGGGATTATGGGTAATGCTGCAATGATCTGTTTGGTGTTTCAGCCAATCAGAGACAGGCTCTGTATATATCTGAGACCTGTGATATATTGCTGACACTTTAAAAAATATACCCACTACATTAAAAAAACCTGATCAACGTTACTGTCTAAACACCCGTTGCAACTTGGAAACATAACTTGAGACAGGAAGTAAAATACGTTGACTCCTTGCTTCCTGGATACATTTTTCTGCTCAACTATATGTATGTGTTTGTCTAGACTGTCCGGCTGTATGATCACAAAGGAAGGCTGTGCTTTTCTGGCCTCGGCTCTGAAGTCCTACCCCCCTGTCTGAAGGAGCTGGACCTGAGCTACAATCATCCAGGAGAATCCAGAGCGATGCTGCTGTCTGCAGAACTGGACTCTCTCAAGTATGAACCAACAAAACCAAATGATTTCTTACTTATCAAAGTGTTGGATGTTAAATAGGTTTAGAAAAATATCATTTGTCTCCGGCTTGAGTTTCAATCTCAGGACCCATGGTATTTGTGATCCTCTCCAGAATGGAAGGAGTCATCACATACAGAGCATCAACTAGTTTGAACAGTGTCCTTCACATGCTGATATCCAAGAGAGGGAGTTACACAGTCACAAGATGGAGGAATAGAAAGCAGTATTCAATGTTTACTTCAGATTAGCTCCACGTCAGAAATGATCATGCTTGTCATATGTCTATCTCCATAGAGGCTGAATCATCATGTTAATCACATAGCTATCATATGCCTCAAACAGTCCTGATGCTCTTCTAGGTAATCACACATACTGTCATGTACACAGCTACAGTTGGGATACCTTTGTTATCATGTTACTCTCATATTGGAAGAGTACGTTCAGTATTTTCCCAAAAATAGGGATATGAGTATTTACCATTTGAAAGGTAATGACGGTTGTTTCTGCCTTTGTTCCTTCCTCTAGCCTCGATTATGGTGGAGAGGAAAGATTGAGACCTGGGCTTCATAAATGTAAGTTGACAGACAGATGGTGATATTAGAACAGAACACCGCTCACTAATCATTTTACATGACAGTGCTGCTCGTGCTTAACCTGTTAAGCCCTGAGCCTGTTTTTCAGGTCTCAGGCTCGAAAATGACATTCCCAGAACAAATGACCATATCTTCCCTTCTAAAAGGGTTAAATTAATAATCTTTTTTCTCAAAGTAATGATAAACCTGTGAGTTGGATGTAGAAAAGTCAGAATCAATATAGATGTTTTTTATTTTAAAGAAAATTCAGATTTTACATAGTAAAAAACTGTAAATTATAGTGTCCGTCCAAAAATTCTTTTTACTTATAGTGAAAACTACCCTTGGATGATGGGTTAGTAGACTAAAAGCTTTAGGAATCCAAAGTACAACATATAATAAGTACCCTGTATCAAGATTGATGCAAAATAAGTTACATTTGACCTTTTTAGAGAGATTTAGCAAAAGAAACTTCTGGGGTCATTTGGGTGGATTTTCCATATCTCTGGCTTCCCTTGCTCAATTTTGATGGTAGACACCTCTTTCTGACCGTTAGAGACAATAGAATCGAAGGGGGAGTCCCCACACACACTCATTGTGAAACGAAAAGGTGGGGGCTTCGCGCATGCAGTTTGCATTAGAGTGAAGCTACATTCTAGCTCTGACACCTAGAAACGGAAAAGCATGGATTATCCGTTTTATTGGTCATGGATTATCAGAAATAATTTCAAAGGGACACAGACACATTAGATTAACCTATGGATTAACTTCAGCAGCATTTTTATCGTTTTAATGCCATTGAAGACCACTTTGGAGAGACTACAGAGCCAAGGTAAAAATGTTAGCATTTTTAGATACCTAGCGTCACCTGTTTTGATGTCCATTTTTTTATAACGTTGCGAATTCGTATAATTCAGTGATAATGTGGGTACCCATCGATTCTGTGTCACCTCACGATGTGAATCGATGTCATGGATGTAGAGAAGAGATAAAATAAGGTTTTGTGAGTGATTTTGGTGCAGTAAGGTGTTAGCATTTTTCGCTCGTTGCTAATTCAGAGGCTCAGTGTTAGCATTGTGGGTTTCTTTTAAAAAAAAAAAAAAAAAGATCAGTTAGATGAGTTTCTTCCCGTTACATGGATATAAAACATTCATAGTTTATTAAATGAACATGCCCTCAGACACTGTTTCCTGCAAGATGTTGCGGCAGTGCCCGGTACCGGGGTCTCTCGGGCTTAACAGGTTAACCAGAATAGCTAAGATATAAGCGTTTGGATCAGAGGTGGGGAAAGGGGCGGAGCTACAAAGCGAATACCATCACCTGCTTCCGTATTCCACGTTTGCGAATTTACATGCAGAAAGCAATATTGCGTAGTGGTTACAGGCAAATAATGTAACAGTTGTTGTGTTATTAATACGCCATTTGGTCATACTAGGCTAATGTATATGCTAAGTAAGATACAGTGGTGAAGTGTAGCATTCTAGTAGCTAGTACTTAAAACTGTAAAACTTAAACTATTGCTTTATAATGCCACAGGTGTTTTAAAGGTCCCCTATTATACTGTTTTTCATCAATATATCACAGGTCTCAGATATATACAGAACCTGTCTCTGATTGGCTGAAACACCAAACAGATCATTGCAGCATTACCCATAATCCCCTCTGTTTCAGCCCTGTTTCCAAAGTGCTGATTCTCTGTCTGTTACTTTAGATGAAAATAAGGAGCCCCTCCCACGCCCCTCTGAGAGAGATTTGGTTACAAAGAACTCAATGGTGCTCTAGGAGGAGATTCAGGTGATAAGGGGGGGGGGGGGGTTACCTTGGTTGCTGATTGGCTAATGGTTACACAAGACAAAACATCGTTATGACATCATAAAGTGGCCAAAATCTGATCAGCTCATTTTCAGACAGGTTTTTATAAATGGATCAAAAAGAGAGAGAATCTTTGTTCCTGAAACTTTCAGAGTCTCTTTACACAGAGGGGACACATGTTGATGTAGAAGAGACATGAAGAAGAGGGGACACATGTTGATGTAGAAGAGACATGAAGAAGAGGGGACACATGTTGATGTAGAAGAGACATGAAGAAGAGGGGACACATGTTGATGTAGAAGAGACATGAAGAAGAGGGGACACATGTTGATGTAGAAGAGACATGAAGAAGAGGGGACACATGTTGATGTAGAAGAGACATGAAGAAGAGGGGACACATGTTGATGTAGAAGAGACATGAAGAAGAGGGGACACATGTTGATGTAGAAGAGACATGAAGAAGAGGGGACACATGTTGATGTAGAAGAGACATGAAGAAGAGGGGACACATGTTGATGTAGAAGAGACATGAAGAAGAGGGGACACATGTTGATGTAGAAGAGACATGAAGAAGAGGGGACACATGTTGATGTAGAAGAGACATGAAGAAGAGGGGACACATGTTGATGTAGAAGAGACATGAAGAAGAGGGGACACATGTTGATGTAGAAGAGACATGAAGAAGAGGGGACACATGTTGATGTAGAAGAGACATGAAGAAGAGGGGACACATGTTGATGTAGAAGAGACATGAAGAAGAGGGGACACATGTTGATGTAGAAGAGACATGAAGAAGAGGGGACACATGTTGATGTAGAAGAGACATGAAGAAGAGGGGACACATGTTGATGTAGAAGAGACATGAAGAAAGAGGGGACACATGTTGATGTAGAAGAGACATGAAGAAGAGGGGACACATGTGATGTAGAAGAGACATGAAGAAGAGGGGACACATGTTGATGTAGAAGAGACATGAAGAAGAGGGGACACATGTTGATGTAGAAGAGACATGAAGAAGAGGGGACACATGTTGATGTAGAAGAGACATGAAGAAGAGGGGACACATGTTGATGTAGAAGAGACATGAAGAAGAGGGGACACATGTTGATGTAGAAGAGACATGAAGAAGAGGGGACACATGTTGATGTAGAAGAGACATGAAGAAGAGGGGACACATGTTGATGTAGAAGAGACATGAAGAAGAGGGGACACATGTTGATGTAGAAGAGACATGAAGAAGAGGGGACACATGTTGATGTAGAAGAGACATGAAGAAGAGGGGACACATGTTGATGTAGAAGAGACATGAAGAAGAATAGGTGACCTTCAAACGATAAACTGCTGCTGTTTTGTTTTTTCCATCAGATGCCTGTGAACTCACACTGGATCCAAACACGGCACACTCATTCCTTCAACTATCCGACAACTCCACGAAGGCAACAACCGTAAAAGAGGAGCAGCGTCGTCCTGACCACGATCTGAGATTCAACTGCTGGCTTCAGGTGCTTTGTGGCTCTGGCTTGACTGGTCGCTGTTACTGGGAGATGGAGTGGGAAGGCAAGGTTTATATAGCAGTGACATATGCTGAAATCAGACGGAGAGGAGAGGGAGCTGACGGCTGTTTGGGAGCCAACGATCACTCCTGGATGCTGCTCTGTGACGATGACGGTAGTTACTCTGTCCGGCATGAAGACAGAACTACGAACGTCGAGTCGTCTGCAGCGGCAAATGAAAAAACCGAGTTGCAGTGTTTCTGGACTATCCTGCCGGGACTCTGACCTTCTACAAAGTGGCCTCTGACAAACTGATGCCCCTCCACACATTCAAGTCCGAATTCACGCAGCCTCTTTTCGCTGCGTTTGGGTTCGGGTTTGGGAATGGATTTGATGGCTTTGGTTCGTCAGTGTCACTCTGTGAGGTGGAAGATGACCGCTTTTCCTCCCGCTGTTGAGGGAAGACATTGGACCGAGTACTCTGGACTCAATCAAAAGACAATGGGCCTCCTGAAATCATTATTATTCATTATTAATAATGTTCTGTATAGTAGGGTTTTTTGTTTGGTATTTCTCTCTGTTTTAGAGTCTTTAGGTTAACATTTCTGTCTGTTTTGGTGTCTTAAGTTTTACATCCTGGTCTGTTGTAGGGTTTTTTGTTTGGTGTTTCTGTCAGGTTGAAGTCTTTAGGTTAACATTTCTTCTTCAGAGTCTTTAAGCAGATATTTCTATGGGTTTAACGGTCTCTAGTTTGATGATTCTGTCAATTCTAGTTTAAGGCCAAGGTCTGTTGTAGTCTTTAGGTTGTTGTTGTTCCTCTCTGTTTTAGAGTCTTTAAGCAGATTTTCTGTCGGTTTTAGTGTTTTTAGTTTTACATCCTGATCTTTTTATTTGGTGTTTCTGTCAGGTTTTAGAGTCTTTCGGTTAACATTTCAGTTTTAGAGTCTTTAAGCAGATATTTCTATGGGTTTAACGGTCTCTAGTTTGACGATTCTGTAAATTCTAGAGTTTAGTTTAAGCCCAAGATCTGTTCTAGTCTTTAGGCTGTTGTTCCTCTCTGTTTTATTGTCTTTAAGCAGATATTTATGTCCGTTTAAGAATACTGTTTCCGTCTGTTTAAAGGCCCTGACACACCAGGCGGAAATCGGCCGTTTTCGTTAGTCGGACGACGAAGCGTGCCCTGTCGCCCAAACTCAATTTGGTGTGTCCCGCACCGTCGGCCGTGACACGCCTTATTTGGCCTTTCATGGACGGCCGATTCAACATGTTGAATCGGCCGTGCGTCGGCCACAGGCAGTCGGACAAAGGAATCACTCTGATTGGCTGTTCAGCTAGCGAATCAGTGCATGAGAAGCAAAACGGTTGCTTGAGAATGTCTTCCACAAGCAACACTCCAATGGCTGATAGCTCCAGTACCGCACGAAACATGTTTTCGATGGACGAGAGTGAAAATGGAACGCACACGCTATTTGTTGTTTGTTTATATCAGTCTGTTCTTCTTCTCTGTTTCCGGTTGTTGCCTCTTTTGAATGACGAATACACACTACCGCCGCCTGCTGGTAAGGAGAGTTATTGCCACTCACGCATGCGCAGTTCGTACGTGCTCGGCTGAAGTCTTTGCGGTGTGTTCCAGTGCGACACACGGCTAATACGCAGGAGAACACGGCGACGCAACAGTCGGCGTCGGCGAGTTCTCTGGTGACTGCGTGGTGTGTCAGGGCCTTTAGTCTTTATTTCTGAACGTGCGATTACGTATCTGCCACTACGTTTTTTGCACTACTAAATACTGTTAATATTTACTTAATTATGTGACCGTCTATGTTTCCTGTAGATACTTAATTGCTCTTTTTACTGCACTGTTAGTGTACAGTTTTATTATTATTGTGCTGCTGTGTTTATTGTATTTTTGTAACTCTGGCATCTCCGATCTTATCTTATCTTATCTTGAATGATATTCTGTCCACTGCAGATTCATCAAATGCTAAGAAGAGGAGCTTCAGCCGGCGTGAAATGTGGTCTGAGTTAACTTGAACAAAGTAAACGTTCATTTACATTTTCATTCACAATCTGCATTTTCATTTACGGCCATCAAACACTGGAATATTCTTCCAGTTGAATTGAAAACCTGGACTTTAACACTTTCTCTTAAGGTGCAAAACAATGTATATTAAGCAACCAGTCATGCCAACATGAACTACACTGTAATCTGAGTTTTTACATTTTAACCTTATTGTAATATTATATTTTAACTGTACTATGTATTATTTTATTGACCTGTACTTAAATCATGTTTTATAATTGTTTTGTGTGATAGAGATTATGCAATGTTTTTTTTAGTGTTCATTGATTGTTATGTACCTACCTAAGGACTGCAGATGGAAAATAGCTATAATCTGTCATAATTAATATCTTCTCTTTTCTGAAATTAATGTATTTGTATGCATGGTCCTTGTTCAAATACATGTTCAAAATATATATAATCATCGAGAAGCAGCCTGTAAAATCAACTCAGCGACCAAGCATGTCAACAGATCCATCTTTTATGACAATTGAGCAAACTCATCCAGCAAAATCGAGCATATGCATCCTGATTTTGGATCGTTTTCAAACTATTTATAAATTGCACACAGTTATTTCAGTATAAATCAACGGTTGCACGCATTGGGAAATAAATACTCCAATGAAAATATGATCTCTGGGTATCAAATACTCGCCTCCTGTAGATCTGCAGTCTTCACCTCAAATGGTTTCCAATGGCAACGAAGACTCTTTGTTAAAATATTGTATTAAAATATATGGAAAAAGCACCTTAATAAGCTCCATCCTCCACTGGTTTGTTTATCTGGATGCTTCATTTTTTCAATACTGTATTTACTGTATATATAGATAGATATAGATATATACAGTTGTGGGAATATTTCAATAAAAGCAGCAAATGTCAACCTCATTGTGGCGCAACATGACACAGTTAGAGATCACAAAAGTCTGTATGTTTTCCTTCTATGTGTGTGTGTGTGTGTGTGTGTGTGTGTGTGTGTGTGTGTGTGTGTGTGTGAGTGTGTGTTTGGTTTCACTGTGTGTGCTCCAGGGTAAATAGCGTCTGATTTGTACTGTGACTCTGCAGCCTTCATTTCTATTTTCTATCAACGGCAAGTGTGGTGTGTGTGTGTGTGTGTGTGTGTGTGTGTGTGTGTGTGTGTGTGTGTGTGTGTGTGTGTGTGTGTGTGTGTGTGTGTGTCAGGGTTTCATGTCAGGTTATAATCCTGTCAGGCACAGAAACCTGAAGCCGAACACGAGAGACGAATGAATGACAGACTCTTTCTCTCTCTTTCTGTGGGGTAACCGTGGTAACAGGCGTGTTTCCTGTCACCTGGGTTGCATGTTTGAAACCCGTTGACTTGGTGCCGTTGAACAACAAAAGCTATTGAGGTGTCAGAATGTGCATACATGCTGTAAAACTGCTCAATGATGTCAAGTTTAACTCTGTTTCAAACTGACAGTAAGATCAAACTAAAAACACCACAACGGGCGTTTTAATGTTAAATAATCCAAATCACAATGAATATTACACTAAGAATCTGATCCGTCCGGTCCGTCTGCGCCGCGTTATGGCTACGCCGCGGTTTTGGTCCGGCCTCCTCCGGCGTCATACCCTACCAGGCGCATTTTAGAAGCGGAGCGTCTTGCCTGCCGGCTCGCAGTTTTTGTGATTTGGGCATATTTCCTGGACAGGCTACTTTGTACAGACAAAGTTAATAATAACTGTAATATTCCAGTTATAAACGACATGAATCAAAGACGTGTTGCTGTATTTTAGTGGTAAAAAAATGCATTCATCATCATAATTATTCTATATATATAATTTACACAGTGCCTGTAAACCGGAGGAGAACGCTGGCATTTCTCCTCCTACTTGAAAGACTACGGAGGGATAGGGTCTGCAAAATGAGTTTGTGTGTGTGTATATATATGCTATGCTCTGAACGTTCCACTTCCTGCCTGCCCGACCTTACCTTACGGCTGCGCCGCGTCAAAAATAGGATTCATCCTCATTTTAGAGGAGCCCTGCGCCGGGCCGCTTCTGGGACGCTTCTGGGACGCTTCTGGGACGCTTCTGAGCCGTAACGCGCCGCGTGTGGTGGAATAGCACCCATTGACTAGAGTGGCCGCGATCGCCGTGAGCACCGCGGCGCAGCCGTAACGCGCCCGTAACGCGCCCGTAACGCGCCCGTAACGCGCCCGTAACGCGCCCGTAACGCGCCGCAGACGGACCCGGTGGAATCTAGGGGTTAAGATGTCAGGAATAAAGACTAAACAGACGGAAACATCAAATTAAAGACATTAAAACAGTAATAGACTGTAAATAAAGTCACGCTAAGTATTCTTAAACGGACAGAAATATCAGCTTAAAGACGATAAAACAGACTGAAACACCAAACAAAAAACCCTACAAAAGACCAGGATGTACAATTTAAGAGACTAAAACAGACAGAAACAGCAACCTAAGACTACATCAGACCTTGGGCTTAAACTAAACTCTAGAATTTAAAGAATCGTCAAACTAAAGACCATAAAACCCTTAGAATATCTGCTTAAAGGTGGGGTAGATCATTTTGAGAAACCAGCTCGAGTGAGCTAGAATTTGAAAATACACAGCCGGAACAAATCTGCCACTTCCTTACAGAGCCCCTCCTCCAACACACACGAACGCGCACATGACAGACTCTAAAACAGACAGAAACACCAAAAAAAACCCTACAACAGACCAGGATGTAGGGCTGCTCGATTATGGCAAAAATCATAATCTCGATTATTTGGGTCAATAATTGATATCACGATTATTAAAAACGACTATCCATTTACTTTGAAAACATCAATTGATTGGAGAAAAAATATTTGAACAGTATCTTTTTAACAGTTGATTACCCTGAACTTGAAGTATAATTCAACTGAAAAAAAAAAAAAAATTATTTAAAAAAAAAAAAAAAAAATCGTTTTATTTCGATTACGTTGTTTTCGTAATCGTTGCAAGCCATAATCGTAATCGCGATTAAAATACGATTATTGAGCAGCCCTACCAGGATGTAGAACTTAAGACACCAAAACAGACAGGAATATCTGCTTAATGGCCAAAAAACAGAGAGAACAACAACCTAGAGACTAGGACAGACCAACTAGACTCTAGAACTGACAGAATCATCAAACTAGAGACCGTTAAACCCATAGAAATATATGAAATGGAGAAAGAACACGAACAAAGACCAAAAGCAGAAAGTGTAATCAGGAGTATTCAGAGTGATGGACGCTCTCCTCCTGTCTCTAATGAAGAGTTTCAGTCCTGTGTTGTAATAAAAGGTTTCTGAGACAGAATATACACCCTCCTATTCTCCTGCTGTCCACACTGCAAACGTACGTGTGTGTGTGTGTGTTGTGTGTGTGTGTGTGTGTGTGTGTGTGTGTGTGTGTGTGTGTGTGTGTGTGGTGTGTGTGTGTGGTGTGTGGTGTGTGGTGTGTGTGTGTGTGAGACAGATATTTCCATATCAATGGTTTCCTTCTGATAGCTTCCTCCCACTTCTTCTCTCCCTTTCCGCTGGGACGTAATTGTGGCTGATTATCAGAGGAGCACTGTTATCAAAACACACACACACAAACACACACACTTATAGACACACACACAACACACACAAACACACATGTAGACACACACACACAAACACACGCTCTAGGGAGGGTGTGAATCAGAGCAGGGAAATGTTGAAGCAGCAGAGGAACTCGTCTGTCGAGGAGAGAACAAAATAAATCGCTTCACTGAACAGAGAAATCGGAAAAAAATGAGAGAGAAGGTACAAAATGTTTGACAGACAGACGGACAGACAGACAGACAGACAGACACACAGAGAGACAGACAGACAGACACACAGACAGATAGACAGACAGACACACAGACAGACAGACAGACAGACACACAGACAGACAGACAGACAGACACACAGACAGACAGACAGACAGACACACAGACAGACAGACAGACAGACAGACAGACACACAGACACACAGACAGACAGACAGACACACAGACACACAGACAGACAGACAGACACACAGACAGACAGACAGACAGACAGACAGACAGACACACAGACAGACAGACAGACAGACACACAGACAGATAGACACACGACAGACACACAGACAGACACACAGACAGATAGACACACAGACAGACAGACAGACAGACAGACACAGACAGATAGACACACAGACAGACACACAGACAGACACACAGACAGATAGACACACAGACAGACAGACAGACAGACAGACAGACACACAGACAGATAGACACACAGACAGACAGACAGACACACAGACAGATAGACATACAGACAGACAGACAGACAGACAGACAGGACTCTTTAAAGTAGAGACACTACATACTGATATACACCTGAACATCAGCAGGAGAGGATCTTTAAAGTAGAGACACTACATACTGATATACACCTGAAACACCAGCAGGAGAGGACTCTTTAAAGTAGAGACATACTGATATACACCTGAACATCAGCAGGAGAGGACTCTTTAAAGTAGAGACACTACATACTGATATACACCTGAACATCAGCAGGAGAGGACTCTTTAAAGTAGAGACACTACATACTGATATACACCTGAACATCAGCAGGAGAGGACTCTTTAAAGTAGAGACACTACATACTGAAATACACCTGAACATCAGCAGGAGAGGACTCTTTAAAGTAGAGGACACTACATACTGATATACACCTGAACATCAGCAGGAGAGGACTCTTTAAAGTAGAGACACTACATACTTATATACACCTGAACATCAGCAGGAGAGGACTCTTTAAAGTAGAGACACTACATACTGATATACACCTGAACATCAGCAGGAGAGGACTCTTTAAAGTAGAGACACTACATACTGATATACACCTGAACATCAGCAGGAGAGGACTCTTTAAAGTAGAGACACTACATACTGATATACACCTGAACATCAGCAGGAGAGGACTCTTTAAAGTAGAGACACTACATACTGATATACACCTGAACATCAGCAGGAGAGGACTCTTTAAAGTAGAGACACTACATACTGATATACACCTGAACATCAGCAGGAGAGGACTCTTTAAAGTAGAGACACTACATACTGATATACACCTGAACATCAGCAGGAGAGGACTCTTTAAAGTAGAGACACTACATACTGAAATACACCTGAACATCAGCAGGAGAGGACTCTTTAAAGTAGAGACACTACATACTGATATACACCTGAACATCAGCAGGAGAGGACTCTTTAAAGTAGAGACACTACATACTTATATACACCTGAACATCAGCAGGAGAGGACTCTTTAAAGTAGAGACACTACATACTGATATACACCTGAACATCAGCAGGAGAGGACTCTTTAAAGTAGAGACACTACATACTGATATACACCTGAACATCAGCAGGAGAGGACTCTTTAAAGTAGAGACACTACATACTGATATACACCTGAACATCAGCAGGAGAGGACTCTTTAAAGTAGAGACACTACATACTGATATACACCTGAACATCAGCAGGAGAGGACTCTTTAAAGTAGAGACACTACATACTGATATACACCTGAACATCAGCAGGAGAGGACTCTTTAAAGTAGAGACACTACATACTGATATACACCTGAACATCAGCAGGAGAGGACTCTTTAAAGTAGAGACACTACATACTGATATACACCTGAACATCAGCAGAGTATGACCTCTTTAATAAATAACAACATATTTTGTTGTCACGATGTTCTTCAGGCATGAACACAATGCCACTGATTGTTGTCAAATTAAACTGAGTGCGTTAATCAGTTTTCAACAAACCATTTATATTCAGATTGCTGTTGTGGAAAACAAATCTGAGTTCTGATTACATCTGTTTAGTAGAAAAACAACTACTACATAAAAAAGGCGTAAATGAACACTGCTAATTAGTCTGTTAACGGTTTTGCACTGTTTCACTAACGGGCTGAACACTGCTTATCAAATAGATAATGTTGATTAAGATGGGAATTATTATTATAAAAAGTTTGTTAATTTAACAACTTTTAGAGGTGCTATTAAAAAAAAAGAACAAACATGGGAATAAAACAAGAAAATGACTTTTTTACCCAAAAATACCAAACATATCAAAGATAACTTGAACATCAACCCAAAGGCAATGTCAAGTTTATTTCCTATATTTAGTTCTTAATAATACGTCCTCTAAAAGGGAATTCATGTCAAAATAAGTTGCACGGTAAAAAATTCTGAAATAAATCTTGTCTGCGAAACAATTATTAAGAAAAATGTAAAAAATATAACAAAAAAAAGCTAGCCATGGTTTTTATTTAATAATAATAATAATAATCATTATTTCTATAGCAGCTTTCATACAATAATTGCAGTTCAAAGTGCTTCACAGGATCTCAGAAAATGCACATCACATTGAATACAGTGACCAGTAAAAGACATTAAAACAAACAATAGAATAGACGTATAAAAATACATTTAGATTAACAGGACGACGATAACATTGTGCATTAAAAGGAGGATAGTGCAAGTACAACACAAAGTCATGTGACAGGTTAACATGTGCAGCAGGAGTAAGCTTCCTAAAAGGCTGAATAGTACACATATGTTTTTGACTATCCACTGAGGCTTCCGCTGCTGTTTTGATGTTTAAGATTGTCCTAAAGTTTTAAAAATGACAAGTTGTCCACATTACTTTAATAGTATTTTATGCATTTTTGTAGAAATATAGTGCCTTTTGTTGTTGTTCTACATGTCTTTGAGTCTCCTTGTCTGATCAATCCTCACACTGCATTAGTCACAACACTGTTCATGTGAATTCACTCTCGCTCACATCATCTTTCCTGTTAATATATGTAGTGTATATATATGTGAGAAGAGTGTGTGTGATTGAAAATAATTGGCCCGCAGGAATTCCCCACTGTTTATAGATTTTTCTGCAAAATTCACGACTTTCCAGGATCTCTCTGAGCGTCAACAGAATAATCAACCAATCACAGGGAGCGATCAATTAACTCCCACTAACGAGGCTCGTTAGTGAGACGGACAGGTGTCAGACACAGACGGACAGGTGTCAGACAGTTTGTCAGACAGACAGGTGTCAGTCAGACAGACAGAAAGACAGACAGACAGTCCAGACAGGTGTCAGACAGACAGACAAACAGACAGACAGACAGACAGGTGTCAGACGGACAGGTCTCAGACAGACGACAGACAGACAGGTCTCAGACAGACAGACAGGTGTCAGTCAGACAGACAGACAGACAGACAGTCAGACAGACAGGTGTCAGACAGACAGACAGACAGACAGTCAGACAGACAGGTGTCAGACAGACAGACAGACAGACAGACAGTCAGACAGACAGGTGTCAGACAGACAGACAGACAGACAGTCAGACAGACAGGTGTCAGACAGACAGACAGACAGACAGACAGTCAGACAGACAGGTGTCAGACAGACAGACAGACAGACAGTCAGACAGACAGGTGTCAGACAGACAGACAGACAGACAGACAGGTGTCAGACAGACAGACAGTCAGACAGACAGGTGTCAGACAGACAGACAGACAGACAGGTGTCAGACAGACAGACAGACAGACAGACAGGTGTCAGACAGACAGACAGACAGTCAGACAGACAGGTGTCAGACAGACAGACAGACAGGTCTCAGACAGACAGACAGGTGTCAGACCGACAGACAGGTGTCAGACCGACAGACAGACAGACAGACAGGTGTCAGACAGACAGGTCTCAGACAGACAGACAGGTGTCAGACCGACAGGTGACAGACAGACACCTCTGTTAAAGTGTAATGATGAGAGGAGAGGATAACATTTTCTGCTTCATTAGCTGGTTGCTCCTTTTCGGGTCAAGTGATTAAATAGCAATTAGCCCCGCCCCTCTGGTTATCCGGGTCACGTGATTGGTCGTTAGCCTGTGTTAACATCAGTCAATTTAAGGAGGTCAGATTGTACCGAGGTTTAAACTGATTCTTCCTCCATCCAACCATCCATCAGGGTTTGTAATTCCTCTCATCCAATCAGATCCACCCACTGACTCCTCCTCACATTACAACGTCGCAACCAATCACAGAGCAGATCTATCACTGTAATGAACACTGCTTGGTGTGTGTGTGTATATTTGTGTGTGTGTGGTGTGTGTGTGTGAGTGAGTGTCATTTCATAGCTGTGATTGGTCGCTTTACTTTCATACTTCCACTGCAGCTTCAGTTCATGTGTCACTTAAAAGTGCCAGGACACACACACACACACACACACACACACACACACACACACACACACACACACACACACACACACACACACACACACACACACACACACACACACACACACACACACACACACACACACACACACACACACACACACACACACACACACACACACACACACACACATATTCCATTACCTTCTCATTCGAGACACTCATTTATTTCTCATCAGAGAGCGGGGGGGGGGGACAGGATATTGTGTATTAACTCATCAGTGTAATGATGTGGAGCTTTGATATAGTTATAATGAAACGGCCACGTGTGTGTGTGTGTCTGTGTGTGCGTGTGCGTGTGCGTGTGCGCGTGTGTGTGTGTGCGTGTGTATACATCTCCCAGAAGCCACTGGGGGACGTTGTACATCTGTCCGTCACCACAAACATCGATGGTCAGATTTCTATTCGTCAGATCAGACAGAAGTGTTTCCTAGCTCGTTTCACTTCTTGTCTCCTTTCCTAGTCTAGTTTTTTTGTATCCGATTCTACGTCCTATTTTCTCTACTCATCCTTCCCTTTACCTCCTCAAATGTCCTTTTCCTCATGTCCTTCAAAACGTTCTCATTCACTCCTGATAGCCATCTTAATTGTCCTCGTTTGTGTCCATATCTCATCATTTCCTTCTCCTGGCAAACATTTCTACACCGTCTTCTTTGCTCATTTATATCCTCCTCCTCCTCCTCCTCCTCGACTCCTCACTTTCAGTCCAGATTAAACCCTTATCCTCAGATAAATGGACAGGTGGGTGGCCTACTTTCAGACCTGCAGCCTCTTTCTCCTCCTCAATCGATCCGTCCATCAATAACCTCAGGCCTCCATCAGTCTGTAGAGGAGAGAGACACATACTCACTGAAGTACTTTCATCTCTACTGATGGTGTACTTTCTCCACTATACACGGAGGTGGGAGAAGTAGTGAGATCTTGTTCTTGAGTAAAAGTAGAAGTACTCAGATCATGTACTTGAGTAAAAGTAGAAGTACTCAGATCTGTTCTTGAGTAAAAGTAGAAGTACTCAGATCATGTACTTGAGTAAAAGTAGAAGTACTCAGATCTTGTACTTGAGTAAAAGTAGAAGTACTCAGATCATGTACTTGAGTAAAAGTAGAAGTACTCAGATCTTGTACTGAGTAAAAGTAGAAGTACTCAGATCTTGTACTTGAGTAAAGTAGAAGTACTCAGATCTTGTACTTGAGTAAAAGTAGAAGTACTCAGATCTTGTACTTGAGTAAAAGTAGAAGTACTCAGATCTTGTACTTGAGTAAAAGTAGAAGTACTCAGATCTTGTACTTGAGTAAAAGTAGAAGTACTCAGATCTTATACTTGAGTAAAAGTAGAAGTACTCAGATCTTGTACTTGAGTAAAAGTAGAAGTACTCAGATCTTGTACTTGAGTAAAAGTAGAAGTAATCAGATCTTGTACTTGAGTAAAAGTAGAAGTACTCAGATCTTATACTGAGTAAAAGTAGAAGTACTCAGATCTTGTACTTGAGTAAAAGTAGAAGTACTCAGATCGGTACTTGAGTAAAAGTAGAAGTACTCAGATCGTGTACTTGAGTAAAAGTAGAAGTACTCAGATCGTGTACTTGAGTACAAGTAGAAGTACTCAGATCATGTACTTGAGTAAAAGTAGAAGTATCAGGTCTTGTTCTTGAGTAAAAGTAGAAGTACTCAGATCTTGTACTTGAGTAAAAGTAGAAGTACTCAGATCATGCACTTGAGTAAAAGTAGAAGTACTCAGATCTTGTACTTGAGTAAAAGTAGATACTCAGATCATGTACTTGAGTAAAAGTGAGAAGTACTCAGATCTTGTACTTGAGTGAAAGTAGAAGTACTCAGATCATGTACTTGAGTAAAAGTAGAAGTACTCAGATCATGTACTTGAGTAAAAGTAGAAGTACTCAGATCTTGTTCTTGAGTAAAAGTAGAAGTACTCAGATCATGTACTTGAGTAAAAAGTAGAAGTACTCAGATCATGTACTTGAGTAAAAGTAGAAGTACTCAGATCTTGTACTTGAGTGAAAGTAGAAGTACTCAGATCATGTACTTGAGTAAAAGTAGAAGTACTCAGATCATGTACTTGAGTAAAAGTAGAAGTACTCAGATCTTGTTCTTGAGTAAAAGTAGAAGTACTCAGATCTTGTACTTGAGTAAAAGTAGAAGTACTCAGATCATGTACTTGAGTAAAAGTAGAAGTACTCAGATCATGTACTTGAGTAAAAGTAGATCTTGTACTGAGTAAAAGTAGAAATACTCAGATCATGTACTTGAGTAAAAGTAGAAGTACTCAGATCATGTACTTGAGTAAAAGTAGAAGTACTCAGATCTTGTACTTGAGTAAAAGTAGAAGTACTCAGATCTTGTACTTGAGTAAAAGTAGAAGTACTCAGATCATGTACTTGAGTAAAAGTAGAAGTACTCAGATCATGTACTTGAGTAAAAGTAGAAGTACTCAGATCTTGTACTTGAGTGAAAGTAGAAGTACTCAGATCTTGTCCTTGAGTAAAAGTAGAAGTACTCAGATCTTGTACTTGAGTAAAAGTAGAAGTACTCAGATCTTATACTTGAGTAAAAGTAGAAGTACTCAGGTCTTGTACTTGAGTAAAAGTAGAAGTACTCAGATCTTGTACTTGAGTAAAAGTAGAAGTACTCAGATCATGTACTTGAGTAAAAGTAGAAGTACTCAGATCTTGTACTTGAGTGAAAGTAGAAGTACTCAGATCTTGTCCTTGAGTAAAAGTAGAAGTACTCAGATCTTGTACTGAGTGAAAGTAGAAGTACTCAGATCCTGTACTTGAGTAAAAGTAGAAGTACTCAGATCGTGTACTTGAGTCAAAGTAGAAGTACCAGAGTGTAGGAATACTCTGTTACAGTCAAAGTCCTACATTCAAAATGTCCTCAAGTAAAAGTAGAAAAGTATTCTCATCAAAATATAGTGAAAGTAGCGACAGTAAAAGTATTCATTGTGCAGATGGTCCATCTCAGAATAATATATATGATATGTTTATAATGATGATCATGAAAGTGTTCTCAAAGCTGGTAAAGGTGCAGCTAGTTTGAATGACTTTGTATACTGCAGGGTAGCTTGTGGATTTACTCCAGGTGGAACTAAAGTCTGATTTAACACTTGATTATATTCACATCATCATCACATCTGTGAAGTAACTAAAGGTATTAAATACATGTAGTGGAGTAGAAGTACACCATGTACCTCTGAATGTAGTTAAGAAAAGTACTTGAGTAAATGTACTTCGTTACTTCACACCACTGTTAATAACCCACCAGTCTTTAAATGAGGAGAGAGACAAAGACTCTCTAAAGTACTTCAAGTCTCTGCTGTATTTGTACTTCTTCTTCTCTATACACAGATGATATTTTGGGCTGCTATCTGACTGTTGGAGCATGAAGCCGGCGCTGCTTCACTCACTTTCTGACATGATGAAACTGCATTATCAAAGAAGAGCCCTGAACTCCTCAGAGTCTCAGCTGGGAGGAGAAAAGTTATTCAGGGTCTGAATCCACTTTACCGTCATCATACTACACTTTTATGGCTGTTAGTGTACAGCACACCAATACATCTTGACTTTAACACTAAACTTTACAGAGAGAGGGCAAAGTGTGTTCTCAAATATTTATAACTCATTCATTAGAAAATGATTTTGGGATCGAGAGGGATTTTTGGAGTTTTCTGGAAGGCAGTAAGAGGACGGCCTCATGAAGCTGTTCTTATTCTTTAAAAAAGTCAACGTTTGTTCAAGCTCAACTGTGGAAGTGGTGAAGATATGCTGCAATCTATAACGATGTTAAAATAATCACTGAATTGGTGAATTATGTGAAGCAAAAAACGCCAAGGTTCGGGTAAGAAATGACTGCGGAAGTTGAGTAAGAAAATCAATAAAAAATGTTTCACAAGCGTTGAAGTTACTTCAAGAAGTGGTACATTCATAAGAGTCAACATTGGGGTTAAAACTCTTTATAGAAAGTAAGTAAGAACCGTGCTTATGTCCCCACTTCTTAAAAAAGAAAAGGATGCCAGGTATAATGTGTGTGTGTATGTGTGTGTGTGTGTGTGTGTCAGCAGCACGTAATCCGCTCAGCAACAGAGCTCAGAGACCGTCCTGGGGGATTGTGGGTATTTTCATGTGTCGATTCACATTAGGTTCAACATGAAAGTTCAACAACACGACACACACACACACACACACAAACAAACACCACACAACAATCCTCTTTTCATCAAACAAACACATGTTGCTGTGTGTGTGTGTGTGGTGTGTGTGTGTGTGTGTGTTTCTCTGTGGGTGTATTAATCATCCAGGTGTCGGTTCAGCACCTTTGTTGGAGCTGTCAATCATCCGGAGGCTGGAATAACACCGTGACCCCCGAACAGTCAACAGCAGTGATTAATGATAACAAATTTAACACAAACACACACACACACAACACATACTGATATGGGCAGAAGGTAACTGCTAACACCGGAAGATAACACGGTTTGGTAAAATACTTCTTGTGTGTGTGTGTGTGTGTGTGTGTGTGTGTGTGTGTGTGTGTGTGTGTGTATGTGTGTGTGTGTGTATGTGTGTATGTGTGTATGTGTGTGTATGTGTATGTGTATGTGTATGTGTGTGTGTATGTGTGTATGTGTATGTGTGTGTGTGTGTATGTGTGTGTGTGTTTATGTGTGTGTGTGTGTATGTGTGGTGTGTGTGGTGTGTGTGTGTGTGTGTGTGTGTGTGTGTATGTGTGTATGTGTGTGTGTGTGTGTGATGTTGTGTGTGTGTGTGTGTGTGTGTGTGTGTGTGTATGTGTATGTGTATGTGTGTGTTGTGTGTGTGTGTGTGTGTGTGTGTGTGTGTATGTGTGTGTGTGTGTGTGTGTGTGTATGTGTGTGTGGTGTTTATGTGTGTGTGTATGTGTGTGTGTATGTGTGTGTGTGTGTGTGTATGTGTGTATGTGTGTATGTGTGTGTATGTGTGTGTGTATGTGTGTGTGTGTGTGTGTGTGTGTGTGTGTGTGTGTGTGTGTGGTGTGTGTGTGTGTGTGTGTGTGTGACTGTCTGCTTGCCTCCTCCAGCAGCAGGTGGCTTAGACTAGAAAAGGTCAAAACTTCACATCCAGAAAAGTGATGAACACACAACTCACTGTGTGTGTGTGTGTGTGTGTGTGTGTGTGTGTGTGTGTGTGTGTGTGTGTGTGTGTGTGTGGTGTGTGTGTGTGTGTGTTGTGTGTGTGTGTGTGTGTGTGTGTGTGTGTGTGTGTGTGTGTACTCGTAATGAGACGGATGGCCCTCACCTTTTGAATTTCCCATCACCCCGTGCTGTTAGAGGCTCACACAGAGCAGGGGCTGTGTATTTATAGACAGTCGAAAAACAACGTTGATACAGCCAAAAAAAAAAACTATAATTTCCAAATACATACCATAATAAAACATGAAGTTAGTATACAAAGACAAAACACAATACTATGTTCTAAACTAAGTGTTCACCAGATTTTTCACATCTTTTAACACGTTTTTGTGATGTAAAAATGTCAATATCTTAAAAAAGGCTTTTTAAATTCAGCGTAATTGCATGTTACCTGAGTAACAGTACATACAGCAAGTGCTCTACTGTTTGATCTTTATAGGAATACAATACATGTTTTTATTACATTTTAACTCATGTGCAATCCCTTGTTTACATGCTGCAATTTACCAATTTCAGATAAAAGAATAACAATGATCATTTAAATATTGCAATTGCAATTTAATAAAAAAGGGTTAATTAACACGGCCTCTTTCCAACAGATAAATTACCCTTGAACGGGCTGCCAGGAAAGGGTCGACTTCTATATGCTAATATTATCACACACA